>VXAC01006559.1:60314-384503 GCA_013399225.1 Rhipidura dahli | reverse complement strand
GTGGGGCCGGGGCCAGGGCCGGGGTGGGTGCGGAGTGGAGCGGAGCGGAGCTGCGGGTGCGTGTGCGCGGTGCCCGGTGCCCGAGCGGGGCTGACCCCGGGCGGGGAGGCGGTGGGGCGGCTGCCAAGCTGTTCCGGCGGGCCGTGGGCCGGGGTGTCCGGGAGAAGCTGTGCCCAGCGGCCCCATGGCAGCCCGGAGCCCCGGCTACCCCCAGCCCGGCCGTGCTGCAGGGCCGCAGGGCACAGAGCCGCCCCTAGGGCCGGAGCCCGGAGCAGCCGCGGTATACATCTATGCACACATGCACACCTATGTTTACGCAGCTATCTCGCTATATATGCACGTACGGGTCTGTATGTAAGTGTATGTGTGCAGCCGCACACCTGGCAGCTGCAGGCAGAGGAGGTGGCACACGGGGCTGCGTCGCAGTACCGCAGCAGCAGCCCGGCGAGCGCGGCACCGCCACTGCCATCCCCGGCAAGGGACAGCTCACGGACACGGCTCCGAGCCGCTCTCGCTGTCTCTGCGGATCAACCCTCTGCACAATACGATCCTGGATGTGATTTATAGCTCGGCGTTCCCGGTCTTTTGTCTGTCCTGGAGCCCGTGCCGAGCGGTGCTTGGCGGGGCGTGATGCTCGCGAACTGGGGCTGGGAGCCACCCGGCTGCTCCCGGGAAAATGTCGCTTCCCATAGGGCGGCAGGTGCAGAAGGACGCTGTGCCGGGAGCTGAGGATGTGCCTCCTCCGTTCGCAGTGCTCCCACTGCTTCCCCTACGAATTGAGCACCTGTTTCTTGCCAAGTTTTACACTCTGCAGTAGCTGTTCTGGATCACTTGCCTTCCTTGCACCAACCCTATGGCCATCGTGTGTATATGAAACAAACACTGAGCAATATTATTCTCTGGATTTTTGTAAGCTGTTTGTTTTTCAGACCCTCTTCTGTGGAAAATAACTGGATCAAGTGCCTAATTCCACAGAAATCAGAGGGCAGATAGTGGAGAAAGATGATTTCCAGTATAATAATTCATAATCCAGCCCTGTTTGGAAGTGGCTGCAGCTCTGTGTGATAACTGTGCACTGCGCATGGGCTTTTAAGGATTAAAGGGAATTGCTTGCGTTTGAAAAAACGTGACTGGTGTGTGGGTGAAATTATTTTTGCTCGGGGAGAATTCTTTAATCGAGTGTCATTCATTTAGTAACAAAGACTCGATTTGTCATAGGAGTTCCCTGCAGAGGTGCTCTGATTTGTATTCATTTGTGTTTCCATTAAAAACTTGTGTAATGAGACAATTTGACTTTCTTATACATCATGTCAAGCTCAGAGCTGACATTCAGCTTTCAGCAAAGACAGAGGTGCTGGCTGTGACAATAGCGGATAGGGATAAGCAGTATATTTTGCTTAAGAAAATATATTTGTTGGTAGGATTAACTTTATCAGTTGTCTGGGGATAGGAGGAATTTTCACTGGTCAGCATGAGCCACAGTGTCAGGTACAACTTTGTGGCTGGGTGTGACTGTTACAGTGCCTTTCGGCAATGACGAACAGATCGACAGCATCTTTAAGCGTCACTGCCCCAGTGAATTGTCACTCATAATGTTTAATGACTCCCTTATTATTGTCTGCATTCAACTTTGTGGTAATGGAGGGACACAGACTTTGTGTTGGAGGTATTTTTTCACATATTCAGTGGCTAAAATTATTGACCTTTGGCTTCAGAGCTTTGAAGCACCAGCCTTGCTGCAGCTGCCAGGAAAAGCACTGCCTGTCATGTCGAGGTGAAATAATATGCAGGTGCCAGCAAAGTAAATTGCATGGGTCTCCCTTGATCAGTGATGCTTTATGTTTTACGAGTGATGTGTGGTAATGGGTTGAGTATAAAGACTGGTTGAGCATCTTGGGTGATTTGAGCAGAATTCTGTTATTTTCAGTGCTGTGCTATCATTGAATAGAAATACAGGCTGCAGGAAAGCCATCGGTCTTATATATGAAATAGATGTTGAGCTAAGTGAATTTCTTCATTTTTCTTTTAACTCCTTCCCTTTCTTACAAAAAGAAGACGGGAGGGAGGGAAAGGAGTTTTAAAAATGAGACTTCAGTCTGTGACTACTCAGTTGTATTTTTCTTAGAAGGAGCACTGGATCTCCTCCTACTGAAGCACCAGCTCTAGGAACACGCATGAAAGAAACTGGGGAGTAAAGGAATTCCTTCCACTTTTTTTCTCCTAAATACCTTTTGCCTATTTTTTTCTGAATAGGTCAGCAGTTTAATAATGATGCAGGCAGAGAGTAAAGAGATTGGAGAAGAGGTGCTGATGAGCCTCAGCTTACTTCTGCTTGGTTTTCTCTTGATGCAAATAACTGGCCTTCAAAGCTGACCTTAAATTCTTAATGTTTGGAGGAACGAGCAGCATTCGATGTTGTGGAGCTGTTTAGACTTGTTGTGGTGGAGAAATATTTTAGGAATTATCCCTGTCTGCTTTCCCCCCACTTCTGGGTCCTGGAGCTCTCTTGCAGACAGAGGGGAGTTAGCAGTAGTGTTCTGCTAACTAATTAAAACCTAATCATTCTTTACTGTTCACCTCTCGGGGATAACGTTGAACTGTTTCGTGTAATTATTGGGTTAAACTGTGTTTAGTGTTGCTCCTGTAGTACCGTTTACAAAATGGACAGTCTTAGTTGTGAGGGAGTCCTTGAAACACAAATTATTCTTTGCTGTTGCCCAGCTGTAGGTGAGAGCTGCCTGCTTGCCAAATTCAGTTTTGCTTTTTTATATTTATTGCAGCTATTAAGTCAATCAGACATAAAATGGCTTGAGTCTTTTCGTCTCTCAAGTGTTGTGGGGGAGTTTATTTTCTGGTTTTTAATAACCAAGTTATCTTTTTGTTCTCATCAAGAAAATTCTATTGCTTTTGGTCGTAGCTTCACTGCCAAATGGGGGAGAAAACCTTGTGGCTCTCTAACATAGCTCTGGAAAAGCTGGACACCCAAGCATATTTGCTGGTCTGACATGTCAGAATTTCTCCTACAGTATAAATGCAATAGAATGCTGCTGCTTATTGCCATTTGTGTTACTAAATGGGGTGGACAGTAGATATGGTGTAGGCTGAAGAAGAGGGCAAGTGGCTCACTTGGTGTCATCTTGGTAGCCTTGGAAGAGCAGTACACCTGAATTTCAGTGAATTTGGCTTCAACTTTTACAGTGTTTCTCAAAATTTGCTTTGAAGCGTCTTTTAGCACTGTACCAAAGCAGCAGTCCAAGAAGGTGATGAGCAGGTTTCCATGTTTTTTTGCTGGTGGGAAGAAAAATCACAAACCCATGTTGGCTTCCCAGTGAAGTTCCTCAGGCGCTGAAGTTCAGGGTCTGGTGTGGTTATTTCAACACGCCTTTGGTTTTAGACTGTCTTGGAAGGAACCTGGGATCCTGCACATACCTGTGGCAGAACCAATTAGAGCATTTGTGAGGATGTGTAAGATTTTGAGTTGCAGTGCACGGATGTTCATAGAATTTTTGTTAAAATGTATGGCAAATTTAAAGGCCACAACAGAGGTACTGTTTTAAATGGTTAAACTTCACCTAATTGATTGGAGTGCTCAGGTCTTGCTTTCGGCAGCTGTTACTTCAAGGACACAGCAAGAGAGTGGTTTGCCTCGAAAAAAATGTGTCAGCAGAGTAGGGCAAGGAAAAATTAAAAATTAAATCTCATTAAAAATATCCTAAGGCAACGCATATCATGAATTGTTTGTATAATTTAGTTGCTGTGAAAGATTCAATTTTTCTGAAGTTTGAAGCTTTACTTTATTTACTCCCAAAAGTTTTCAGTCTTTTATCCCTCTCGTTCTGATCTGATACAGCACTGAAATGAACTTTAGAAAGGAACTTTGGCTTTTCTCCTTCCCAGCTGTTTATAAATTCTGAAGTCCAAGGTTAATTTAAGAGATTAAGAACTTCATTTCTGAAACTCACCTAGGTAGTCACACACATAGTATACAGTAGCATGCTTCATAATATGAGGAACTTGACATAAAAGTTAACAAGTGGCAGATAAAATCACAATTCTGCTCATTCCCCCAGAGTTCTACCTGATAATTGTTGCTTCACAGGACTAAATTATAGCTTGGTAGTGGCTGTTTTTCTTTTTTATATGAATTGTTGGTACACTTGAGATCAAGTGTTTGTCTGATCTATTAACCCATGTCAACAGTGAAAAGTTGCTGTTCCTGTAAGAGTTTTGGGTTTTGTTTCTACTTCTGGCAGAAAGCATTACTGTTGTAATGTATTTTAGTACTACTTTGGATGAGATATAGATGGTGTGAAAGGCTAAGTTCCAAAATTTAAGCTTTAATGATTAAAATAATCTTACTGCCTGGTGCATTAGAACAGTGGGCAGTGTTTGCTTGTGTGTTTGTGTGTGTTTATACCGAAACCTGGAATGTTTTCTAATTTATCCTTCAACATTAAAAAAAAAAAAAAATCTAAGCTTTGTAATTTGGGGATAGCCTGAGTTTGATGTGTGATGAGTTTGAGCAGGTGAATTCTGGACTCCTTGGAGGCAACTGATGATACAAATAGTTCCCTGGAAATGTCATGGTATTTTTATGTATTCCAGCTTTTGTTGCTGAGGAGATGTCTGGGAGGGTGGGATACAGAACAAGGAATGAGGAGCTGACACTGAGGACTGAAGGTTACTGACAGGAATGGAGTGATCTGGGAGGTGGTGTGAGAAGGCCACTGATGCACAAAGTACAAACCTTGTTAGAATAAACTGAAATTTGAGTCTCAGCTCCATAGGAGGGATGTACCTGGACTCAGAGTGCTTATATGCTGCTGTACTTTCCTGCTATAAATACACAGAGAAGCACCAACCTAAAATCACATCTTTGTGTCATGTCCAGAAGTATATGGCTGTGATAAATACAGCCTGGAGTTTCATCAGCAGTTTAAGTTGGTGCTTTTTTTTTCCCTGATGCCCTTGACATCTAAACCAGGAGGATTATCTCCCGTTGGACACTCCTGTCAGCGCTGGAGTCACTGAGCCCTTCCAGAGGTGTCCAGATGCACAGCAGATGGTTTGTGTGAGGTCACACTCCAGTGTCTCCCGGCCAGGAGGAGTGGCTTGACAGCCAGATTGGAAATTCTGTCCAGCTCCATGGATTGATCCATCTCAGGGCTGGGGAATTGTGAATGGCTGTTAGCTGGAAGATTCTATATCTCAAGGCAAAAGACTTTCTTAGGAGAATAAATACAGCCAAGAACCTGTAAAAGACCATGTGCTTCTCAGCCTGTGGGTTTCAGAAATGTCAGTATTATTTTTTCCCTCAGTCAGATGTCATCTGTTCAGCAGCCTTCCAGACATTCCATAATCACAGCATTAGGTGTTGTTACTTGCTTTTCAAGGGAGGATTTTTTTTAATGTTGAAGAGAAGTGCTCTTAAGTTTATGGGAAAATGGGAGTTTGGGTCTAGTTATGAGGAAAATGAAAACCTCTGCTGTGGTGTGACTGAGAGGGACAGTCATGTTGGGAAAAGATCTTTAGTGTTACCAACTGTTGGGGCTGTTAAACTGCACCAGTGCCTTAGATTTCTCTGCATTCCTCAGTTTTATTGGCTGCTTTGGGACATTTTTGAGTTTGTGGTCTTGAATTAATTACACATCTTTCCCTCCTGGCTGGGAGTGCTCTAGGGCAGCAGTGAGGTTGTGTCTCTTTGCTAACTGCTCTTTATAGAGTGACAAACCTTGGATTTCTCAATATTTTAAATGTAGAACTTGGCACGGTCTTGAGTGTGGGGAACATTTGTCACTCATGTATTTACGCATAGTTTTATTGCATTAGTCACTTCTCCATTGTGCCATTCACCCAGTATCTGACACTCAGAGTTTACCTATCCAAGTGTAAAATTTGTGTCTTAATATTAATTTTCTGGTTTTATTGTAGTTAAATTGTTTTCTTGGCCATAGTGGGGCCATATTGATAAAATTGGTCAAAACATTTGAATATTAATCTCTTCATCTCCCTCGTTAAATAAAGTAGGAAAACAGGATGGCAGGGGGCCAGGTGCAAGCACTGTTAAATTAGGATTGTCAGAGTGGTTATTATGTGTTTAATTTTCAGTGGGCGTCACTTCGGTTGTAACTGGAGTTGGAATGACACAAAGTCATTGCTGGCAGACAGGGTTGTAATGATGCAGGTACTTTTAAATACTGCTTACCAAAGCCCAGCTCAGGATCCAGGGATCCCTCACATGATCATACCCTGACATGAATCAGATCCCTGTCTTACTTCCCAGCCACACTGTTGCCCAGGAGTGGCTGGTGGGATGGTTTCTTTCTCCTATAGAACACAGATCAACATGATATTGATCTGTGCTCCATAAGAGACAAGGGCCACATGGTTTTAAAGCTGGCAGAGTAGGTTTAGATAGGCTATTGGGAAGGAATTGTTCCCTGTGAGTTTGGGGAGGCCCTGGCACAGGGCGCCCAGAGAAGCTGTGGCTGCCCCTGGATCCCAGGAAGTGTCCAAGGCCAGGTTGGACACTGAGGCTTGGAGCAACCTGGGATAGTGGAAGGTGTCCCTGCCCATGGCAAGCCCATCACTGGATGGGCTTTAAGGTTTTTTCCAACCCAAACTGTTCCATGATTATATGATGATATGAACTCTGTCTCTTCTCCCTCATTTTTTATCTAATTCAGAGTTTCTGTCCCACATGCATAGTCTGAGGGTGTGTTTGCTTCTAAGCTGATACATCGTATGGGTAGAAAGCACAGTGTAAATACTGGTTAATTGTTACCAGATTTGGTTTCTGAAGCATATAATTGGTATGTGAAGTTTCAGCTTAATATTTTGTGTTAATTTGCCATCTTTAATAGTCTTCTCATTGGCTGTCATTGTGCTTTGCACATGATAGACTTCTAGTTAATGTGTACAAAATATTTGCAACGCTGGCTCTGTGGAAGTGCTGCAGACTACTCAGTTTTAACCATAGCAGGCATTTACAAAGGAGCTCATATTCCAATCACTATTAACTGATTTAGTGTTTGGTAATCATTTTGAAATTAGCCCACCAATGTGCTTTCAGGTGTTCTATGAATAGCTGGAACTGTTCACTTGAAAACACTCATGTTTAATCTCTATCTGATCCTCATGAATTTGCAGGGTGACAGCTAATCTGCACCATTTACAGCTCTATTCTAAGTGCTGTTTTTCTGAAATGTGTGGCTATATCATGAGTTTAGGGAGGAAACTCCCATTTTTAAGCAGGCTTGCTGGATATTCTTTATAACATACCAGGTGTCTGAGGGCCCAGCTCATTGCTGTTTCTGCACAGTTCAAACAAATGGATTCTGCTTTGTATATATCTGGTGGTCACTGTTGTACCCAAAAAGCCTGTTTCTTTATCATCACAGGATGATATTTTCCCACCTGGATTGTAAGAGGTGTGTGGATAGGAGAGGACGTGGTGTGTGGACATTCACCTTTCTTCACCTCTGTTGTAGCAGTGGTTTATTGGCTGGTTAGTGTTACTTGCTGTTGGCTTTTCTTGGCTGTCACTGTCTACACAGCAAAACTACAGATAAAGATCTCTGATGGCGAGATAACCCCATAGGATAACTCCGTAGGATAGTTTGGGTTGGAAGATACTTCCAGTGACCATCCAGTACAACCCCCTGGCAAAAGCAGGCCCAGTTGGTCACCACCACATCCAGTTGAGTGTGTCTGTGTCCCAGAGTGGGCATCCCACAGCCCCTCTCAAGTGACCTGTTATTGGTGGCCCCTTGGCTGTGGCTTTCTGCTTTCATGTAGGATTTGTTTCCCCTGTGGATTCTGCTGCTCAGCACTTAGCAGTTTATTCTGTCTGTCCATACCTTTTGTCGTGGGAAATACTTTCTCATTTTGAATTTAGTATCTTAAGTAATGGTTGCTTTATATCTGGCTCATAGTGGGAGCCCATAGCACCTTGAGGTTTTAAATGGGGTTTCGGTGCCTGTAACAGATGATCTGATGGATACCAATTCATACCTTATCTCTTGGATGTCTGCAAGGCTGACAACTTGAACCTTGCATGTGGAGCTGCCCTACAGAGCCACTGTGCTTTGATTGCAACTCTGAAGATCAGTCCCTGAGGTTGGATTTGTTGTCAGCTTAGATCACGTGTGATTGTGTCAAGAGAAAATGACTCTCTGTGCACGGCTCGTGGAATATTGAATTCAATTTGCAAATAGAAATGAAAACCTTCCCAGTAAGGCATGTTGTGACATTGAAGTTGATTGGGATGCCAAGGCTTGATGGCTGAGTGAACTAAACCCAGTTCAGTAGGACCTTCCTCTCTTGAGTTCAGCCCCTTTGGGAGATCAGGGTATAATTAGAGTAAATGCAGTATAAACACAGCAAGAGACAATTTGAGGAGTGGTGACAGTGACAAGGGAGGGCAGGCACAGCCAGGTGTGGTGACATCCTTGTTCAGGATCAGTGAGAAGGGAATTCCAGAGCAGGGAGCAAAAGGACCTCCAGGCCAGAACCTGATTTGGCTGTTTCCTGGGGGATTTTTGATCCAGAGAGGAAAAAGCCCTCAGAGTGAATGTTAAACATACTAGACCATAGTCTAGTACCAGTTGTCCTAGATTCAACTGAATGTAAAGCTATCTGAGCTGCCAGGGAACTGCAGGGAAGGTTAATTCCTTCAAATAATGTCTCCAGCTTGAGTCGATTTTTTTTTTTTCTCAAATCAAGCTCTAAGCCAGTAAGTAAAAACAGAAAAATGCTTAAAATTCAGAATGCTTTAATTGAATAAATTGAAATGAATGATTGAATTGAGTACTCTGAAAATGTGAAATCTGTTCCCAGTATTAGTTATAGTGTGTGAGAGAGTAAAACTTAAAGCTCTAATCCTGTTAAACTTCCAAGTAGCTGCACTGTGATACCTGTTTTTGAAGGAATTAATCCTTAGGAAGAAAAACCTGGAATGGTTGAAGGTGCTGTTGAACTTGGCACAATGAATAGAGATCTAACTCTCTTACTGTTTTAAGTCTAAATATTTACCTTTTATAACTTGGAACATAAATCAGTTATTTCTAAGATTTTAATACTCTCAAAAATGTGTGTAATATTTTTTTTTAAAGAACCTAATACAATTTTTTTTCCTCAAAAATGTTTTTTTTTCATGAAAGTATCACAGAAAATTAAATCAGAGCTGGTCTGGTTATGGTCACACCTGAGCTGGGTTTGTGGGTTCTCTCTTCAGCTGTTTGGTACCATTCCAGCCTTTCTCTGATCTCAAGGTGTGCTGACACAAGCACACTGCAGATGCTCTTTAGCCTTTGGTTGGGCTAATATAGGTCCTGCAAAGCATTTTGGAGCATAATCCAAGTGTGGGGGATCCCTGATGGCATCCCCTGCTCCCTGGTTAAAGCGTGACCACCATCAAGGTTAGTGCCAAGCTAGAGCTCAGGAAATGTTACATTTTCAGAACTGACACATTTTCAGCAGTGATATTAAGGATCTGTTACTTGTTGGTGGATCTGAGAGTGGAAAGCTGTGAAAGGTAAGCTGGGAAGGGCAGGAGCAGAGAAATGCTGGTGCAGGGCTCCTTCCTTGGCTGCCTACAGCTCTGACTGGACTGCTCTAAGTGCTGCCAGCTGGATTTTATTTTTACTGGACAGTTTCAGGAGTGGGATATCCAAATACCCACCCTACTTCAGTCATGACTACGTCGGAGTATTTCAGTGTAAGAGGTTGTAAAGTGGATGTGGTGTGTGACAAGTGTGGATATTAGCCTGCTGGGAATTTTTTTCCAAGCACATTTGGAAGAAGAACATCCCAGCATAAATTCCCCAGTCAGTGAGCAGGCAGGAGATCCTAGGGCCTTTCAGACAGGGTGTTCCTTACTGATATTTTTTCTTATAACTGCCTGTTTTCCAGTGCTTCAGGAGCAAGACTAACTTTCTTAACTTTTTAAATACCATCTGGTTTTCTTCAAATTTGTTGAGGTGTAATATGTTGGTTTTTCAGTCAGCTCTGGCTTTGATAGTGACAGATGTGTGTACCCTGTAATTATGGAGTTTGTGCTTAGGGGTTTTGCTGTGCCTGAAGACTGAGTCAGTCTGAAGGGTTGCAGGGATCCATACAATATTGGTTAAGGTGTTTTTTTTAATGATTGACAAGAATGGCTCTCTGCCCACAGGATTAATCCACCAACAATGACTACTTGGTGGTGGCTCTGAGAGAAAGAGATTCAATCTGCCAGAGGACAGGGTCAGATGGGATACTGGGAAGAAATCATTCCCTGTGAGGGTGCTGAGGCCCTGGCACAGGGTGCCCGGAGAAGCTGTGGCTGCCCCTGGATCCCAGGAAGTGTCCAAGGCCAGGTTGGATGGGGCTTGGAGCAACCTGGGATAGTGGAAGGTGTCCCTGCCCATGGCAGGGAGTTGAAACTGAATGTTTATTAAGATCCCTTTCAATCCAAATTATTTTATGATTCTATGAATGTGGTTTCTTCCCTTGGTATCAGCCTGTTGTTGTGTGACTGGTTGCTTTCCTCTTACATCCAGAGGGAACAGACAAGTCATAAAGGTAAAAATATAATAAAAAGTACAAGGTTATAAGGTGGTATAAGTACAAGTATTAAGGTGGTGTGTTAGAAGGTTTTTCAGCAAAGGCTCACAGGGGTGTCTGACTGCATGTAGTTCCTGGTGCTCGTACATGTGACCTGTGATGAGGAGATCCCACTGTCACTATAAAGTGGAAAAGATGTGAAAAGTGGGTATTGTTGAGGTGAAATCTGTGTTGAACTGTGAACTGGGAAAATGAGCATGAGAAACCTGTAATGTAAGACTTCTTTGAAAGACAATGCCAAAAAGGATGCAGAGGAACAGTGAACTATGCTAGTGATTTTAGGAATGTGAGATTTCATTGGAATAAATTTCCAGACTGAAGAACAAATGTGAGGTTCAGCATTTTTTCTGTATCTTCTGTCCCTTTGCCAGTAGTAGTTAATAAAAAGTCTGTTGTACCTTCAGCCTAGAAACTTTGCACTCCATATTTTTCCCTCTGAACACAGTGTCAAGAACAGGACGATAATCTTCTTTTGGCTTGTGAGAAACTTCCTACTTCTGTAGCTCTAGAAAGGATCATCCAGTGTGACCTGAGCCATGCAGGATTTCTTTCAGCAGATGCCTGCTTCAAATCTAGTAGCAGTGGACTGTCCTAAAAGGAAACTGAAGAGTCAGTTAAATGTAGAGGTATTTCCCACCTCACTTCCCCAGACAAATGGAGGTCATTCATTGATGGAACATCTGAAGAGATGGTTTCACTGGTTATGGATTTGTGACTGCTGGTTGGTACTTGGTGGCTGTTACATGGTCAGTGCAATTCTAGGTCAAAATGCCCCTCCTGACTCTGGAGTTGGATGTTTGATCCCAGTGCCAGCTGTGGATGTTGCTGTGTTAGATTTCAGCAGTGTGAGGAGACACAATCCAATCTGAGAGCCACCAGTGCCAGAGGGAAGAGAAGTCAGGCCCTGTTCACGTGCATTCTTCAGGAACGATACAGATCTTAATGTTGTAGGGGATCAGGGGAGAAGCTAAGCAGGCTTATTTATTGATTATCAAGAAGATTAGAGACTCGATGGAGCATGATTTGGTTGTTTTTGTTGTCAATCCAGCATGCTTGAATTGACCACGTTTCCACTGCTCCTCCAATTTCCCTTGCCAGAGGCAGAGAAGGTGTTTGGTAGTGACAGAATGGGCTGTGTGGATCTCTCCAGCTTTCAGCTGGCTTTAAGGCCACTGTTTTTCCTCTTAAAATTTGAAAGTACTGTCACTGCAGCCCTTAGGGTGAGAGTGAAGCACTTGGCATCTCAGATTAGAAGGCTTTTGTGTAAAGCTGCTCAGTTACTTATCACGACAGCAGTACAGTGTCCTGTGCAGTGTAGGCATGGCTGCAGGATAAATTCCAGACTCACCAAGGCTGGAAAAAACCTCTGAGATCATCAAGTCCAACCTGTGCCTGATCCCCACCTTGTCACCAGCCCAGAGCACTGAGTGCCACATCCAGGCCTTCCTTGGACACCTCCAGGGATGGGGACTCCAGACCTCCCTGAGCAGCCTCATCAAGGCCTGACCACCCTTTCCAGGAAAAAATGTTGGTGTTACTGTGGCTGTTGCACAGATGGATGGGTTGGTGATGGCCTGGCCCCTAGAGCTAGTGTTCTGTGTAAGCAGGTGCCAGCACGTGAGTTCAGGTGAGGAATTACCTGTGCATGCAGGGGCTGCTGAAGTGAACTCTTCACTCAGGCATAGAGAGCAGGCTCTTGGCTAGGACAGCCTGGATCCTCTGGGACACTGCTGTCTTGGTAAATGTGCTCCAGCAGGTTTTGGGAAGGGCTGTGATTAGCAGCTTCATGAATTTCTTGCAGCAGCTGAAATGATGGTTAATTGAATGTGTCAGCTTTAAAAGCACACAAGAGTGGTATCCAGTGCAGACACAGAATGATGTTTGGCTTCTCTTAGAACAACATATAAAAAAATCCTTACCCTGGAGGACTTGGCTTCCTGTACACCTGGAATTGCCTTAAATATTAGTGGAAATTAGAACACAGAGAAACAGTGTTTCCTTTCTTTGCTGAGATGTGTCAATACCATCATTAAATTCATACCACTAAATAACTGAAATAAAACACTCAGAGTCTTGACAGCACAGTGTTTCAGTTTGAAGCTGGGATCTGATGGCTTCTCATCTCCACTGGGCTGGTGAGGTCTTAACTAGACATGGGACTTCTCTGATTCACACAGAGGAACATGTCTCTTGTGACAAGTAAACTGTGTTTTTAGGGCACAATATTTACACAGTAAAATTGGAGTTGGAGATGGACTCTTTGAGGGCAATTGGAGTGACAGAAAAAGGGGGAAGGGCTTCAGACTGATAGAGGGTAGGTTTGCATTGGCTATTGGGAAGGAATTATTCCCTGTGAGGGTGCTGAGGCCCTGGCACAGGGTGCCCAGAGAAGCTGTGGCTGCCCCTGGATCCCTGGCAGTGTCCAAGGCCAGGGTAGACGGGGCTTGGAGCACCTTGTGACAGTGGAAGGTGTCCCTGCCCGTGGCAGGGGGTTGGAACTAGATGAGCTTAAAGCTCCTTTCAAACCCAAACTATTCCAAGATTCTGTGATTCTACTTAATAGACATAATAGTGGATGTGGCTACTTTATGTCAGGTTTTTTTTTTTCCTCCTTCTTCAAAAAGAAGAAAAATACCAAGGGAGAAAACTGATTTCTGTGGCTGGATGAAAGTAGATCTAAAACTCTGTACTGCTTCTCTTGCTTTTCCCTTCCCTTCAATTAATTAAAGCTTATAGAGTAACCTTGTTCTCCAGAGAGTTTGGGCCTTTTCTTATAGAACTTAATGAGTTGGAAAATGGATTTCAATGTATGTAGTAAATGCCAATAGAAAATGCTTTTGGCTGCTGAATTGAAGGGTCTGGAAACCCAGATTTAAAAAAGGAATAAAAGAAAGCACTTCTGCTTCTTCCACCTAGAAAAAAGGTCTGCAGCTGCAATCTTGCCACTTATATAGTTACAATTATTTTTTTAAACATACCACTGTCTGGGATTAGTTTTCCTGCTCAAGCCAGGCATTTTTGGAGACATGGGAAACAATGCCTCCTCTTCCCCAGCATAAAAGTATTTTCTGTTCTGAAACACCATTACTTCTGTCACTTTGACCAGACTTTTTCACATCTGAAGTGACTCTGTGTGGTAATTTTGCCTCATCTCATACAATAATACTAAAATTTTGATGGGACAGCAATGCAGTTTCTCTGTGTGGGTTTTTAAATTATTATTTTTATTTAAATTATGCAGTGACTGGGTTTCACTTGATCTTTCAGTATCCTTTAAACTTCTGGTGGGAATCCTTACAGGATGTGTTTCGAGGAGGAAGAAAAAGCCCTCGTGGTGTGCTCCACTGAGCGTGTTTGGTTGGTGTGCTGTGTCCTGTCTCATTTTGCCCTTCCCCTTAGTTAGGAAGCAGACTCTGTTTGACCCATGTGCACATTTGGAAGTGGATGTTTTGGGAATATTTTCCGCATCAGGTGGCATTTGTGGCCCAAGTTCTCTCGCCTTCAGTTCTGTATCACTTTTGTTTAACAACTGAATTGATTTTTGTCAAGTGTTCATGGCTGAGCAGCTTCCCCAGTTCTCCTGGAGTAGTACAAGCAGGGGATTATCCGTGTGTGACACAGCAGAGCCTGGTACGTGGAGGGACGGGTGTTCCCTGGATCCTCTGCTTGGCTGGACAGATGCTGCTGTGGCTCTGGAGGGGAGAGGATCCCGAGCCAGACAATCTGAGTGCTCAGCCTGTGTCCTTTCCTTCTCCAGCCATGTCTCAGGCCGTGCAGACCAATGGGACGCAGCCTCTGAGCAAGACCTGGGAGCTCAGTCTGTACGAGCTGCAGAGAACCCCCCAGGTAATCACAGAACCACGGAACTGCTGGGCTTGGGAGGGACCTCTGGAGATCACCCAGTCCAACTCCCTGCCCAGGCAGGGTCACACAGAACAGGTGACACCCCAGGGGGTTTGGGATGGCTCCAGAGAGGGAGGCTCCACAGCCTCCCCGGGCAGCTTTTCCAGGACTCTGCATCCTCCAAGGAACACAAGTTCTTCCTCCTGTTGAGGTGAAACTTGTGTTTTAGTTTATGGCCATTGCTCCTCATCCTGTCACTGACACCACTAAACAGAGTCAGTCTTCTCTTCTCCAGACTGACCAAGCCCAACTCCCACAGTCTCTCCTTATCAGAGAGATGCTCCAGACCCCTCATCAGCTTCGTGGCTTTCACTGGCCCCTCTCCAGCAGCTCCTTGTTTTTATTGTGTGCTGCAGGGCTGGCAGCACTGGGTTTTTGTCTGCTCGATGTGTTTGTGTGTGTGATGTCTCTTTGCTGTGTTTCCTTGGGTAAAACATGCTGTCTCCATGAGGAAGGGACGCAATCTCATGAAAGACCCTTTCCTTTCTTTGCTGCCAGGAAGCCATCACGGATGGCCTGGAGATCGTGGTGTCCCCACGGAGCCTGCACAGTGAACTCATGTGTCCCATCTGCCTGGACATGCTCAAGAACACCATGACCACCAAGGAGTGTTTGCATCGCTTCTGCGCCGATTGCATCATCACCGCCCTCAGGAGCGGGTACCTGAGCACTGCCAGGGAACAGGGAGGGGACACTGCCAAGGATAGGACACTGCCAGGGAAGAGGGATGGGACACTGCCAGAGGACAAGGGGATACTGCCAGGGAACGCAGGGATGAATACCATGGAGGATAGAGGGCTTGGACACTCCAGAAGAAAGAGGAATTGCGCTTGAGGTGGAAGTGTCCTTGGGGGTTGATGTGGGACAGTCACTGTGCACTGGGAGTTTCTGAATGTGCAGCACACCTTTCAAATCTTGTTTTTCCATCTTTAGCCATCTCTGCATTTAGATCAAATTCCTTCCTCATGAAAAATTATCTCATAATTCTCTTTCTTGCAAGGAGTTGAAGTTCTCTTTTGTATTCTTTTCTTCTCTTCGATCCAGTAACAGTAAAACAAAAATACACATTACTGACAAAAATGGGTTTTATTTCCCTTATTCTTCCTTTTTCTAATAATACATTTAAAATTATGTGGCCTTCACCCATTTCAAATTGTGTGCACTGTGAGTGTTAGAAATCATCAAATCATTGAATGGTTTGTCTTGGAAGGAACCTTAAAGCCCATCCAGTCCCACCCCCTGCTATGGGCAGGGACACCTTCACACTATCCCATCTCGCTCCAAGCCCTGTCCATTCTGGCCTTGGACACTTCCAGGGATCCAGGGGCAGCCAAAGCTTCTCTGGGTAACCTGTGCTAGGCCATCACCACCCTCACAGGGAGGAATTTCCTCCTGAGACTGTGCCTCAGTATAATTTCCACTAGACATTTATTTTTTCTAGGTAAAAATCCAGCCAGAAAATGAAGGGAAGAAGGGAACGTGGGACTTTTGATCTCTTCAGTCTAAATAGTCTGCTCAAACATAAAAATAAAAGAGCAGCAGGGAGAGACATGTTTGGGATTTTTGTTTGAATATATGTAACTACCTGATCTGTTGAGAAGCCCCTTTCCAGATTTACTATAAATACTGAGTCTTAGTGAGCACTTTGAGCAAGAATGGAAGCAACAGGGCAGAGTTTTATTACTGCTGGAGAGTTAAGTGTTGTTTGCTTCCTTCTTGTCTATGTCCAGCAACAAAGAATGTCCCACATGTCGCAAAAAGCTCGTTTCAAAAAGATCCCTGCGGCCAGACCCCAATTTCGACGCTCTTATCAGTAAGATTTACCCGAGCCGGGATGAGTACGAAGCTCATCAGGAGAGGGTGCTGGCGAGGATCAGCAAGCACAACAACCAGCAAGCCCTGAGCCACAGCATCGAGGAGGGATTAAAGATTCAGGCTATGAACAGGTACATAATCACCTTGTTTGCCTTTAGGCTAAAAATACACTGCCTGTCCCCATGCTCTGTGGAGCCCCTGAATCCTCTCCTCTCCTCTCCTCTGATATCTGCCAAAACCATTTTTAACCTTTGGTAAAAGATTTTTAACCTCTTGTCTACTACCAGAAACCTGTGTCACTCCTTGTGACTTCTGTGGCAGCCTGATAAAAACTTCAGCATAGCTTTACCAAAGTATGGCCTGTCATGTCTTGGATAAGAAACCATAAAACCATGAATCCTGTACCAAAATGCTACCCTTATATGCCCATAAACATGCAAAATACCAGGACTTGGGGCTTAGTTGTGACTTAATTCACAGGCTGGAATATGTGGTGTTTACACTGTGGTGCAATTCCAGGTGTGCATTTAAACCTAAGTGAGACAGATGGGAGGGAGGCCCCAAACTGTGCATGGTAAAGCATGGTGTGATTTAATAATCCTAATCACATGTGGATCCATGTTTGGATGAAAATAATAGTCTGCAATTGCCTGAAAAACAACTGTGCGAAGTTAAAATAGTCTTAAAACGTATCTAAAAGGTGTTTGAGGGACAGGAAAAAATGAATAGTTCTGTCTGTAAGTATCTTTTTCTACAAAAGAATTAATATTAGCAATTTTTTTAACTTAAAATCTCTCTGAAACATTCAGTGCCTGTGTGTGAACATGCCTCACTTGGAGAGGAGGTGTGTTGTGACCTGGGTGGATTCTGGCTGGGTCAGGGTGTATCTCTGCCTGTTTGTGGCCAGGTTGCAGCGGGGCAAGAAGCAGCAGATCGAGAATGGCAGCGGGGCCGAGGACAATGGCGACAGCTCCCACTGCAGCAACGCCTCCACACACAGCAACCAGGAAGCGGGGCCCAGCAACAAGAGGACCAAAACCTCAGATGACTCTGGGCTGGAGCTGGACAACAACAACACCACTGTGGCCATAGACCCCGTGATGGATGGGGCCAGTGAGATTGAGCTGGTGTTCAGGCCTCACCCCACCCTCATGGAGAATGACGACAGTGCGCAGACAAGGTCAGTGGCCCCTGGCCATCTCCAGGTATTCTGCTGCTATTTCCTGGTGCTTTGGTTTTCCATCACTTCTTGGGGCTTCTAGACGTCAATTTACTTCAGTCATACCTCATCCTGTTTAACCATATCCCAGGGTGGTTTGAGTTGGGAGGGACCTTAAAGCCCATCCATTTGCAACTCCTTGCCATGGGCAGGGACACCTTCCACTGTCCCAGGTTGCTCCAAGCCCCGTCCAGCCTGGCCTTGGACACTTCAGGAATCCAGGGGCAGCCACAGCTTCTCTGAGCAACCTGTGCCAAGGCCAGATGCAAATAAGCAGTCTTTCCTTCTTTCTGTTCCAAGTCAGATAGATGGTACTGCTCAACTATTACAAAAAATAGCCATAAGCTGTTTTAAGCCTTTGGTCACAAATAAAGATGTTTTTAAGCTTTCCTAGCATTGCAGTTCACTAGTGGGATGATGATGTTATATCAGCACCTTTCTACTTTAAGATTCTTTGGGAATAAACAAACCTTGTATAAGTGTCAGCAGTTTTCAGAGCAGCTTTTTGTCAGCAGGATTTGCATGCTGGAAGCTTTTCCTGCCATTTTTTTGTTGATAATCCAGTCCAAGAACATATTGCAAGTTTTGGCTTATAGCAGAGGGTAGTTTTGTAGTGTTTTCTCAGGTCTTTCCTTCGCTTTCTCTGCTGATGAGACATCTCTATGTGATGTGTGTAAATCTGTGCAAAGCTTCAAGCTTGTGTCTCTAAAGGCCTTTTCACAGCTGACATTTAATATTTGGGGCTTTCCAGATGGCTTTTCCCACAGCTGCTGCTCAATCATTATTGATGATCTGTGTGGCTGCTGTCGCAGGTACATCAAGACCTCGGGCAATGCCACAGTTGATCACCTATCCAAGTACCTGGCAGTCAGATTGGCCCTGGAGGAGCTGCGGAGCAAAGGCGAGTCCAACCAGATGAACCTGGACACGGCCAGTGAGAAGCAGTACACCATCTACATTGCCACCGCCGCCGGCCAGTTCACCGTAAGCACCGCCCCACCCCGCCAGCCAGCCACAGCCCTGCATGCACATCTGCTGAAAGTCCACTCAGCAGGGCTCTTCCCAAGCTGGCTCAGGGTAACATTCATGGCACTAGGTTATTTGGAAGCAGATCGGTTGCTTTTTGGCAAAAGCTTGGTTGGTAAAAAAGAAGGCATGGAAATTACTTGGGGAGAATGCAGTGATGGCACCAACCATGACCTGGCTTATGCCATTCTTTTCCAATTAAAATTGAAGAGGGAAGAATGTTGCCTCACTTGAGAATCTTTGGCCTTTTTGGCTTGTAACTTCTGCCACATTACTGGTGACTCCTTCAAGTCGAGATATTTAAGTACTGATTTAAGTAGCCTGTTCTACAGTACCACATCAGGTTTACCTAATTTGTTCCTGTTTCGCTGTTCTCTTCTAGGTGCTAAATGGATCCTTTTCTCTGGAACTGGTCAGTGAGAAATACTGGAAAGTGAACAAACCCATGGAACTGTACTATGCCCCCACCAAGGAGCACAAATAAGTGCTGGGAAACTGGGATGGGACTAACTCTTTTTATAGCTACAACTTCTTTAATATTAAAATAAGGCACCACCTGTATCTTCATGGACAACACATGTGGTGCCTTCAGGCACTCTCAGTATACTCCGTAATATGACTAGACAGTATTCTGGGCTGTATTTAATTTAGTCTTTGGGTTGGGTTTTTTGGTTTTTCCCTGGGAGACTAAATGACCTTCTCCAGTGCACTCCAGTATTTGAGATGCTTTTTTTGTTCCTAATGCATGATACCTGATCCAACATTCCCGTTTGGAATGGCTTTGTTTTGTCCAGGTACATCTGGATTTCTGCTCCATTGGACACAGTTATAGGAGCCTCTGTGAAGTGTGGAGTGTTGGGTGGCCACGGAAGTCTGTTCAATAATAGCATATGCCAAGGAATGTGTTAAATGTTGGAATTTGGTGACTGTTACCCATCTGAAGGATTGATTGGGAGAGAATGGATTTGGGATAGTCTTGCAGCTAGAGGTAATCTGATACTCTAGGAAAGGTTCATTAAGACATTTTCTTGTGAATAAAAGTGAGTTTCGCATCTTGTGAGAGGTATTGCTGCCCATGGCAGGGGCTTGGACTGAGATGGTGTTTAAGGTCCCTTCCAAGTCCAGCCATCCTGGGATTCTGGGATTCCAAAGAGAGCTGCAGTGAGAAAACTGACACTTAAAAACCTTGCTGTATACTGGGCTTAATTTAAAACTTCAGTGCAAGATGGCTCATCAGATTGGTTTGGTATGGTTTTTAATGAATATTTCAGTCAAAAAACACCCAAAACACCCCAAACCCATAACTCTTCCCTGTGCAGGACATGCCAATCTTGATGATTCCTACCTGGCCCTTCTGCAGTGTTGCCCTGTCCTCCAGTTAAACTGAAGGAAATCCGGCTGTTTCACAGCCCGGCTCCGTTCCCTAGAGTAGGATCTCTGTTGTGAATGTGCTGTAAAGAACTGTCCAGAAAACTTTTTTGTTAAAGCAAATCCCCCAACTTCCAGCACACAGCCATCAAAATGCTTTGCTTTGGGGAACTGTGCCACTCCAGCAGGGACCTTTTCCTGGTGTCAGTGTGAGTAGGAAGACTTTGACTGTAAGCTGCTCCAAGATTCTACTTTTGTTACTTTGCCATAGCTTTAACAAACATGGCTTAGCACTTTGGAAGAGAACTTTAGTACTTGACAAAGTTTACCATTTAGTGTCTTATATTTAGGCTCAAGTTTCCCAACATGGCAGTGTGCTGTGCTGTAAGGCCTGGTAGCTGCTGGTCATTTGCATGTTCAGCCCCTGTGCCCTGGCTCTGGAGCTTGCTGTGGCTCTGAGGGGACTGCTTGACCTGTCCCATGTCCATGTCCATGTCTGAAGGGAAGCTGTCACCATGAGGTTCCTTCCCTTTGCTCTCAGACTTGCTGAGGAACCCTCCCATTTGCCCCTGAGGCTGAAAGCAAAAAATTGGTGGTAGGTGGGAAGTACCAGGCTTTACCAGACGCAGTGTGGTTTACACTCCTCCTGTGTCCTGCCTGGAGTCCCACTGGCTTTGGCATGTGGTACAAAAGTATTCTGCTGCTTGGGGATTCTCCTGGGAAGAATTTGCCCTTCCCTGGCTCTAGGCTTTCCTAGCACTTGTAAATAGTGTCCCTTCTGGCTGCTGTTCAGATCAGCTTTATCCCGCTGTGAAAACTGCACAGGCTTCTTTGAGTAACCTTATTTCCTCTGAGTGGAGAGCCTTGGGCTTTTGTGACATGAAATGGAAGTGTTCAGGCCCCAGAGCACAGAGGGGCAGCTGTTAGGGACCTGTTTTTGCTGACTTTGTGAAGCGTTGCTGTATAGACTGTAGTGCATGTCCACGGAATATAATGGGGGGTGGGGGAGTGGCTGTGCTAAATGCTTTAAAGTTATTGGGGAAACTTCTAGATTAGTGCCAGCATCCCTCCTGGGGGTAGCTGAGAGGAGGGACAGTCCTTTAAGCAAAAGAGGTGTTGTGAAGCTGAGCAGTCTGTCTAGGAGCTGTCACTTTGTCCCCACTTCTTTTAAAAAGCGTGGGAGAATGTGAAGCCTTTATTTTCATGTTGTAGTGAATTTCCTGAATATTTATGTTCTTTAAATATTATATATATAATGTAGTTGTTTGATTAAACCATTGATTGCACTGTGACTCTTTAGTGCTATAAACTATTTTATTTTCAAAATGCCATTACTCTTCCCCCTTTAAAGCCATGTTCTTTTTTAAGTACAAAATGTGTGTTACGTACGGGTAAGCCTAATATCCAACTAAAGTATCTCCTATTCCACTAAAGTCCCACTGAAATACTCAAATTGACAATAAAAGCAAAAATGTTATCCAGAACCTGTTGGGAATTGCAGTGCTGCTTCCTCTTGTGGTTGATAAACACTGCCCAGAGGGGGTTCCTTTGTGTTCACGCTGCCATGCCTGGGGATGTGCAGCTTCACCAGTGGTGGCTGTTACAGTCCCCTGAGAGCAGCTCAACTACTGAGCCTTGAGTAAGAAATAGGGGCACACAGAAGGTATCAGCTCTTCCACTGACCTGTCACAGGTGCTGCTGTTCCAACCAAATCCTTGCAGCCCGAGGAAGGGGATGTAGGATTTTTACAGCACTCAGGTTAAACCCAGCAACTTTGGGTGCACTTAACTATTGAGCAGCTTCAGTCAAAAGCAGCAGAGAGCAGCTGTAATGAACCCCTTCAGCTGAGGTGCATTCTTTAGAGAAGCTTTGTTCCTTTCCTTGTTTTCTTCCTACATTTACCACAACTTTTAACAAGAGGATGCACCTTGAGTTAGGGGTCAATGCTTGTGTGTGCCTAGAGTGGAGCTTCTTGAGATGCACTGAAAATGAGCACTCTCTGAGATCCTGCTGTTCCACGACTGATTATCCGAGTTGCTTCTGAACAGCTTAAACTCCCTGAAAGCTTCCTTTAATCACACTTAAACAGGAAACAGCCCATGAGTAGCACGACATGTCCCTCGGGTACAGAGCAGTAGAGGTGACACTGTACTGCCCATACTGGTAACTGGATCATACCCTACAGCATAGTTTTCCTTTGGCATTTATTCTCCAGCCGGCTGTTCTTCAGCTGCTGGCCTTGCACTGATTTCCAGCCCTCAGGCATCCAGCAGTTGATCACTTGTGATTTTCTGTTCAGGACAAGCCACTTGCAGCAACACCTTGGTCCCACAAAGATCTGTTGAGGGTCTGTTATAGGCACCTGGCACAGCACTGGGTACTGGCTGCTCCAAGAAGCGACAGGGACTGCGTGCCTGGTGGTCACAACCTTGCCACCACCTTCTGCATTATCCTCACCTATATTCCATCTCCCACTGGAACAGCCGACCTTGGCTGTGTGGATCAGTGCAAGGAACAAGAAGATGCTCCAAGCTCTAGCCTCAAACCAATACTGATGTTCTGTCACCTGATTATGGCAGGACTGACCCTACCTGGTCAACAACAGACAACTGCTGAAGAGGCAGAGAATTCCTAGAGGCCTTGCTGCTGGTCTCTTACAACAGGCAAAACCCCACCCCAGATCACAACATCTTCTGCCCATCTGGCAGAGGAGAAGAGCCCAGATTGTACAGACAAGCCTGAACTTTACTTTTTCTGCCCCTCCAGACATCTGGGAATAGTTTCCTTGGCTTGGGAAAGGTATTCAATACCTTCAGCTCAAAAGAGTAATCAAAAGCATTTCCCACAAGGGGCTTCAGTTAAACTTTCTTTTTAACCTACTTTACTGTAATCAGAATAATTATTTGCTCCAGGTAACTGACTTTAGGACTGATTTTTATCCTATTAACACTGAAGTGTGTTGCCTGCAAGCAGTGTCTGCCAACACTATCCAATTAAAAATCAAAAAATGCCACTAGAGAATGGGAAATTCTCTCCTTCCATTTAGCTTTCCAATGTGATCCCGGGTGATCTTTAGAAAAGAACTGTAAGCACTCAATTTTTGAAGGAAACTTTGTTTGTTGCTGTATCACTAATCCAAGATCCCTTAAATGGGTTCTTTATGAAATTAGAGAAGAGAATAACTGATCACCAAAGCAATCTGGAGTTGAAGAAGGTGGAAGAGGCAGCAACTTCTGGCCTGATAGGAGCATAGGACATTTTGCATCAGCAGGAGAGTATCAGTCATGTTACTTTTATTGTAAAGTTTCAGAGATGGGCAAGGATAATAACCCCTCATATTCTGCTCTTAGATAAACCTCACACTGGGCGGCCAGGCTGAACACCAAACCTGTGAGAAATGGCCACCACTGTGACAGTTCTTCAAGTGGAATACAGAGATACCAGAACTAAGTGTGAGGGAAAGAAAGGACAAAAGCAAGTCATTTGGCTGGAATGCTGCCATGTATTTAAGGAAACCAGAACTGCCAACATCTGGCAGCTTTTCTCGTTCACAGAAGAGATCTTAGCTCAGAGTTAAGAGATCTTAGCTCAGAGTTACTATCATCA
The DNA here is from genome assembly GCA_013399225.1 of Rhipidura dahli. Classification (NCBI taxonomy): domain Eukaryota; kingdom Metazoa; phylum Chordata; class Aves; order Passeriformes; family Rhipiduridae; genus Rhipidura; species Rhipidura dahli. The sequence goes on along the minus strand of VXAC01006559.1, from coordinate 360,961 downwards.
ACTCACCACCAAACTTCACCTGAGCATCCACTGTGGTCCCTTGTCCCTGTACCTTTCTGCAGCACACAAGCACTGTAAGCTCTGAGCAAACAACTACCTAGAGTGACTACACAATTCTCTAAGGTTCGGTTACAAACTGAAGTTCGGTAGCAGCCGTGTCACCACTCCTTCCCGTTCTCCCAGGATCAGCTCCTGCCTGGAGGGAGAACCCTGGAAACAGACCTGAATGCAGAGTTACATGTGCAACCTGGAAGCTACAGCTGCACCCACGCAGGGCTGCCTGGCTTCAACTCAAGAGGGTATTTTATCCTGTGCTATTTTCTTACTTTGACATGCCCTTTCTCTGGATCTTAGCTGGCCAGGTTTTAGGAGTGATGCATTTTAGGAATATGCTGTTTCATAATAATCTCATATTCCAAAATGCTGAACACTTTTGGCCCCGGCCCCCCTCCTGGATGCTGTGCTGGCAGTAAGGCTTGGACAGACTAGGAAGCAGCCTCCATGCCTCAGTGTGAAAGGGAGGTGAGCATTAAGCAGGTAACTCCACAGCCTTCCCACAGTGGCAGTTCCGTGACCACAGCCATGTTGAGATCAGGGCTAAATTCTGCTACCTAAGTCTAAACCATCCCTTCAAAGAACAACAGGCAGCTCAAATGGTCAAACTTGGCCAGCTTGGGAGGAAGGAGTGACTTACTGAACAGGGCATGCTGAAAGTCTCTAACATCCTGATGAACAAGCCCATCTGCATTAATCAGCAGCACAGTGAGTGGGGTAGGACTGTGTGAACACGGTGGCGGTGACTCCAGATTTACCATCTTCCGCTAACTCAGCGTTGTCCACCTTGATCTCTGCAGCAGCTGAAACCTCTTCTCCCACCTGGATCTCTCCAGGGAGGTGCACAGGGCCTTCTGCCTGTGTCCCCACATAGGTGGGAGTGCTGTACTTCATGAGAACAGTCTTGAACTGCACCAGGGGTGCGTTGGTGCGGACTCCCATGGGGTCGAAGTGGGTTCGGCTCACACGGTATCCAGCCTCTGACAGATAGTTCAGGAACTTATTTAACCTGGGAAGAAATGCAGCAAAGCCAAACCCCGGGTTTAAAACAGACTCAGTGCTGACAGAGCTGACTCAGTACTAGCTGGGAGTCAGTGTCAGACGAGGCTGGAAGGTGAACCCACACTTACTTTGGCATGTTCATGCCCTTGATGCTGTGCCGGTGGATGTTGTAGTAGAATGGGGGGTGCTCGGCGCTGTGCTCGGCCCGCTGCCGCTTCACCATGCCACGCAGCACCTCCTCACTTTTCCTCTTCCCTGCACCACAATGAGGCCACAGAAACCACTCAGCACTCAGGGACACCCCAAAAATGCCAGCAAAGTTTCAGACAGCATGCACAAAAACAAAGCCACAGAGCAACTTCAGCTGCGTGCCTGCTTTTGTAAGCCGGTGTTTGCAGAGGTAAAATCTGGTCTGAATTTAATCAACAGGCCATTTTCAGTAGTAATAAGTAAATTAAAGTGGCCTTCATGGGGAATTTGGCATTCTGATTTTACCAATAAATATGATTCTGAATAAAGATTAAATAAAACCCATATTGGGTGGGAAAAAACTCCTGAGTTCAATATTGTTAAATATAAAACAAGCTACACCAAAATGTTCCACTTACCATGTACCAAGTAGGATTCTGCAGAAGTGTTTGGCGTTTTAATATATACACCACACTCTTCTAGAATACAATTAAAAGGCAAAATTATTTCTACTGTAAAATGGCAAAATGCTTTAATTACACAGGAGGAAATAATTCAGTTATTCAATAATGCATTCAACTCTAGGGATACACTGCTGTTAAATAAGTTATCACAGATCAGCATCTCTAAAAATCACCACAAAGCCAGTCTTCTGTGTGAACAGGCTGCCTGTTTTCTTACCTTGCTTGTTCTCGTCACCAGGACTATGGGTAGAAAAATGTTTGAGAGTTGTACACTCTGCTTCACAAACTAATGTCTTCAGAAGTGGCTGAGCTTCATCCAAGCCATACTGCACAGCCTCCAGCAGCATCCTCCTGAGGAATCCAGTGTTGAAGAGAGCTCCTGACCTATGAAATGCAAGAGACATCAGAAGTTAAGACTTCTTAATGAAAGCTGCTCCAGAATTCTCTTGTCCAAATTGATTAGCAATTATGTTAAACTGAAATTATGTTTTTGCAGTGACAGCAGTACTGGTCATGTTAAAAAAAAAAAAAGGTCAAGATCTCAAGAGCAGTCATTTTATTTCAGTTCTAAGATGTTGAGAAAGTCATTCAACCCCCACAAGGAAGGTACTGTCGATTGCCAACCATTTTAAATACTGATTTGAAATGGCTAAAGGACTTAAAAATATTTATTCTTGTTTCTACAAATATTAATTAACAAGCAGTGTAGTATTTATTACCATCAGCACATAAAATGATTTATTTAAAAAATTCTCCACAAGTATGAAGTAACAAGAGTTACTTAATAATTTAGGAATAGAGGAACAGAGAGGCAGGTTCATCTGTGCAGGACGTATTCCATAGGTGCACTGAATGTGTAATTTAAAATGTGTTACTACTTATTAATTGGTTTGGATGAAAGGAAAAACTGAATATCCCACTAAATTCAAATCCACAGTTGGTTTCCTGAACTGCTCCTGATTGCTGTACCTCCTTCTGTAGTGCTAAAATAAAAGTTGTAATGGTATGAACAGCTGAGCTTCAGACTCCTGGACCCACAGTGACCCTGCCAAAGTGTCCTGTGATGTGGACTTACCAGAGAGGACCAAGAAGCACTGCTGTCTTCCCAGGCATGCTGCCATGGCAGTCACAGGGCAGCTGCTGGTAGGGGTTTTCTGCAGCAGAAAAACAGCATTTAAATTGTTTGCAAATAGCCAGCCATGACTGTGTTACTGCAGACAGAGATGCAGTGGGGTATTTGGAAGGGCAACAGCAGAAGTGTGACACCATTTTCACTTCTGCCAAGCAGCTCATGGTGAGATTTAGTGATTGATGACTTGATCTTTAATCAGTGTAAAAACACTGAAGAAAAAAAAAGCAACATAACTTCTCTTTGTTTCTTCCAAGTAACAAGGAAAATATTTGCCTTCCTACCCTTACATAAGCAGCTGTCCAACTTAACAGTAAGTACCCACAAAAAAATCTGAAACACCAGCCAGTTACATCTGCAAAACAGTCCACCTACGAGTCTTGTAAGCCTTGTGCAATTAAGGCATTAAGCAAACTATTAATTTACTAATTAAGATCTCTACCATAACACTGTACTCAGCTACTCATTCCCATCCTTAAAACATTTATCTGATGTTTTGACAACTGTTTAATACCAGGCTCAATTGTGTGCTCATGCACCTGACTCTGAGCAGGGCAAAGACACCATGAGTTGACAGTGAGTTATCCAAGAGCCTCTAACTGGGAAACAAGTTTTTAATGTTATATTCATTCAAACCACCATCTTCAGGAGTGCAATTTTTTTCTCCTGCTTCTGCTAACCTGTGTATGGAGACAGCCCAGTAACACCAGCAGGAAAAAGCCAGACTGCTCAGTCTACTGCATTTTAAGGAACTGAACAGCAGAAAAGCAATCTGACACCAAAAGCTATCAAGCTGCTGCCGTCTGGAGGAATCCAATAGTATCAAAAGGCTACCTAGGGCTTTTCCTGAAGTGGCAGATCCATGGACACATCAGGCACCCTGGCAGCTCCAGCAGCTAGAGCTGGATGGGAGGATGTCCTGTGTAGAAACAAATCTCAGAATGGTTTGGGCTGGAAGGGACCTTAATGCTCATCCAGTGCCCCCCCCTGCCATGGGCAGGGACACCTTTCAGTAGCCCAGGCTGCTCCAAGCCCTGTCCAGCCTGGCCTGGGACACTTCCAGGGATGGGGTAGCCACAACCTCAGCAATCTGTGCCACAAATCCAGTCCATTTACAGGAAAACCCACGCAGACAGCTGATCTAGCCTGTGCCCATGAAGCACAGTGCCCTCTCCACCTCACACAAACTACTCATTGTTACATACAAGGGAACTGTTACTAATGGGATGTAAATATAAACAAGGCACAGAACAGAGAGACAAAGTGCAAAAGAAAAGCCATTTACCTTCCACCATATTGCCCTCTTTCTGGAAAACCCTCTCTTCACACCACTGGCAGTGGATGAGGTATCGGACCTTCTTCGCTGAATCATCTGCAGGGGTTGGGCCCCGTAAAACTCTGACCACCACCAGAACAAAGTGTTCCAGAGCTACTGCCAGCAGCACTTCAATGCCTTTGTTACAGCGAGCTGCAGCTCTGGAGGGAGAAACACACACACAACCCAAATTGTACTGAATTCAGCAGGAAAACACTGCCATGGACACTTGAACCTGCTGCACAGTTCTTGAGTTCATCCACTTCCTAGAGAGAGGTACCGAAGATGAGAGATCAGGAGGAAGTGTTCTTTCTGAAATGCCTCATTTTGTGTCCTTCCTGACAGGAAGGCCAAGGAGATGTAATTTTACTTCTTTTTATCACAGCTAGAAATACTGGTCTGCCACCTATATCATCACACGTGCAGGGAGAGGACAAGGGAAATCTACACACATTCAGGTCAGCATTTGTGCTCTGGCATTCTCAAAACCTCTGGTGAATTCACTTCCTCCTCATCTATCCCAAGCAGTGGTCCCATTCTCTTGCCTGTACCTTTTTTCTCCCATTAGGTTTTATGTCTTCATTTATTTAACAGACTGATTTTACTGAGAGTATCCATATGCAAATAATTAATTTCACAAGTCGGTAATCACATCCATCTTTTGAACATCAAGTTCCACTGGAGCAAGTCTAACTGAAATGCTTAGTTAGAAGCCATTCAAGCAGTTTAACTTGTATTTATAAAGTCCTATGGAGCTCTAAAATGGCAAAATTGATAAAGAAATAGAAGAGTTTGCAAGCCTGGGTATTTTTTTTCATGTTACCATCCCATCCCCCCACCCTACTGATGCATTTTTACCTCACCCAGTCACTAATTATGTCTAATAATTACCTAATAATTTTTTACCCTAGTTGGAGCTGGTTTAGCAGTACCTTGTGACAGCAGCAATTACAGTTCTGGCTGCCAGCTCCTTGTAGTATTCTGTTCTGACAATATTGCAGCCATAGTGACGCAGGGCCACGTGCTGGGCCTTGGCATACAGGGAGCTGATATCTGTGGATGTCAACGACACAATCCCAAGGTTCCTCACATTTCTAAAGGCAGAGTCCAGGTAATTCACAGAAGTTCCAAAGGGGTCCAAATGGCTGAAAAGAAAGGAAGTACCACTGAGTGTCCATAAATGCTCCAGAGTCTAGCTTTACACTGAGGAAAACAGTGTTTTATAACCTTCATCTATGATCACATTTAAAACAGAAAGAAGGAACAGGACTAAAACTTCAGCACTGCTTAGATCTGGATGTTAATCATTATTAATACAAAAAAAATCCCATCACTTAGTTTGATGTCTGCATAGGGTTTGAATGTATTCATCTATATACCCAACTTGGAAGAATCAGACTGCTTTAATTTGAAGTTAATATGCTGCAAAACGGATAAAAACAAAAGATGCAATAAACAGGAGGCAAAGGTACGAATTTTAAACTAAAAGAAGTTTTAAATAACCCGAAACTGATCCGGCATTTCCCTTCAGCAAACAGAAAATAAAGTTATAAAAAAAACCCAGCCTGTCTTAAAATTTTCATGTAAATTTATAATCCATTCTGGATGTCAGAAAGACCAATATTTTCCCACCACTTCCTAAAACATTTAAGATTAAGTTCTGTCCCCACACCATTTCTGGGAAAACAAAATTACATTTCAAGTGGCTGTTGGTTGATTCTTTTATCATTCCAATTTCTCCATATAATCATATCCTGGGAAGTGGGGTGGGGTGTGTCATTACCACACCAGAAAATTTTAACAGAAATATGCAACACTTACATAAAATCAAATGATCTCAAATGCATGATAACGTTGGCATCCATTTTTGTCACCTCAATGGTGTCACTATTTTCTTCTCCATCTCCCACAGTTTCATCATTGTCTTCTTCCTTAATGTGCAGCTTCACCTTCATTTTGTTTAAATGACAATTTTCCTTAATCATTGTCACAGAATTTTCATTACAATCGTTAATTGTAACCTTCACAGAACTTCTGAGGTGCTTTGCCCACTGCAATCCCATGATACCTGAGGAAAAACAGAATTAATGGACATTAAGACAACTGATTTTAAGAAGATCCCTGAACTTTAATATTATTTACAGCCTTTTCTAAAAGCCTTAATACAGCTTTTGACAGCTGATTTTTTGTACAGAACCTCATGACTTCCTGCCTAAGGAAGAAAATTATTGTGTACCTCACATTATTTTTGAGTATGTGATGTCATTTACGAATTTCTGCAGCTTCCTATTGGATATTAAGCAACATATTAAAGAAATGGACTTTACCAGTGGCACCAAAAGCATCCAAACATTCAATGGGTTTGCGCTCCCCAGCAAGCACGGCCAGTGCACAGAATATCAACTGCCTGGAAGACAAAAAAGAATGGTCATAGCCTGTAAGCTGAGAGAACATTTTTACTTCCTTTTCCTTATTTATTTCCCTTTAACGTAACATCGGAATGTTTTTGCTAAACTCCACCTTTTACAGGGAAGAACTGTAAATCAAAAACCTCAGCAGAACTGTAAATCAAAAACCTCAGCTATGCTGAAAAGTTCAATTCTACATGAGCATATTCTTAAGGTAAAATCTACTAATTACAGAAGAATACTTAATTGCTTCAGAAATTACAGTATTTCATATATACTTCGGTATAAGTACTATACTTTGGTTCTTCGGTATAAATATTATTTGTCAAGAAGAGTTGTCTGATGAGAAACTCCTTTCTCCCTCCCTCTGAACAGAAGTTTCATAGGGTTGCTTTTCAAAACATGTATTTTTCACTACAAACTCCCCACCCCTCTGGTGCATCCTCCCACTCCCTGATCTCTCACCTGTTGAGTTTCATTTTAGGATTAAAATAGGAATCTGTTTTCTGGGGCGTGGAGTGGTTGGGAAGAACCTGCACATCTGTGGCTGACTCTTTCACGACTTCGTAAGATGACTTGGGAGCACGAACTGAAACAAGTCATTGAGGTGGAAGGAAAAAAATCGGTGAGAACTGAAATTAATATCAACACAGTTGGTAAATTGCACTGAAAAACTGCTCCCATAAAGCAAGAAGTCTGAGTTATGCTGCAATCCAGCCAGCACATGGACCGGTTAAGAAGGATGAGGGAGGAAGCAGGCAACAATTTCTCTTCTAATCTCAAAAGTGGCTGATAAGGACTCTACCACAATTTTCTTCTCATAAAACATCAGATTTGCTTCTCAGTTGGGCTCTTATGTGTCCACTCCAGTTTAAGAAAGCCAGCCCTTGAGCCCAAGGCTCAGCACATTTGTTTTGCATGTTTAAATATAATACATTGCTAATTAATTAAAACCCTGTTAACACAATCCTGAACGTTTATCAATGGACAGCAAAAATCCGTGAAAATCCTTGACCTAATCTAAGTTATCAAACAGCCCCATGAAATGTGCATAAACAGCACAAGTACATGGACAATTCCAGCATCTGATTTCTGTGTAAACAGGCTGTGGCAAAACAAGCTTTCAGATCTGACAGCTGTAAACACAGGCTGCTATTCCACTGAGAATTCATCCCCAGTCTAAAATGTACCTAGGAACAAGCAAGAAAAATTTGTATCAACTGGGTATCTTCCAGTGCTCACCCTGCCTCTCTCTCAGGGCTTTCAAACACACACGTGGTGCACCTGCTCCACCTTCAGGGGCCCCAAGAGCTGTCAAGTGCCTACAGAGCACAAAACCTCTGGATTTCTCCTCTCTCTTCTCGTGAGGAAAAACCATCTCATGGATTTTGTTAAAAAATGCTAAATAGGCCATTCTTTACTCACAGCTCTGAAGGGAAGCACACAGAGATCAATGCATTTCTCAGCACAAACTCTACAGAGATATGGAATATGGTACTACTATCACTTTTCAGACATGCAAACTGATGCCCAGGCATCAAACTACTGGCATTCCCATTATTTAAAATGTTTATCACCTAGTTTATGCAAGCTTAGAAATCAAAGTCTCATTCTGGAGAAAGTCAGGTAGGATTGTAATTTACCAAAGAACTACTGACACCTCTATCATCTCTCTCTGGGACTGAAAAACCATCACCCTATTTTGGGAACCCAGGCTGGTGCAGTCTGGATAAAAAGCAAAAGATTTTTACATTGCAGAAAGGCTTACTGCAGACTTTTTGTTCTGTGGATGCCATGTCCCTCACTCTTCTGGAGACACACAAGCTGGTACTTACAACATTACGGGTGAGGGAAGTACTAGTTATCAATAAGAACACAGGACCTGGTCAGTGCAAAACTAAATCACAACTCTGCTACACCTCTGATGAAACAAAAGTCCTGAAATATTAAGGGCAGATTTTTCATTAGAAAAGCTAACTCTGTTTCTGAATTTTTCCCATGTCTCCCACCCCTTATCATAGTTACTGCACATGGTATATGACAGAAAAAGTCTGAATGCTTCCTGTCAGTCAGAGCCCACCTGTGATAAACCTTGACTCAGTCTCTCCTTTATTCACATGACGATTGATGTGACCTATCATGTCAGTTCTTCGTATGATAGTCGCTGAGCAGATGATGCAGTGGTAATGAGCTCCCATCTTTGCCAGTGTCTGTAAAACAGAGTCTTTTACGTAGTTTCAGAACACATAAAACATGGTTAAAGTAGAACTGAACACAGGCAGATGAGAAGTCTGTTACCTCTAGAGCACTCAAAATATCTGGAATCTATAACTAGAGCTGATCTAGCCAGCTGCCCCCCACAGGAAGAGAGGTACAACCACTTTCAGCTACCCAAGGGTTCTGTCACACACCCTGGACCAACAAACTTTTGGCATCACATGCAGAGGAGCAAGATGTATTTGGTGACTAAGCAGATCTCAAAAGTTCCCCTCAGTCTCTCCATTCCCCCACTTTGTACAGTAACAAGAATTTCTGTGGTTCAGCATTTTTACCTGGTCTCCAACAAGGTTGGGTTTTACTGGCCGACAGGATAAGTGACAGATGCACATTCTGTACCCTGGAAAACAAATCCCATTCCAGAACAGTAAATTAACAGCCTGGCTGCAGTCTGCACCACATGCTCTCACTTCAGATTTCACAAGACAGCAATAAGACAACATCACCAATTATGTGGTACATTCACTCTCTGCACAGGGTAATTTATCACGCAATTATAAATTTAAAATTCTAAAATAGACAGAATCTACAATTTCTTAAAATAAGTATCCTACAAGGCTCCTTTTAATCTGAAAATTCAATTGAAAAATAAAGCATCCTACAAAGCTACACCAAGTCTCCAGTTCAAGAGTACTTGTGAGTCTTTCACAAAATATTGTTACCTGGCTAAAAGACTTGTGTGAAGACTCCTATAAAACATATGTTCCATTTAAAGAAAACCAAAATGAGATACCTGATACTCCAGCTGGAACATATATAGTTCAATTTTATCTTGCCCATCCTCTAAACAGTCACTTTCCCACAAACCTATATACATGGATTTTTAAAAAACACACACTGCTCACTTTCTTTTCCTTCCTAAACTTATTGCAGAGATTTTAATGCATCTTACAAGCATATCACAGAGTTTATTAAAAAACAATTAAAGCTACTAAATACTGATACTACATAAATACTTCAAATGTTTATCAGAACCCATGAAATCTTTATGATGCACCAAAATTGACCACATGTGTGTCTGATTTTTATTAATATATAACTAAAACTTTTATTGAAGTAGTTCTCATTACACACATATTTTAAATTTTATGGTAATTTTCATGACATGCCAAGCAATTGTTGGTGTTTTTCTAAAGAGAAAATGCACAAATGTAATCATTTTGGCTGGAGAAGAAGAGAGTTATTTCACTTTTACATTTTACATTTCACCTCAAAATTCGTTCAGTCAAAATATTCTAATTCAGGTTCTAATTCAGAGCTGGTAACAAAATGCTTAAATCAAGAGGAATTTTGAAAGATGAAACACAGAACATGCCCACAATTTCTTCTAGTATTTACTATTCAAACCCAGTTGCCATTACCTTCAAATTCAACAGAAACTTTCCAGTGCAAATTCTGCAGGTGACGATGGAGTTTGTGGCTATAGCAAGCTTTGAATTTCTCCTCAGGACACAATGGACAAGGCTTCTTTTCATCTGAAAATACAATTAAAAATTACGAGAAACATGAAATACAGTTACCACTTGTCTTAGCTGATATGCAGGCCAAGACAAAAAAGGCTGAAGGTAAAATCAACATGAGTTAGAGATTAAATCCTCAGGGAACATTCTGCTTCATGTACAAACTTAAAATTTATGGGTTGCTTCTTTCTGCTGCATGGAATATAGACCAAAATCACTGTACCTTTAAAAATCATTAACTTTACTACCTCTGGGTTTTGGTTGCTAGTTATTTTTTACTTTGGCAAACATGTGGCTAATGAAATTTCTGAGAAATACTGAGGAACAACAGAACTTTACAGATAACATGCAGAGACCTGAAATGTTAAAAGAAACCCCACGAATTAGGAGGTTAGAACAAGACTGTTGTTCCAACTCCTGGATCTTTTGGATAAAACAAGCAGCTGATATCTCTTTAAACTGCTAAAGAGGCAATATAACCTATATCAAATAATTTTGAAAAATATAAAATAAAAAATAATTCTCGAAAATCCTGCATGTGAGACGCAAAAAGCAAAGGCAAGGTTGTGTAAAAAGGTGATGAAGCCCTTGAAGTACTAACCTAAACAAAAACTAGCTGAATGACAAGCAACCTCTCAGGCAGAATTTAGCAGAAGAACAAGAGAATAAATCATAAAGCCCTGTTTTACAAAACTTCTAGTCTTTAAATATCCTAAATATATGTAGTTAAAGATAAAACCTAAAGGAAAATGTAACACGAAGATCTGTGTTCTGCAACACTGCTGTGGAAAACTCACCTTCTCTCAGATCAGCCAGTTTCTCTAGATCAGCAAGGTGTCTCTGAATTGAAATATGTTTGTCTAAAAAAAACCCCAGAAATACGTAGAAGTTAAACATTCTTAGTTTAAAAGCTGCATTTAGTATACTGCTACTTTTCTATGCATCATTTCAAGTCTAGCACTGTTAGAGAATGGCTGTAGTAACAATTGGAATACTTGTTTTTGTCCTCTAACTTCCATGGCAGCAGGAAATCTGCAAAAATTATCCAGAATGGCTGTTTAATAAGATCCAAGTATTTTCATATATTCCTACTTCTTTTTAATATTGACACACAAACTTTCTCAGACTGGAAAGAACCTCATTTGAAAAAAAAAACAGCTGAAAAGATTAAGTCACATTCCCTTCACACCTGGTTTTACTGCTGAGCATTGTTAGTGAATGCAAATCATGCAAGAAAGCAGTACAAAAACATCCCATGAACTGACTGGCAAAACTAAGTATCAACTAAAAGGGGACCAAATTTAAGAATAATTATTCACTGTGGAGACAGGATACATTCAGTTCTACCATCTTTTTTTCTTTCCCTTAGTAAACAGTTGAACCTTTAAATCTATCACCAGATTTTTCATCTTATCAGTCAGAATTTGCCAATACCAAAAAATTTAGGTTAAAATCTGCTTTATTTATTCCAGCACACAAAACATCCCACTTCACTGTAACACTGTAAGATTCTGCAGAAGCTTTAACCTTTACAATGTTTTTACAGGATAAATCTTCAGGTTTTCTTTTGCGAGACAAAGCAACTGGTCCACGTGCTCAGGATACAGAAATGAGATTTCACACATTCCCTTTACCTTTCCTTCCTACTATTTCTACCTTTCCTCAAGCACATGACAGAAATATTAGGAGTTTATTAGCAAACCTCTTGGGTAATCAGATGATACATCCAAAATGTTGCTATCAGATTCCCTTGGGCGTTCTTCCTCTGCACCTCCTTTTTCTTCAGCTTCCAATTCTGACTCGGGAATTTTCACATCCAGGTTGTTGCTCTTCACTTTTTCAGGGACCACCACGCCATCTTAAAACCAAACAAAAACCCAGTGAAAGTGCTTTTGATGTAACTGAACTATACAAATACGTTCATTTGTTTCCAATAATCCGGTGCTGACTACAAGCGTGAAGGAGGAAAAAAAAATACGTAGGAGAATATTACGAGATTAATTATCACTCCAATTATCCTTGGAAACCACTGAGGAATAATGCCATCCTGGACAGCTGAAACGACTATTCACACATCAGTATCAGGTTACACATTATTTTAATATTTATTTTAATAAAATAACTTTTATACGTTATTTTCTGGCAGGATGCAGTGAAGCGAGGCAAAGCAGGCAAGGAGGAGCCCCAAATTCCCCTGACAATTTACTAACGCTAAGAAAGTTTGATAACAGTTTAGAACAGTTCATGATTCAAACAATACGATAAAAGAAGGTACTAAGGCAGGAATTTGCTACCAGCAGAGGCAGCGATGAGGGTTAAGTGCTGGTGCTATTAGCATTTGCAAATGACTGACTTCCTGGGGCCGTTCAATATGAGCCTGTCTAGGAATTTCAAGCACTTTAAAGAGGCTGAGAGATGGGGCAATACATTGATGAAAAGAGTCAAGCGCCCAAGTCAAACCCGGGGAAAACAACTAAAGGAAGAGGTAGAAATCCCCAGAAGGTGTGGTCCGCCCCCTCTCCAAGAGACACTGTAGGAAGCACTAGGAAAGGATTCAGGAAGCCACGGGTATCTACAAATACTGCCCTGCTCCCAGCAAGATCCCAAGGGACACGTGGGGACTAGGGAGGTTTCAACCACGAGTAACAAGAAATAACAAAGCCCTGGCATCGCTTTGCAACTACTGAGAAGCGACAGAGCAGGCCAAGGCTTTTCAGCGTGGATAGGACAGACGTTTCCAAGATAAGGAGGTGCAGAGAGAGCACAAAAGGCAACCACGCTGTCTACCCCAACATAAAAAATGGGATGCACCACGTGGAGAAAATACAGAGCTACAAACTGGTTTGTGTCAGAAGTTATTTCCAGAGGATTCAGGACTGATTATCCACAAACAGAATAACGCTTCAGAGAACCTCAAGTTTACTTAAACGAGAAAAATAATTAATTAGAAGAGCCAGTTCACTAGAACCGTAAGGCTGCAGCAGCAAAGAGCTGGCCAAGGGCTCACTTGGGGGGCTGGAAATACAGCAAAACCAGTTTACAGAATTCCAGAGCGGGTCAGGTCGGAAGGACCACGGTGGTCCAACCTCTCTGCTTCAGCAGGATTATCCTTGAGCACATGGGGCAAACACGTTTTGGTTTAAAATCCTGCGGGGAAAGATGCTCGGCTGAGCCCGCGCGGCCCACGCCGCACGCCGGGCTCCTCACGGGACCTCACGGAATAACAAATGATTACCGAAGACAGAGTATCGTTAGCTTTGGGGAAGAAAGAAGCGACAGGAGCGCGGGTTCGAGCGGCGCGAGGCCCCGCGGGAACACGTGTGGCCCCGCACCGCGCCGGGAGAACGGGGGAACCGGGAGCCTGCGCCTCCCAGGGCTACCCGGCCCGGGCGGGAAGCGGCCCCGGGGTGTGAATTCAAACCTGCCCGGGGTGTAAATTCAAACCCGCCCGGGCTCCACATAGCGCCCACCCGCCCTGAGCCCTGGCACGGCGGGCCNGCGGGGCCCGCGGGGGAGCGGCCGAGGCGGGTGAGGCGGTGCCGCACGGTGCTCTGTGGGGAGGGAAGAAGGGAAGGAAAGCTGTGCTGGCAGCGCCCCGGGTGCCGTGCGGGCCTCCGGGCTCTCCCCTCAGAGGGAGTGAGGCATGAGGCTGCCGCCCCTCAGCCCTCCGTGGAGAGGCTCCCCTGCTTGGGATCTGGGAATTGCTTCGGGAGCTCCGGGTAAAGCCTTCCACAGCTCTCCTGAACTTCCTGTTGGTGTAAGCTGGTTTGTGTGGAGCGTGGCGGGGCTGCTGCGGGATGTCATTGTAATTCCTCCATCCTCGGGAGGGAGCGAAGCCGACAGTCACATAGTCGGGACTGCCGTAGAAAGACACAGCTTCAGTTGGGTTGGAAAAGCCTTGCAAGCCCAGCGAGTCCCAGCTGTGCCCGATCCCCACCCTGTCGCCAGCCCAGAGCACTGAGTGCCGTGTCCGGGCCTTCCTTGGACACCTCCAGGGACGGGCACTCCCAACACCTGCCTGGGCGGCCCCTTCCAACGTCCGACGGTCTTAAAACTTGGTTATACGGCTCAGTGTTAAAGGATGCTTGTTTCTGTTTGTTTGCTGGTACAAAACAGGTGTCTCTGGGGAGGTGTAATCGCTGTGCTTTCTACTCAGGCATTCCATTAAATGGGAGTAATTAACCCTGTTGAGATCTGCTGTGGCTCTGTAATGGGAAAGCAAAAGATTATTAAAGTATTTTTCTCTATGCAGTTAAAATTTATTTTTATCTCGTCTGGACCTAAAAACTTGACACAAGTAATAAAGACAACACACTTTTTGTCGTAGGATTTGAAGATGTCTAAAAAGAAGCTGAAGAAACTAGCTGGAAAGGAAGACTGTTTGGATGGCCAGGATGATAAAGTAGGAGCAGAAATATTATTACTTTTATTATCTCAGTTTAATCTCCTAAATTCAAGAGAACGTGAATTGTGTAGCAGCCTTGTGGTAGAAGGATGAATCCAATTTAAAGATGGATTCATAAAGAGCAGCAGGAGGGTTGAGTTGGTCAGATAGTGTTTTTTTCCAGAGGCTGTGAGTAGTGTGGGAATCAGAAAATAAGAGACTTTTTTATTTTAGTGTATCTTTCTGTTTGAGGAAAGTTGGGTTTAATACTGGTACTGAAACCAGTGCTGTTTTCTTGGACTGTTTTGTATCTTGGATCATATATCTTAATTTTCTGATTAACCACAAGTTATCCTTTACAGCATTCTGGTGAGCGACTCAACTATTTCCTTCTAGCCACTGAGGCATAAATTAATGACCAAAATTCTCAGCATATTCTAGTACATACTTGTATCTAGTGAGTCAGCTTTCACTGAATCACTTATAAAATGCAGGTGCTACAGGAGTTGTCAATTTTCCGGTCACACGTGTCTGTAGCTTCCTATTATTTTTTATTGTTTTCGTCTACTTCTGACAAGTTATTTACTCTCAGAAGTGCAATGCATAGTTGATAAATCAGTAGTTTAATAAATCCATACTTTTATTTTTTAGATTTTTTTTAATAAATCCACACTTTTATTTGCTAGATTTTTTTTCCATTGCAAAGAATCTATATGTAAAGTAAGAGAGCTTTTATCTGTCTTCTCAAAATTTTTTTGCAAGTGTTAATAAGTGAGCATGATATTATGGCCTTATAAACAAAAGTATTTGTGTTAGATGCTTTTTGATCATAGAGAAAATATTGTTCAAATTCACATATTTGTAACTATTTTTTCTTCCCCTGAATTCCTTACTATTGTTCATTTTGTCTTTTAAAATTAACTTATCCTAAGGTGCTTTATTTTTTTTTTAATTGTGTAATACAAAAGGTAAACACTTGGTTTAAAATCTCATACTGTATATTATGTCCATTGCTAATGCCTCTACCAGTCTGAAGAATACAGCTTTAATAGCAAAAAGATAAGGAAACCTCTAATAGTAGCAAGTGTCCTCCAGTGTGATCCCAGTATGGGTGGGAGGTATCCTACACCCCAAACTGATAGTGTTGGGAGAAGAGGAACAGTAAGAAAATTTGCTTGTGATGACTAAATTAAGTCAGAGAAAAGGAGAAGGTAAGTTGAAAAGAAATATTTAAAATAATTATGGAAACTCATGGTTGTTGGGGGATAGGCCTTGAAGTGAGAAATGAAAGACTGAGCGGGAAATGGCTTTGTTACCACCAGAAGTTGTCCCAGCAGCATCATGAGCTCCACCTACCCCAAGGGAGCTCCTTCACTGCCTTTCAGGTGGTGGGGCCAGCAAGCAGGTGGATGTGACCCCAGGAAGAGCCTTTGGAATTATCTGTCATTCAGGTTTTTCTGTTGCATTGCTGGTATTGGTCCTGCAGCTCCAGAACCAACCACAGGCAGAAGTTCTCAAAACAGCCTTAATTTAGGACCCCTCTGGTTTCTGCAAGTCTCTGATTTTTACATTAAGTGCTCTCTACTGTGCAAGTAAACTAGCTAAGGCCTCTCTAGTTAGGAAGAATCTCTGCGACAGTGACCTAATGGCCTCACTGAGTCAGCACACTACATTTATTGAAGGAGTGAATTATTTGTGAGAGGATGAACTGTCTGGAGCGTCCTTATCCAAAATAATCCATATGTGACTGTGCTTTGTTGTAACTTCCTACACCCTGCTGTGGTTTTGGGAAAACTAAGTCATCTAACCGAGAGGTGTATAGACAGTACCTGCGCTCTGGGACACATGGTTTTATCTGAGTGCCTGTGAATTGATCATGGTAAGACTGTTACTATCTCAGATCTGTAGTTGTCACTGTTAATAGTGGACTGTGTTGAATCACTTTGTAAGCATTAAAGTGCTCCATGATTAAATCATTAAATGCTGCTAAACCCTTTCACCCTTACCTTTGCAGGCACATCCTTGGCACCCTTTGACAGTGTTTCTCTAAGCAGCCAAACCACTCAGTTGTGACATTTTCTTACAAAGGTCTTTTTTTAATTGCAGTTTCCTCTGTAAGCCCCTGATTTTTTTTTCTTTCAGAGCTCTGAAGACACAAGATCTTACAAGCACACTGTGAAAGGAGAAACAGAACTTCAGAGGTAAATTCTCAATCTGTCATTAAATAGAACTACTTAAAAATATTATAATCACAAACCCTTTGATGCTGGAGACTTTTTTTCAACCTGTTTAACCAAATAAAATACGGCGTTTTAACTGGTGTTTCTTTAGATATTTTAAACCTAGTGTACAGCAAATATAATAATTGAGTATTTTCTCTGCTCTTACAAGAAAGTTTCCTAAAAATGTTTCATATAATTCACAATTTCTGTAGAATGCTACTATATTCCCATCCATTGTTCCTTTTCCAAGTTCTCCAGTCAGTGCAGGATAAAGTTTGAAAGCTGTGTGTGTTTTGGCACTGTGTGACTGTGACCAAGCTGACCTTTCAGGATGACGCACCTCCTTTATCACTGAACTGCTGTTAAAACTTATCTGTGTGATAAGAAGAAGCTCGACTGTGTGGGGTGTCTCTCAAATCAACAGTGGGTGCAGAAAAAGCTTTTTCTCCATTTTCTTACAGCTAAAATGGCTATACAGTGGAGAAAGGTAAATCCAATAAATGCCGTATCAAACTATTTTGAAGGACACATGTTGCTTCAAGTCATGTTTAAGAGCATGATGCTCATAAATGTTTAGCTCTAACTGTCTAAATCAAATGCAGGTGCCTTTTTTGTTGCTCTTTTCCATTAACTGAGCTGAATTACATTACTTTCTTCATAATGTTTCTGTAGATCCAAACCAGAGAAAGATGGGCAAGAGAAGAAGCGACACCGAACTTCTAGTGTTTCCCACAATGCTGGTGGAAGGTCCCAGGAAAAATCTCCAAACAGAAGCAAAACCCTGGATGGTTCTTCAATTCAGACTGAAAAGCAAAAGAAAATAGTGATCCAGTTTAAAGCCAAAGAAATCAAACATGGCAAAACCACCCGCACTCCTGATGTGGTGACTGCTAGCAAGGAAAGAAATCGCTTTGATGGAACAGAAGGAAAAAGGCTCTGGCACAGCTTTGAGCTTCAGAGGGACAAGGCACTGAAGAAAAAGAGAGAGAAAGCTGAACTCTGCAAACTCAAGCTAAAAGCAGAACAAACTATGTTAGAAAAGTTTAAGTCCTCTGTGTATGAGATACCACATAAAAAGTCAGAGGGCTCAAAAAAGCGGAGTGAAGATGTCAGAATTCCCAAAAAGCATGGTGATAGGCTTGCCACGAAGGAGCCAAGAGCATTATCTAGCTTCTGGGAAGAAGAGGAGGAAGAAGAATGTAAGGACTTTGCTGTGAAAAAGAGGCACATGAGTAAACACAGATCATCACACTCCTCATCTGAAACTCCGCCACAATGGGACTCTCGAAGGCACAGAAAACACTGTGATGGTTCTCCTAAAGCTCCTGGGCACTCAGGGACTAAAGAAGGGGACTTGGAAGCCACAGCACTGTGCTTTAAGCAGGTAATGAGAACCCAGTTCTTTATGTAGATGTTTCAGGCTGGTTTCTCAATGGCAGACAGATTCATGTGAGCAGACTGTCTTCTTACAGAATTCAGCTAGGTTTCATAGCTAACTAGGTGGGATTTTCTGATCCCATTGTAAACCCTGTTACAATGTTCCTCAGCTAAATGTTAAACAGACCTGAAGAGTAAAGGTCTTGTATGTAGGGACTGTGTCTGCACAGATGCTTCCACAGCTTTGCTTTGCTGCTGGGGGTGTGGAATACTTCAATTTAGGTATGAATTAGCTGATTTTTTTGTTTTGAGCTGATACAGTTATTTCATTTTTTGAATAAATAAACTGAACCACTGAAAATTTGCTGCCAGACAGAGCATTGCTGGCAGAGTGATGCCAGGAGAGCTTGGGGTGGATCTGGGACTAAACTGGTATGTGTGCTGCAGAACATCCCTTTTATCTGTGATGGGTTTGTTTCTAAGCTGAGGTTGAGGTGCAGAGCCAAACACAAGCTGGATCCTGAGCACGGGGTTTTTGTGCTGTTGTTCCTGTGTAAATGCCCAGCATCTTCAGAGATGCCAGTTTGGTGTGAGCATTTGTGTGTATGCAAAAGAGTTATTACATGTAAAGCCAGGGGTCATTGAGGTTGGAAGGCACCTCTGGAGATTATCCAATCCAGCCCCCTTGCTCAAGCAGAGTCAGTCATAGCTGGTTGCCCAGAACAAAGGATGGAGACTCCACAACCTCTCGGGCAGCCTGGTCAAGCACCTTCAGTGTAAAAAAGTGGGAGGTTAATGTTCAGATGGAATTTATTGTGTAATTCACTGTTATTTATTTAAAAGAAAGCCATGCATCTAAGCCCTGTTGAAATGATCCTGTAGATATTAATAACTGTAGTTTATGTTCCCTATTCACTTGGCAATACCCAGTGTTCTCTAAAAAGTGTTGTGCTTCTGTTCCTGCTTGTTTCTAGAATGTTGAGGTCCCGTGCACATCTGACTCCTACCAGGGAGGTGAGATCAGAAAGCTTGTGGCTGTCCCAAAGGTGAGTGAGGAACTTGTTTAACACTGTAGGGCTATATTTGAAAACTCCTGATGTGGGGATCCCTTGTTCCTCAGTATTTCTTGATATTTTGTGATGTTGGTACAGTTTATTTAATTCTTTCTACAGAGCTCTGAAGACTTTTCACCCCTTCAAGACAGTCAGAACACAGACCAAGAGGTTGGTAATGCTTTCATTCAACACTTCTGAGTTGTCTTAAAAGACCAAGGGCATGAAGGTTGTGTAACTGGAGAATTTCATGACCTTTCCTAGTATTTGGCATTGCTGACTCATGATCTACACTCCAAAAATGTGGAGCATTTATTTAAAAAACTAAGCAAACTTGCTAAAGTGCTGCTAATCAGGAATTTTCTGAGATAAAAGAGTGTCTTTCTGTTACCATGTGCAACAAAGGGGCCTCCATAGTTGCTCACGTGCTGCAGCTGTCTCATTTTCCACCCTCTAACTTTTTAGCTGGAAGAGAGACATATTTTTTTAAGAAGAGCCTGTTAGGAAGCTTGCAGTTTTTGTAACAAAAAATGCAGCAAAGTTTTGGAATACCAGGTAGAAAGCTCGTAAATCTTTCTAGGCCGTATTTTGTATGTCTTTAGTAGAGCATATGGAGAAATTCTCATGGCTTAAAATTTCCTGTACAGACTTAAGTTTTTTCAGACATAATTTTGAGGCAGTTTTAACAGCATTAATGCAAAAGCATCTTTTTGGGGAAGAATTGTGAAGTGATTCCTTCCAATGGATTGCACACATGCACATTTTCTCACTGTAGATGCAGATAGTTGAAGACTTGCACGTCGCTCGTGTGGAGAAGAGGATGGCCCTGTCTGTAGTACAGACCTGTGGAGAACTTACAAGCATGGAGATAGATCTTCCAGAACAGGATTTAAATATTTCTGCTGGTATGCCATGATTGGATCTGCTTTGCTCCCTAGATGCAACCAGTAATTACAGTTACTGATGGTCTGAGTAGGGAGCACACAACTGATTTTTTCTCCTGTTTTCTCATTTTTTCTCTTCTTCTCTCTTCTCTTCCCCTAGGGTCTTTTAGTTCTGGTTTGAACATCCTAGTGGTGATTGACACAAATATAATGATTAGTCACCTTGAGTTTGTGAGATTCCTGAAATCTGAGGCTATACCAGGTATGTAAATACGTTCTGATGAGTAAAACATTGTAAGAAAAATAGATGCTGTAAGAGCTTCAGGCTGTCTGAAGAAAACAAAGCCTGGGTTCCTTAAAAAGGCAGCAGGTTTCACGCAGGGGCAGAAGGCTGACACTTGAGAGCCTGGTTCTGTGAACCCAAACAACCTGCATCCTAGGGAAACTTCAGCTGTGGAAGCAGAACCTACTGTACTTATAATAAGCCCATGTACCTGCAGAGAATCATGGCAGATATTCCCAGGAAAGTGCTTGAATTCCTAGAGGTAAATAAGTCTTAACCCTTTCTAAGAACATAATTGAAGCATTTAACCCATTACTTGTGATAACTCTATTTTCTAGTCTCCTTTTAGCATTTCTTTTTCTAGAAATATAATTTAAAATGTGATGAGCAGCCAGAGTATGCTTTATTTCTGTCTTGGTAAAGGTGGCAGAACTGAGCAATTTCTCAGCAATTCAGAATGAGACCCTGGCTTTAATATCTGGCTCTCATATGCTGGGAAGCTGTTGGTTATTTGGTGTTTGCTGGGTTAGGATCATGCATGTCAGTTCTTGGTAGGCATATCTGGAATCTATCGGAACACTTAGGGTGCTTTGATGCTCTCAGCTAATGAATATGCTTATTCCAGCCACCTGAAAAATACCTTTCCTAAGGGCCTGAGTGATTTTCAGGAGTGTCTCAGACTGTGTTTCTCCTCCCAGGTTAAGAGTGCTGTTGTCTTATGTACACTGAGATGCCTTTTTAGAATACTGCAACTCCCCTTTTATGGTCCTGCTCCAGACCCACCATGTTGAGAAAGCTGCTGACCCCTGGCCTCTTTATTACCAAGCAGATGGTTATTAATGTGTTTTTTCAAAATTCTGTTCTCATAATGTGAATGAGAAAGAAAATGGCTGAAGTATTTGTCATGGGTGGACCAACAGAATAGTTACTAAACTTCTGATTTACCCTGTATTTCATATAAAAGCTTTAAAGTTCAGCCCGTACTTACCTACAAATCAAACCATGGTCCAGTATCCACGCTTCCTGTTCCTGGTTCAGAAGTGCTGGTTGGCAATGAACACAAGCCCTTGCTGCTTTTCTTTGCTGCTTGTTTTGACACAGTGACTGCTGTGGTCACTCAGGTGGATGCAGCCTGGTATTCCAGCTGCTGTGTCACCTTGCAACATCTTACAGTGAGTGTGTGCCAAGATAATTGCTGCAAATATGTGTTATAATGTTGTCAGAGTACTCTGCTGATCAAAATTGTGTCTCCCTTTTGTTTGCCTTGTATCGTCACTTTTCCATGTAATCAGTGTAGTGCCAGATTGAGGTTAGATTAGTAAGAGGGAACTCAGCCTTTTTCAGCTCTTTTTTGAATGCGAGATTCTCTCAAGCAAGGAATATGAAAACTATTGCCAAAAAGGTGTGGACTTGCATAAATATGCAAAAACTTCCTTGAATTGAAAGTTCTCTGTAGTAGTTTGTGTCACTTCTGCAAATACCTTTGTTTATTGGTGGTGGTTTTTTTCCTTCCAGGAGTTGATAGACTTGCATTAATAATTCCCTGGGTCGTCCTACAAGAGCTGGACAACTTGAAGAAGGGGAAAATGTTGCAGCATGTTCGGGACAAAGCCATCCCTGCAGTGCAGTTCATCTACAAGTGTCTCAAGAACCAGGATTCCAAACTGTGGGGACAATCCATGCAGCTGGCTTCTCAAAAAATGTGTAATACATGTGCAATCCATTTATGCTGGGTACTTCATCCTTGCACTTCACCTAGTGGCAACCTTAGAATTCTGACTTTAATGGAGACTTCACACTGCAGTTTGCTAATTAAAATGAGCTAATGTCTTACAGCAGCCTTCAGAATGTATCCAAGGCTGTAGTGTGCAAATGCCTTATTAATGATAGCGCTGTGTTCACTATCTGTTGTTTTATCAGTTGTTTCTTACTTTACACCTTACACTCGTGTCCTTGTGTGGGGAGTATTAAGCGTACAAAGAGCACCATGACTGCATGGAGGTGTTTGTGAGGCTGAGTTGTGCCCACATCCCCCAGCTGTATCTTCACTGTCTTTGCAGATGGGCTGAGCGATGAAAACAATGACGACCGTGTCCTGCAGTGCTGCCTGCAGTACCAGAACCTCTTCCCACAAGCTCTTGTCGTCCTCTGCACGTGAGTTCCTGGGTGCCTTTAGCTCTCCTGCCACACTGCTTTCAAATCAGGCCTTAAAGAAAGAGCAGTTTCTGAAGTAAGCTCTTGGAAGGGCAATCACCCTGTGAAAAGCTAGAGTAGAAGGATATGATAAACTACTAAAACTGGAGATGGAATCACCTTCATGAGGCCTGAAATAGAATTCAGCTTACTTAATATTCAATTTTAAAACTTGTTAAAGCATAGGTTTCTCAGATTTTATTCTGGTTTCTCATAAAAATGTTACTGAAGTTACAAAATAGAAAAAAAAAATGTGAATTATTGATTGAGATCCAGTTAGAGACTTCATCCCTGTTCCCAGCCAGGCAAGCAGAAGCAAACAGGGGATTAATCTTAGAAAGAAGAAACCTGGGGATGGATTTGTTGCTTTTCCTGTTTGTGAGGATAACAGCTGACCTCTGAGTATTGATTCTGAGTTTGATACAAGCAGGTGAAGCCAGCTTGAAGTTTTGATATTCCTTGGCTTTAATTGCTTTGGTCTTGGCTAGAACCAGTTCCTGCATAGTTCAGTGAGTGGGGTTAAAAGCCTGGGCAGCATTTGGGTTTTTCAAGTTGACACAGGTGGCTGCTGAAAATGCCATTTCTGTCACAGTATTCATAGGGTAGTGATGGTGGGTTTATGTTTCACTGATGAAAGAACAGGAGATGACTTCAGAACTGCTTTTCATCCAAAAATCCCTTTATCCTCTACCAGTATAAGCAATGGGAATTTTTGAGAAAGTACTGGGGTGCAATTTTGTCCTGGATTTTTAAAGTAGTTCTACTGGAGCAGAACCTTAAGAGTAGCATCTGGGATAACGATTTGGCCAGTAGAATAGTAACAATGGGTCTCACCAAGGAGAATTAACTGTAGCCATCAAATAAGATATTACTGTCTTAGAATTACTGCCTGGTTTGCTTTCTGAGATCATAGCAACTAAGCATCACTGCTGTAGTAATTATAGCTATTGTTTTCTTAAAGCAAACCTAGACCCCAAAACACTTTCCAGTATGTTTCTCATTTTTACTTAATTCTCTGGTTTGATTTTTTGAACTGCTTCTAATTGCTTGAGAAAGAAAACTTTGTTTGTATAATGAAGTTCACAAAATAAGTTTTCCAAATACAGTTTTTTTCAGTGTGCTGCTTTTATTCCTTTTTTGACAACAATTAATTCTCTTCTAGGGATGATAAAAATTTGTGTAGTAAAGCCATTGTGAGCGAGGTGAAGGCATTCTGCAAAGCTGATCTGGTCACTGCTCTGCAGAATGTGAATGCAAACAGGCCCCAGAACTGTGAGGAGCTGCAGCAGCCAAAACAGGGTGAGTCTGTAGAATATGCTGGTTTGTGAGTGTGTGAAAATCAGTCAGGCAGAGGGAGAACAGTTCCTACTATACCTTCAGTTTTCCTATGCTTTGAATCCTTAGGAATGTTTTTTGTTTCAGGAAGGTTTTTTCAAAGGTTTTCCAAAAGTTTGAGGCTTAAACTAAACCATCTGTCTCAGAGTTCTAGGAGATTAAAATATGTCTTCTTATTTTGTAGAAAAAACCACTGCATTAATTTTGTGTGTTTAAGAGTAATTTAAAAGGTGTCCTGAACTTTTTGGGACTGAAAAAGTCAGTTTTTCATTTTTCCGAAGATACAGGTACAGCTTATAGAGCTCAGAAGTGATCATCTTGTGCTTGCTGATAACCCTGCTGGCTGTATATGATCTAAGTTATTTAAGGAAAAATGAGGAGTAAGATCATTAATGCGTAATACTCTGGGGAAATTAACCTTCTTGGTTAGTAGCTCTTAATTAAAAATACACACAGTACAAGTGAGTATAACTAGAAATACTTGAAACCTAATTAGGTGTAGCCCATCTGCTTTGTAAACTAAAGTGCAGTCTGTCTTTATGGGCACAAGTTCTTCATGTACCATCAACATGAAGTAGATATAAACCCAGTTTCAATAAATACCTTTTGTGTCATTGGTTTGACAGATGCAGAATGTGGGCAAACAAGAGGCGATGCTGGTTTTACTGCACAATTCCCAACTGTGCTTCCAGACCTTGAAAGGAACTTAGGAGAAGCTTTGTCTTCTATTTTGGAGACTGAAATGAAACTTGCATTTGGAAACCTGTGGATGGAGGTGGTTTCTTACATCATCTTGCTTGATATTTTGATTATTGAAGGGTTTGAATGTCCTTAGTGTTTTATTGCTATTAATATCTGTGCCAAGCCAAACCCAGGTCATCCAGGTCCTTGATATAACAGTTCACTGGCAGGGAACAGCTCAGTGTTCACTTCTAATATTTCATTTTATAGCAAGATTATCCTGTTTGACCAGTAGTGTGCAACACATGCAGTATTTTAATAGAATTTTAATGACACAGTAACAGGGATGTTGGTTTCTCGGTGTGAAGTTTCAGAATTATTCTTATTAGTGGCATTAAAATTCTATTTCAGCTTTTCCAGTCAAGTACATCCCTGCCCTGTAAATACATCCTTCAAGAAATCATTCCATCATGTTTTGTATAATATTGAGGCATTTGTTGCAGGCATTTCTTCCCCACCAGAAAACTGTTCACAGCTAAATTGATTCCAGTGCAGATACAGAATGACATGGGTACTAATGAGAACCTCTAAACATTCTTGCAAAAGTATTGTTTGCAGAGGATAAATAGCCATGTACAAGGCACTTTCAAATTGTCTTTGCTTTACTTTAGATTCCGTTTCATAGCTGGTGGGGGCTGTTAGAAGTTTAAATTTATTGCAGATAGGCCTCTGTGGCTTGAAAAATCCACTAAAATCATGGGGTGACTGTTGTTTCCCAAGCTGCCCTGGTTAGCTCTTAAGCTTGTAATCACTTCTTGATTCACTTAGTTAATTTCTTTTAACATCTCTTCAAACACTGGTTTTACTTGATAGTAGTTAATTCCAGTGTTTTTGCAGCACACATATTTTACTTCATGTATAAATAGTCACAGTGTTTATTTTTACTTTGTAACAGTACTGGAAAATCAAAGGCATATTTATTGTTGGCCTTCTTGTTCTTATTACTGTTGGCTTTTGTGCACAAGTAACTCATTAGATCAGTTTTGAGATAAATCAAAAGTATTAAGAGTTTTTGAGGAACGGGAAACCGAAAAATTATGAGACTGATTCGATTGTGCGTTGCTTCTGAATGAGCATCACTGTTTAACCCATGATGCTGCTGAATCAGGTCTTTATTAACAGATAATAAACTTGTTAAATCTGGACATAGTCTTATTTCTGAGGAATCACTGAAATTCTCCTTCAGCAGTCTCAAATCATCACATTCTTGAAGAACAGAGCAGTTGTGGAATGTATAGGAATATGTCTAAATGAAAACCAGTCTTTGAATTTGTTACATACCCTGTTCCAGATCCTTTATCTGAAGCCACCATGGACCTTAGCAAACCTGCTGAAGTGTTACAAAAAACACTGGATGGCTGTTTTTGGTTATGTGGTGCCAAGGAGTTTACTTTCAACCATTGAATGTCTTTCTAAACACCTTTATGCAGGTAACAGTGTCTGAGAACATTAACTGTAAACTTATAAAAAGCCTCCCTGTTCTGGTTTGAGTTGTAGAACTGACTGTGTGAATTAATGGTCACCAAAGTCTCAGATTTTTAAAAAGCAAATAATCCTTTTCCCTCCTTTGACCCCATGTTACATGTGACCAAATGATTTGCATTTGCCAAATAAATTGTGGAGGAGCAAAGGATATTTAATATGGTATGTGAGGGCAGGGAGGTTTGTTTTAAAAAGAAGCCAACCAAAAAAACCCCCACAAACCTTCAATTTGTTTAAAGATGTCTTTGAGCACTTGATTTTGACAGACAGACCTGTTGAACTCCCCCAGAGAATGCTGGGCACTGCCCAGGCTCCCCAGGGAATGGGCACGGCCCCGAGGCTGCCAGAGCTCCAGGAGAGTTTGGACAGTGCTGCCAGGGATGCACTGGGTGGGATTGTTGGGGTGTCTGGGCAGGGCCAGGGGCTGGACTCCATGATCCTGATGGGTCTCTTCCCACTCAGGATATCCTCTGATTTCACTGCTGTTCTGCAGAATTATTTCAGATATGTTTGTTGATCCTCGTGCAAGATCCCAGGATAAATTGGGAAGACTTGGTTTTAAGGAATGAGCAATCTCATGCATGTTTCTCTGAGATTTTTGTACCTGATGCTTCTGAACCCTTTTCCTAGGCTTTTCATGTGCTTCTGTTAATCCAGGTATTTGAGTATTAAATTTGCATGCCAAGACTGATATCACCTAACATTTTTTTTTCTCTCCCTCTCACATTAATGTTTAAACATCAGATAAACCATTTGACTCCTCAACAGTGCGTATCCTGCTCCAGGAATCCAAAAAATTGCTCCATGCTTTCAGCTCCAGGTCAGATTACAATGGTGTCCTGCCCCAGGCTTATGCTGAAGTGACAAAGCTGTGTGAGACCCTCGGAGAGGTAAGGGCAGCTTTGGTCTTTGTCCGTCTCACCCCATCCTCGAGTTGTTCCATGTTCCAAACCTGGCTTAGATATCTTGATTATTCCCATCATTTCCACTGATTACTCCAGGAAGTGTTGCTGGGGTGCTTTCTAAATGAAGAGACCCTGACTTTAACTTTTATTTTCATGCAGTGAATATCTGCTGATAGATTTTTTTCCCTAATATAAATGTATTAGTATTGGAAGGGTGACTGAAAACCATTATTTTGTCTTAGTCTTCTATTGCATTTGTAGCTGACAGGCCTTAGAGATGAAACTTGCTGTTTCCCCTTCTGACATGGGTCCCATACTGCTGTTCTTAGGTGTGTTATTTCAGCTTTCATTGTTTTTGTAGCTGAAGAAGGGACTCCCTTGTATCACGTGGTTTGTGATGGTTACTGGGGGTTGTCCTGGCACCTTTTGTGTTCTCAGAAGTTGGTCTTCACTCACAGCTCAGCTCTGAGTTGCTGTGGAGAAAATTTCATCTGTCTTCGTTATGGTTACTGTCAGTTCTGTATGTAATGGCATAAGAACTGGAGTCATTAGCATGGATGAAATATTTGGATTTATGGGAAAGAAGCTAGGTCAGAACAGCTGTAAAGAGTTCCTGGTGTCTTTGGAAAAGGCTGAAGGGGAAAGGAGGAAGGTCAGGAGTGACCTGTGCTGGGACCTCTGTGTGATGCAGTCAGCCCTGAACCTGACATTCTGCTGCCACGAGGATCAGGCTCTGTCTGAAAACTTGTCAGGAAGGAATTCCTCCCTGTGAGGGTGGGGAGGCCCTGGCACAGGATGCCCAGAGAAGCTGTGGCTGCCTCTGAATCCCTGGAAGTGTCCAAGGCCAGGTTGGACATTGGGGCTTGGAGCAAGCTGGGCTAGTGGAAGGTGTCCCTGCCCATGGCAGGGGGTGGTACTGGATGGGCTTTAAGGTCCCTTCCAACCCAAACCATCGAGAGAGGCTTTGGGTGCAGGTAGCTTAAAGAATTGAGCCTTGATTTCTTGAGCGTTGCTTAAAAAAATTCTGTAGAAGTATGTAGATTCTGGTTTTCTGAAGTTAGGAACTAAATACATTGATTATTTGTTTGCTGAACTGTTTTATAAGGTGAGGGCAGACAGTGAGCAGGATTTATCAGAAGACATCATGGTTCTTTCAGAAAATGCTGCATGTGAAAAAATGGAAGCCACGACACCCAATCTGCAAAGCACTGAGGAAAAAGAGCTCCATCCCAGCTTTCATGCAGCTCAGGAAAACAGGCACCAGGAAATCTGGTTGGTCCTGGAAGGTGTTTGGAACACCATGAACTTGTACAGGTACAGCTTG
This sequence comes from Rhipidura dahli, assembly GCA_013399225.1. NCBI lineage: Eukaryota > Metazoa > Chordata > Aves > Passeriformes > Rhipiduridae > Rhipidura > Rhipidura dahli. The sequence goes on along the minus strand of VXAC01006559.1, from coordinate 332,481 downwards.
CTAAAGGGGCTGAGAACTAACACATAACCTTAGATAACTTTCAAGCAAGCACACTTTAGAAACGGTGCTTTTTACCCTGTTATTAATTTAAATTGACCCCCCCCCCAAAAAAAAAAAAAGTCACACAACCTGTCACACAAAAGTTGGAAGCATGCAAATTGTTATGTCAGTCAGCTGCTCTTTTTCTGCGCAGCAGCTGAAATAAGGTGCCCTGAAAAATAGAGTTGAAAACCCCTCAAGTCTGAGACATCCATGAAAATCTTGTATTTATCCATAAAATAGCATCTGACATTGTAATTTTCTCGCGGTTATTTTCTTTACAAATCCAGTGGAGGTCTTCCAGCTTATGCAAAATTCTGTACCCTATTTTAAAACTTGAAAATCAATTTGACATAGAAAACATTTTGTTGTTAAGCAAAATCCTTCACTTTACGAAATGCAGAATCTAGTGCATTTCCTTTCTTAGGTAAACTCAGAATTGCAGGAAATTAACTCCTCTTCCATCTAGATGTTTTACCATTGCTTTTATTTTGTTTATTTTTGAAAGATCTGCTGGAAATTCACTGGGATGTCATATCTTTTGATAAAATCTGAATAGGTACTGTTTTACTCTTTGTTGTCTTAGTCTGGAATCTTTTCCAAGGAGGGGCTTTGAGCCAGCCAAGCACAAAAGAACTCCATTTCTGGTGGTCTGTGAGAACTCAGTTAATAGAAGTGATAACTCCATTTCTGCACTGCCATTTATTCTGAGACTGTTTTTGATAGTGTGGTTTCTATTTTACCTTTTTGTTTTAATAGACAAAATACAAGCACACAACACATACCGGGTTTCTCTCAATTCTGAGCTTTTTTATTAACTGCTTTTCTGTCTCTTCTTTATTTCTTTTGAATTTCAGTATTGAGCTATTCCAGAAGCTGGACCCCAGTGCAGTGACCATGACTGCCAAGGCCTCATTTGAGGAGGCTTTTTTGGGCCTGCAGAAGCTGTTGGCAGCTGTGAAGGACATCCGTGAGGGCATTGGCAGGTGAGCACTGCAGCTGCGCACAAAATGTGTGACTGGCACCTGAGGTCACAAGAGTCTGGAATATTTCAGCTGCAAACCACTCTTTATTCTGTGTGCTTAGTGACATGACTTGCAGTTAAAAAAAAAAAATCCTGCTGTCAAGGCTACCTTGAACCATTTCTTGGTAGCAAAAGATCATGAAAGTGTTGCAGACATGGAGATCCCTTGTAGGGAATTGTTTATTATGTCTGGGATTTGTTTTCCCGTGTTTGACCAGTGAAGTCGTCTCTGCTCAGGTGTAACTGGAGCTATTAATGATTGATGATTATGATTAATACATCAGTTCTGATGGCAGGAACTTTGAATAATTCAGGGCATTTGTGTTTCATATGTGAGGCTCACTTGGATGGGGGCAAAGTTCCAGTAGAGTGAAGGATATAAAGTTTTGGGGCTTTGCCAGTTCTGGAGTGTTCTTCATGACAGCCATAACAATGACAATCAGCTGCATTCTCTCTTAAGGCAGGATAATACTCCGTCTGTCTTCATGGAATCACAAATTCCTGAATGGTTTGGGTTGGAAGGGACCTTAGAGCCCATCCAGTGCCACCCCCTGTCAGGGGCAGGGACACCTTCCACTATCCCAGGTTGCACCAAACCCCAGTGTCCAACCTGGCCTTGGACACTTCCAGGGATCCAGGGGCAGCCACCGCTTCTCTGGGCGTCCTGTGCCAGGGCCTCCCCACCCTCACAGGGAGGAATTCTTTCCCAGTATCCCATCTAACCCTGCCCTCTGGCAGGGGGAGCCCCATCCCTCTGTCCTTTTTCATACAGCACAAAATATTGGAAGTTTCAGGAAGAATAAGGTATCGCCTGTGTAGTCTTGGCTTAGTCCTTTTTTCATGTCAGTGCAATATAGATTCATTCAAAGAATTGCAGTCTTTGTTTCAAAGATTAATGATCAAAATATTATAAAATTAAAAGCAGAAAAATATGGGTAGAAATGTGAGCTTGAGCAGCTGAGTGCTGATGGATTCAATTTATTGCTGGTGGGTTTTTTCCCTCTAAGGAAATAGTTTCAATAAGGAAGGTTACTGCTAAACTTTGCTCTCTTCATTCCAATCCTAAAGTTTTTGCAACAGATATTGTGGTATCAGTTTATAGATGTGGTGGATGAGATTTAATGGGAATATGGAATATTCAGGATGGTTATTTTTGTGTTGCAGAGGTGTTTCATTAAAAACTGCTGGTTTTGTCTGTATGAGGGAGCTCTGTAAAAATAAGAAATCTTGAAATACACAGGCTGATTGTTGGAATTGAGAAGTTTTCCTAGACACTTCGGAAATGCCTGCTCTGATGTGCAGCTTTGCAGTAGGTGGCATCGTGGAGCAAGAGATGGGGGAGAATTTGCACCAAGCATTTGCTGCTTTGGCCTTGAGTGGAGGGATTTAAAGGAGTTTGAGAATTCTGAGGAGCTTTTCCAAAGAGTCAGGAGGCATGTTAATTTCTCATTGCAGTTTTATGAATATTACAGAGTATTAAAGCAAAAATTCAGAAGTTTTCATAGAATCAGAATGGTTGGGGTTGGAAGAGACCTTAAAGCTCATCTTGTTCCACCCCCTGCTGTGAGCAGGGACACCTCACTTTCATTTTGCTCTAAAACTGACCTTGCAGCATATTTATTTTTCTTGATTTCTGAAAAAATACCTTTCAGTGACTTAATCTAATGACATGATTGCAGAAAAGGAGGCACTGGAGAAGAAATAGTGAGAAAGTTCTGTCTTGAATATTTGGAGGTAACACAGCTTTAGTGATCAAACACAACTGGTCCTGTGGTACCTTCTGGTCCCAGCTGTCCAGAACAAAGAAGAGAGAAAACATCTTGTGAAAGTTTGGAAGCTTTACCAGTAAATTATATTGAAAGTTCAGCGGCAATAAAAGTTTGGGTTTTCAGATTGTTAAAAACAATTAGAAAAACATGATGATGCTTTTTGAGATAAATGTATTGATACCCTTAATCATAAAAAAATCACTACACCAGTGGCACTACCCCACCTATTCAGGCTTGATGGCCAGAACTTGTTAATGACAAATACAGATATGGAAAAGGAAAAAAAAAAAGCTGTTTCATTGAAGATGTCTCAGTACCAGCTGTTGGCACCTTACCCTGTCCTGGTAGCTTTTGTCACACCATGCAGGTTTTTCATTTTATCTTAGCTTCTTCCTCTAACAGCATTGATAGCAGAGTGGTGTTCATATTGCACATCCCTGCATGCCAGAGATGAGTTACAGCCTTCAGCTCTGGAATGAAGAATAATCAGTATGGTTTGCATATTCTAACTGTATACCATTACTACTGGTAATGAGCAAAGGTTATTAAACCTCTGAAATTCAAGCATCCAGTAAAATTGTGAAACCATGACATGATTTTAAATAATTTTGGATTGAGGATTTCTGAGTGTTCTCACTAGTGGTTTATATTTGCATTTGGGTTGGGTATTATTTGGAACCAGTTAATTGGGGCACCTCATTTAAGGTCTCTCAAATGAACTCTTTAAAATAAAATAGGGGTTTGGATTAGCTGACGTTTGCCCTCAGCTGAATAGAACTTGTGATTCCAAGCTTTTATATGCACCCCTAGGGAATTGGACATTGTCTTCATGTTTCCTGCCAAGCTTCTTTTAGATAAGAAATCCTTGTTCATAGAGAAGAAAGAAAATTTAGTCTTTGGTGAATTGATACAGTTATTTCTAGTTGGATTTTTTTCTTTTCATCTGTTGGCTTAGAAAGAATTTTTTTGTTCATATGCCAACTTTAAAATCACTCACAGCTTATAGCATATACACTTAGATACAAGCCTCCTAAATATTTGTACTAATACGCTGTCACCTGTAAAAATATTTGTCTGCTAGTGCCTGCATAAGGAGCCTGAATTCTGCTTTTCTATTATTTTATCTAAATGGAATTTCTCTTACACTCCCAATGGTTTGGAAAAATGTGGTTTAGTCAAGGGCTTCATAAACATTTGTAAATTAAAAGTGTAATTTCTTAAGATTTCAGTAGTGCAGGAAGAGTGTTACCATATCAGAGCTGATTGCTGAATTTAAATAATTTAAAAACAATTCTGCAGTTTTACTAATTTTAGTACAGAATCCCACAGATATAGAGAAATTGTGTCCTTTTTATTTTTTCAGCTGGTCAGTGGAGGAACTGAGTTTTCTTTTCCTTGGTGTCTCATTAGAGAACTGTGTTCATTCCCTTAGGCTCCTGTAATTTCTGCTATAAAGTTCCAATAAAGTCTCTAGATGAAGAGCTCTGCCTTTGATCTTGCTCTGCACACAGTGTCCTCGTGGAAGTAAAATGGAGATAAGCTCCCAGTTCAAAATATCAGACATTCCAATCACTACTTGTTGGATCTTTATGGTTTTATGCATTTAGGTGAAACCTGAAACTGAACTTACCTGCAGCCTTCTCTGCTGCCAGGCCCAAATTTGTCCTTTACCCATTGAAATGTTCTGTTGTGCCCATTTTAATGACAACTCTAAGAAATATAGCTCAGATAGAACTGGAACTGGGCCAGGGCAGAGCTGGTGCTGTGCAGCTGCTCACCCCATGGTGCATTTAGAGCACTCTGAAAAGCAGAAAGATTTCAAACACAGGGTTGTAAAAGTCACAGTGCCTTGAGCCTGTAAAGCTGGGGTGCCAGCAGGGGCTGACAGCTGAGGCACTTCCACAGTGACGGAAAGCACAGAGTTTGGCTTTGGTGTGGGGAGAAGTCCCCTGAATTTCCCAGCTGGCTGCTGTGGAAGCAAACCCTGGCCTGTGTTGGTGGCTGCAACCCCTCTGGAGCCCCTCGGTGCAGTGCAGTGAGGAATTGGCAATGAGCCACAGGTAGCTTCGGGGTTTCCATTTCGCATCTCCTTTGCTTCCTTGATATTCGGGCAGTGAGATTAAAAGGGGCTGTTAATGAGTGAGGCTGCCTTTTCTCCCATCGGATCCCAGCACTTTAGATGGAGCCCTGGATTTGTTAACTGGTTAATGCTCTGTGCCAGCCCTGCCAGCCTGAGCAGTGACAGAAGGACAGCTGAGTGGGACAGGCCCTGGTGGCAGAACTTCCCCTCGGTGTGACAGGGGATTCCACACAGTCCCACCAGACCTCCCTTGCCCCTGCCCTCGTGGGGTCTGGGAGCGGCTGGAAGGTTTAGTTGCTTTATCTGCCACTTGGGCTGTGGGCTGGGCTTTTTCACTTCTATTTGGTAAGTTCATCTTTTGGTGCTTTCCAAATAGGGTTTGCTTTCTCCCAGATCTTCTCTGTGCACAAGTGAGGAACCAAATCCTGAGCTATTTCCTATCCATTTCTGTTTATTATTGTATCTTACACCTTGTGTTTGGCATCAGATGAATGACAGGACAGGAGGTAAAGAAACGCTGGGAGTGGTTTGGGAAGCTCTTGAGATAAAACCACCAAGTCTGACTGTCTCTTTTCTCCCTCCTGCCCCCAGAATAGCATTTAACCTCCAATTGGTGGCAGGTATCCATAGTAATTTCTTGGGTCTTTCCCNTCCGTATTCTCAGAAAACTCTGTAGAACCACACTGGAGTTCTTAGGCTGAAGCTGACATATGGAATGGGGGGTGTTGTAGTGTGGTTCTACAAGGCTGTGCTGATGGTAAGGCCAAGTGATGCCATGGATTTCCACCCTCTGCTTTTAAACCAGTGTGGAGAGGGAAGCAGCAGCAGTGGTTAATGTAGTGGTCACAATACTGAGGTTCACATGGCTGCTTAGAACAGTTTGATGTAAAAGCCCTTTATTTCATGGATTACTGATTTAGGGGATGTTCTCTAGACATAGTTCTGTAGCGGCAGACTTTTTATCACTGAGAAACTTCCATGGAAATGAAGGCAACTTGATTTAGTGAAGTAATAGAGGTGGAGACAGTGCTTACACAGACAGGTCCAGATTTTCCAATGTACACCTTCCCTTAAAATGTCAATTTTCCATAGCACAGGGTGGTGGCTACAGGAGATGAACAGAGCGTGAAGTGATTGAAAGCAGTACTGAGCACTGGTGCTGTGAAATCATTGCTCTGCAGACCGGAATGTGTCAGTTTTGTACAGAATATATTCCCAGACAGGAGCTGGTATTGCAGACCCTATTTAGCTGCAGACAGCACCAGGCTGTTTCTTGAATGCTGACCTGTTGGGAATCTGGGGGGGAAATCAGGGTGCAGACTCTTCCCTCAGCAGCTTCCTAGAGTTCTGTGTGGAGCAAAGGGCTCTCACCTCAAAACAACAAATCTCTTTTATTTGGAGCTGCTGTAAAACTTGGAGCCAAATGTCAGATTTCTCATTCCACGGTACAAACTCAGAAGCCATTGGCATCATCCAAGCAAAGGCCATAAAATGAGGTACGGGATTTAACATTAAGTTACTTGGATGATTATTTACACAATTTGGGTTTTTTCCCAAAGGACTGGAGGCACAGTGGGTTTGTCCATCCTCCTGAGGTCTTGCAGGGATACACCTGAGTATGTTTCCTCCATCCTTCCTCTGGAGAGCTCCCATGGCCAGGTTTCCCACCATCACTTATCCATGTGTGTCCTTGGCACAGCAGGAAGAATATTGATGGACAGATTTTGCCTCAGCATTTTGTGATGGCCTTGGGGTGAGATTGTTCATAACAGCTTTTGTGTTGTGGCTACTTGTGCATCCAGGCTGATGGCAGCAGTTGGGCCATTTCTGACTGGATTGGAGGGAATGATTCCATGAGGAATCAGCCTCTCTCAGGCTCAGGATGCTCTTCTCCTGCTGCTGCAGGTGCTGGATGTGATAGGCAGGGTTGGCATTGCCTGGAGCTGCTGGGGGGGAATGGGAGCTGCTAGGAGAATGGGAGCTGTGGAGTGGGAATGGTGGGAGCTGCCGGGGGGAATGGGAGCTGCGCCATGGAAATGGGAGCTGTCAGGGGAATGGTGGTAATGGGAATGCCAGGGGAACTGCTGTGCAGTTCCAGCTGCCAGAATTCCCAGCGTTTCCAAGGAGGGTTCCTGGCGGCTTCTCCCTGCCCGGGTTTTCGGCTATCAAAGCCAATTGTTGCTGAGGTGCCCAGGGAAGGCTCTGAGGTGTTTTTAGGCACAGCTGCCAGTTGGTTCCCTTCCTAACTCATAGTTGGCAGGTTTAAGGCAAACATTTTGGGTACTGCTTCTTAGGAAGGGAAAGAAGAATGTGTGACTAATTTTTGGTGATAATTCCTATGAAAAATTACGAGAAAAAGCAGTGGACACTCCAGTTACAATAAATCCTGTGCTGTGTCATGGTCCTCCAGCCTGCTTCAAACATAGGGTCCTTTAACTGGGATTTTTTAACTTATTCTGTTACTTTCCTGGGTGTTTTTTCAATTCCTAATTAATTCATTTATAAATGAAGCTTACAGCTTGCAAGAGGAGGGAGAGGAGAATTTGGGCACTTTCCCATGGGAAAGTAAATGGAGCTTTCCTCAGAAGATTTTTTCTTTTTTCAAGTCCAATCATTATCTTAATCCTTATTTAAGTTATGTAAGACTTAAAAACCAGAATTTTATTAGTATTTCTTAATATATATAAGATGTTACTTGTGTTTTAGTGTTGATCTTAAGGTACATTTTGCAGCATTTAGGAGGGTTCTGCTTTTCCTGGTGAATGCAAATGAAGTTACATTGAGGTGGAACTGAATTGTATCCGCCTAAATAGATGAGGATAATTAATTTTGTAAAAAATCACTTTCCTTATTGGATCAGGTTTGGAGCCTTGTGGAAAAGGGTGTCCATCAAAGTGCTTCATTAAAGCCACCTCTCTTCAGCTGCCACATCCCACTGGCCCTTGGCAGTATTGGGTGGGAATTGGTGGTTATTAGAAGTAGCAAAAATGGGAAGTGAATTGCAGCATTTGGGCTGCACATGGGAATCTGGAGGGAGTGAGTTAAAGCTGGGGTGGGAATGTTGTGTATCCTGGGAAGCTTTGCTGTGGTTCCACGTGAGCCCATTGGCCTCGCTGGTGGGCACCAAAGGGCTTTCAGTTAGTGCTCGGTTTCCTCCCTTCTCATACAGAAATGGCTCACAAAAACATGGAGGGAATTTTTAATTAGGAAAAGTCCTCACATAAATAATAAGCTCTTTAATTCTGTTAGAGGAGTAGAAGGGAAAATTCTTTGAAGTTCATAATTTCCTTTCTGTTCAAGTAATTTTTTTTTCCCTTGAGGATTTCTGGCTTATTTTTTTAACTCTTTCATAGACTCCTTTTCTACTTGCTTTAAAGCATCCCCAAACTTTTCTTTTTCAGAATTTTGACCCCAACCAGCAGTTTCCAAGATATTTGGACCCTCTATAACTTCCTCAGAAGACATGAGGTATGACATTTTCTTTAGTGTTTGGTCACTTCACTTACCACTTTTATTTTAAGTAGCTCTGAGGCCATGTCTCATCACTATATTTCCACTAAGAATTTTGATTCTTTGCTCTTATTTATTAGTTGTTGAACATAAAGATAGATTTTTGTTTGGATTTCAACAGGTATTTGAGTTGCCTGTGTGATTTGCTGAGTGCTCTCTTGGTGTGAATGATTTGTTGTTGAGAGTAAAAAGCCTTGAAATGAATGTTTTTGGTAGTATATTTCTCTGTTTGGTATATTACATATTTCAGACTTGCAGTGCTCTGCTATGCAGGGAAATATATTTGAGGTTTGGGCCTTCACATACATTATTGGAATTGATGCAAGTCAATGCCTATTTCATTTGAGATACACACACATCCATATATACTTACATATATGAATATATAAATAAAACTATTGGGTAGCTTGAGAGGGGAGGAAGAATTACTGAAGGTCATATAGATTTGTGCAGAAGTGGTTAGAAAATGGAGCTGGAATTTGTAATATTAGATTTTATTATAAGATGTCTTTTTTAATGTACTGTCTCAACTTTTGAGAGCCTGTTAGGGAATACATGAGCTGTATCTGCTGCTCCTACTGTGTAATTGTAGCAGACATGTGATACTTGATAAATGACTATATGATATCTTTCTTCTTTGTGTTAGGTCAATAACAGTCTGCAATTCACTGCTGAGGAACTGTATGAGTGTGTTTCACAGGAGCTGTACAGGTGAGCCAGTTATTGAGCCCATCAGGGGCTTTGAGGCAGCTTTTTCACATGTATTAACCAAAGTACCATGAGAGGAGTCATCTGGGTCAATAAGAAATCCCCCCTTTGTAGGAACAGTGTAGGGAAAATGAATGGGGGATTTTTTAAATTCCTTTTCAATTTTAGTGCCCGATTAACACAGAGCAGGAGAGGACAGAAATTAAAATGGAGATTAGGCATCAGTGCCTACATGATTTTCAGCTGTTGGAGGTGATATGTTGGGCCCTTTTTCCTCTGCCAGTGGTTTCTGGCTCATTACTTTATGAATTTGTGTCACCAAGGATTTGTGAGTCCAGGCTCTGGAAGGTTTCTAAAATGCTGTCATGGGTTTTTAATAATTCTGAGCTGGCTAATAAAGGACGGGTGACTGCTTTTTGCTGTGGTGTGGATATGAATGAGCTGTCACTGGCCAGGATCAGCTGAGTGAAAGGCTGGATGGTGAATTACTCTAAAAAGCTTCCTTTGCCTGGACTGATTCTGGGTCCCTGAATCTTCTGTGAAGTTCAATGTGCAGATTGCAAAATCAGGGCACAAAGCTATGCAGAGAGGGAGACATTCAATATTTGTATCAGTAATAAAAAACAGTTCAAAAGCTTCAATCCCATGAGTTGATGGCTCTCGACCTGTATTGATACAGGCAGAAAGAAAACTGCGTGTGGAAGTTTGTGCTCAGCAGAGGAAAACAAGTGTTTTGGAGACTGTTCTGGCAACCCTCAGGATGTGCTTGGGCATCTCAGCAATGAGGCTTTTCTTCCTTTTTTGAGGAGCAGCTTTTAAATGGTCTTTTGAGAAAGAATCTTATGGAAACCAAAGTTAGGGCATGTTTATATGTGATCAGGTTAAGATTCTTCTTTTGAAGGTGTCTAAGTCATTAGGGGATGTATCCGGGTCCTTATTTTGAGTGTGAATACAGGATATCTCAGTGTATGAAGGATGGTTTGAACTGAACCTTCTAGAATCCCAAATCTCTCCAGAAAGTGGATGGCAGTGACCTCTCCTTCCAATTGTTCCATTTTACCTGGCCCAGAAGGGAACAGGAGCCCTGCCTATGGCAGCTGTGGCTTGGCTGTTGCAAGGAGCTCATGTGAAATCCTCAGGTTTAGCAGCTGTTGTGCAAAAGTCACTGCTGCTGCTTTAGTTTGATGGAAACATCCTTGAAAATTTAAGGAGTATTTGTGAAGATTTCTGTTCTGCTGTGTCCTGCTAACCTTTTATTTTCTGTCTCCCAGGGAGAGGCTGGAAGTGGGTTGCTGCCAGCTGGCACAGCTGGAGCAGATGCTGGAGCAGTGCCAGGCATCCGTGCACAGAGAGGCCGAGAGCCAGGGCTGGCTCTGACCCGGGCTCAGCCATGTGAGCTCCATCTCTTCAGGGGGAGGAGAGGGAAGTTCCAGAGGAGCCAAAACTCTGCCTCGTTTTCCTCCTCAGAGGTGCTGGTTTGAGTTGGAGTTGAAGGGAAAAACACAGTTTCACATGGACATTAAATGTCGGGATTTCTACTGAGAATTCTGTTCACTACTAGAATGTTCTGTCTTGAGTGAGGGTGCCACTGGATAGCCATGGATAACCAGGAGAAGCAGTGCTGGTTTGGGATGCAGCAGCTGTGCTGGGCTGCTCTGAGCATCCAGTGAGGAGCTGAGCTGTTAATGGTTGTACAAGAAAACCCGTGTTTGTTTTGCTGGTACTTTACAAGTGACAAGTGGGAGAAAGGAATCTGTTGTGTCACCCAGGAGCTCGGGAGGGCAGGAAGTAGTGGAGTGCAAGGCCAGGAATGAAGGACTCACCCACAGCCATGACATGTGTCTGTGAAGGCTTAAGAGAGGATGTAGAATGGGCAAAGGAATGGACTGATGCTGATTTTTCCTTAAAAACACAACAGACCTGCCACCCTCATGCAGGTGTTTCTCCCAGACCCCTTTTCAGAGGAAAAGAGTGTTTGTCCTTTGTTTAAGCAGGCATTTTCATACAATGGAAACCTGGTAGTAGTACTCTTGAGGAATCCTGCTCTTGCCACATCCTCCAGCAAGGTGGGCCTGGTCCTCCCTGCTCTCCAGGTGACATCCCTCTGGCTGCACTGTTGGTTGCTTTCCAGAACTGCTTTAAGTCCATGAAACTTTCCAAAAGCCATTTTCTAAGGCCTTTATTTAATGCTACCTCTTCTGTGTATGTATTTGTACAGAGATGAGCTGACTAGCAAAGTTCCAAACTGTCTATTTTGATATTAACTTTTGGATGTATTTGTAAACTCTTGATTGTAAAAATGTAATTTATTGTTACATTAAACAGCGGTTAATTCTGAGTGGCTCTGCCCAGTCCCTGTGGATGCAAGTGCAGCACAGTCCTGCCCAGGCCCCTGGGCCAGCGGGATGGGAGGAGTCGCTATTGAAGCACAGTTGATGTGCAGGGCTGTTTCTATGGGGCTTCTCCAGCACCAGGAGCGGGGTGGGGACCTTGGCTCCAAGGTGCTGATGCGGGCAGCTTGTGTCCCAGCCCTGGCCCAGCTGCAGCACATGCTGACCATGCTCTGTGGGCAGCTGGCTGGGAGGGGCTGTGTGGAGGACAAGTGCTTTGTTCCCCACTCTCCTGGCTCTCCCTGCTCAGCTGGACCAGGGACCAGTGAATTGCCTGTGCCTGGTGTGTTTTCCCAAGCCCCTGGGAAGCTGGAGCAGCTGGCTCCTGCCTGCCCCACTGCACAGGACCTGGCCTAGTGCCTCCATTGGCATGGCTGATCCCTAAAGCTGCCCAGGTGAAGGAGGAGCTCCAGGTGCAGCTTTGCAGCCCCTGCCCTGTGGGGCACTACCCAACCCTGCAGAGAGGCTTCTGTACACAGCCCCGGAACAGGGAAAGCTCCCCGGCCTAGACACGCCCCAGGGGTTATGGTGCTCCGAGCCCCGGTCCCTCCAGCAGTAAGCCTGACGCACCCCTGCAGACACAAGGGACCCGGGACACTCCAGCCCCCGCCCCTGTCCTATGCCTACACTCATCTGAAATGACACTTTCAGTCTCAGAGACTCCTTTTTGGACACCGCCTCCTTGAAGAAAAGGACACAGAGCCAGGGCAGGGCACGCCTGTGGTGCAAGGGTTTCCCAAACGGTACCTTTAATGTGTTTGCAGCAGCAGCAAGCAGTCAGTGCTAGTTTTGGCACCCAGAGTTATCTAGATGTGCAGCACTACACATTAGACACCAATTCATCCCACCCCGACGTTTGATCTATTGATAGGAATAGAGAAAGTGAACTAAAACAGGACTATGAGCACATACAAAATGAAGTTATTCATGTTCTATCACACTTCCAGCTGGTAATATTAGAAAAATAAACCTAAGACAGGTACTAACTACAATGTATTTTCTTTGCCAGCTGGCAAGAGTTTAAAACCCATGAGAAACCCCTTCCCAAGTTGTTGTACAAAGATCAGCTCACCCAGAGTAACAAAAATGCTGTACAGAAAGCACACTCTGCATTCTCCTCAAAGTACTTGGAGCCAGAATCTTTCTCCCTCCCCAGAGTCTTGGCTGTGACACGTGCAGAAACCCTGTGCAGCTCTAACTCACACTATGGCAGCAGAGGCAGCAGCTCACCTGTGGGGGCAATCCACTGTCTGACTTGGGCTCTAGGAACTCCAAGGCTGTCTCTTTGTTTCAATAGCAATTTATCTGCCATTTGCATTTCAACAGACAAAATACTCTGCTGAGTATATAAAAACTGCTATAAAAAGGCAATTGTAAAAGATAAGGTATTAAGCAGAGGCATGTCAGCTTTTTTTAATAAAAAAAATAGCCATTATATATGCTTAAATAAGGCTTCTTGTTACAGATTGTTCCAGTTACTGAAGGAAACCAAGGCCTGATGAAAGAAAAAAACATTATCCCCCACAAACATTACCCTTCCTGCCCCAAGAACATACCTCCAGGAAGTCATCCAATGTGCAAAGTGACAAACACTGGGGGAAGCTCCTGAAATGATATGCCCAGTCTAGTTTCTCTTGCATTATCATCAAAATCTTAAAACCAAAACCATAAAGTTCTAAAATACACAAAAAAACCTTCATCTCAATATTCTTTCCAAAACAAATATATACAGCACATTAATATGCAATATGCAAAAGCTTGGTGTTGCTGTTGGCAACGTCTATGCCCTCCCCACCCCTATTCACAGGTGTACCTCTACTGAAACACAATTACATCACTAAGCCTGTTAGTTTGAAAAGGGAATTTAATTCACTTATAACTTGTAAATTTTGGTGTAGGGGCTCCACTCATTTGACTCTGGATTGTAGACCTCGAGTGTGTTCAAGAACTCATTGCCATCAAAGCCCCCCACTGCATAAATGGTGTTGGCCACGGTGGTGATGCCAGCGTTGCTCCTGGGTGTGGTCATGCTGCCCATCATCTTCCACTCGTTCCTGGCAGGGTCATACATCTCCACGCAGTTCACTGCGTGCGTGCCGTCAAAGCCTCCAGCTACAAAGAGCTTTCCTGTGTGAGGAAAGGGAGCCACGCTCACTGCTCAGCACCAGCTGGCCCTGTGTTCCCACCAGGCGGCTGGGCAAAGCCCAGAGGGACCCCAGCTGTTATCACAGACCTTGGCCTGGTCAAGGTCTGCAATTACAGGAGTGACCTGCTTTGGGTCTCCTGCCCATGACAGCTGACAGCAACTTGAGTCAGAGTAAGGGCAAAGTCCAAATTCAAACAGGTGCAGCTCTAGAAGCTGCACAGTGACACTGAGAAGAAAGAGGTGGGGTGAATGCCCCACAACCAACAGGCTTTTGTTTTTTAATTAAAACTGGCCGTTTAGCCAGGCTCCTACTGGATTCCTGCCCAAAAAGAATCACAGCTTTGTACTCTACTCGCATCAGAGCAAACATGAAAGGCCCCGAGGCAGCAGCAGCAGCCCCAGCCCTACCATCACGGACAGCCACGCCAGCGCCACGCCGCGCCACATTCATGGGCGCCATCAGGGTCCAGGTGTTGTTCTCAGGGTTGTAGCGCTCCACGCTGTTGAGGCAGTTCCATGACTCGGTCCCGCCGATGATGTACAGGTACCCTCCCAGCTCACACACGGCCGACTGGTGCCTCCCTGCAACCAAAGCCAGCACAATCAGCCTCCAGCAACAGCCCATGGCAGCAGCAACTCCAAAGGGCTCTGCTTTGGTGTAGTTTTCGGTTTGGTGCAGTTCTGCAACTGCCCTCCCTCCCCAGCTCCCCAATAAACTTACGGATGTTAAGGGGAGCACAGCTCGTCCAAGCCTTTGTTACAGGATCAAACACATCACAGTTCTTCAGTCCCTTCTGGCCATAGGGATCAGAACCACCCACAATGTACAGCTTTCCATTCAGGGCACACACTCCTGTTGATACAGGAGAGCATGGGAAATGAGTAAGAACTGGCTGAGTTTCCACCCCATGGTCTGGATGTTGCAGAGGCCTCACCTGCATTGCAGCGGTTGGTCCGCAGCTCTGGGACAGGTGTCCAGTCATCAATCTCAGGCTCGTACATCTCCCCACAGCTCAGGTCATCCGAGTGGCCGTTTGATCCACCCACAACATACAACTGTCCCTGAGAGTAATAAAGCAACACCCATCACCTCTCAGCACACCACATTGACTTTGTGAGCACTTGGGTACCCATGGAACTACAGAGAAACAACTTCTAGAGCCATACTGTTCAGGGTGCCCTGCTCAGCTCAGCCCAGGCGGGACAGTGTCCCACAGGCTGCTCCCCACCCCACACACCATCAGCACTGCCATCTGGAACCGGGCCCTCGGTGTCCTCATGGGCGCGATGAACGTCCAGGTGTCCTTCTCAGGGTCGTAGCACTCCACGGTGCGCAGACACTCCTCCCTGTTGTAGCCCCCTGCAAGCGAGAGGTTACTGGCCCCACATTCAGAAGCAGCAGCCCACCCCCTGGCCCGGTGCCCCTGCCCCAGCTCACCCGCAGCAATGAGCTTGCCGTGCAGCTCGGCCGTGCCCAGCCCCGAGCGCGCGTACTGCATGGGGCACATGGGCCGCTCGATGAGGTCACTGGGCTGCAGCTCGAAGCTCAGGCTCTTCAGCAGCCGTGGGGTGCTCGAGGGGGAGCTCTGGGGGCTGTTACGGCCGTGCAGGAAGATCACGCACAGCACTCCATCCAGCACAGCCAGGCACAGGTACGTGTTACCTATGGGGACAGCACACCACCACCATCAGCAGGGTGCCACTTGAAGGGGGACTCAGCTGGGTGCCAAATGGGCTCTGCCTCTCCCCTTGGCAGCATGGAAACTTCGTTTTTTCAGGTTACTGGTTCCAAGTGTCACAAAAAGTGTTAGTTATTGACAACTATGCTTTAGATACTAAAAGAGTGCTTGAAGGACATATGACAGCAACTTAAAAGATGTGCTGGGAATCTCCTTGCACACACAGAGCAAACAGCTCTGTTAATTAACTATGGACTGCCTATCTCCTTAGGATTTTCTGGGAAAATTATACACACCATGGATTTGGTTGATAAGGAACTGAGATGTATGTTATCCCAGTTTGGCCCAAGTACATCAGAAGCACCCTACAAATTACTTGACTTGCATCATCAGTAAGTAAAAACACCTCAGCATTCCTCAAGAGATGTGAAGGAAATCCCCAGGGAGCAGAGGAGGTGGCAGGTACCCGAGACCAAACACATCTGTTAGACAACCCCTGCCCTTGTTACTCACTCGAAGTCTTCTCTGAAGCAATGATTTTCCACTCGTGTTTAGGACTCTGAACAGTAGCATTTGGAGAAAGACTTCCAGAGGAGCTGCTACTGATCTGCTTGTGATCATTCTCACGTGGTGGCCTCTTCTGCAAAATCAAAAGGCAGCTACAAAAACCTAGCCAGAGACTACAGCTCCTTCTACCTCTGCTTCTCTGAGATACTACGTAGCCACTCCAGAGCACACTTGTCTACCACCTCGGCAGAGCAGCATTTATAACACACCTATATTTTCAGCAAAACATCTTGCCTGCCTAGCAACGGTGGCGAAAAACCACACTACACTTTTCTCCTGGGACTCGCTTCATCCTGTGACTGCAGCTTTCTACTGCCGGTGCTGGACTGCAAATCCCTGGAAGTGAATGAGCATTCCTAGCAGGATTTACAAATGCAAGGAAAGAGCTACATGCAGCTGGAGAGAACTGAGCTACCACGTAGGAGCTTCACTCCCAAGCTCTACTTCTGGATCTTGAGTTAATTATATAATGCTATTTGGAAGTGAATTAACTATTCTCTTCATTCCCTGAAGACAAATTAATTTTGCCTCAGTTCCCCTCTGTGCTCAGATAAGCTGTTTCTCGGATTTTACTCCCTTGATACTTCCCACTAACGGATTTCTGCTTTCTTTTCATCTCCAATTAAATTTATACTGTAGCTTACATTATTTTGCTCAATTAAGAAAAACCTCAAAATTTCCAGTTCCAGCACAGTTGGCTGGGTTGTTGAGGCTCTTCCTGAAGCACAGGAAGTTACCACGCTGTCTATTCTGTTCAAGCAGTGGAGTTTACAACCACAGTCCCAAGTTTGTGATGCTTGCACAGTTCCCTGGAGCCTGATCTCCATGGAAACTGTCACAAGATTTCTGAAACACATCACAAGACTTCTGAAACACATCACCTAACTCAGATAACCTCACACAGAGGAGCTGGACTGCTAAACTCAGCTCACCGTGCCAACCAGCGCGCTTGTGGAGAACATTTTTATTATTTCTGCACCTTCATCCAATTAATCACTTACACTCTTATCTTTAAATTGCCTCAACAGCAACAGAAAATACAAAGTTTTGTAATTTAAAAATGTAAAAGTTACAATTTTTCCAGGACTGGCATCCAGGGTTTTTTTAGTGTCAGTTCTCTCAACTGTTTAGGATGTGTGAAGTTAGTGATTTTCCTTATCAGAAAAGATTTGTAGAAAAATGCTGAGAAGTCTTGGTCTTATTTCTGAACATTCACCTCCGCCTCTAAGCATTACAACTGGTATCCAGAGGTGGAGAACTTTGTGAAGGCTTTCTAAAAACAATTAAGAAACTGGAAAATTAGCTGACTTTTCCTTTTCCTCTCATTTCACTTCTAAAAGTCCACATTCTGGGATGGACAGTGTTTTACATACACATTAGCTAAAACTTTCAAGAAGGAAACTTCAGGTATGAACCTGTTTCACTGTTATAAAATATTACAATGTATTTGCTTCAAAACATAAATGTAAACCAGGCTCATTTGTATAAAGCAACAGATAATTTACAATTATTAGTCCTTTTCTATTCTTTCTATCTCAGCCTGCGTTGTACTAAGCCGCGTGGTTTTGTGGAGTTCAAGGACTACACCTGGTTAGAAATAAAAAAAAATAAAAGCCATAAAAAAAGACTCCTCAAAAAGCACAGGAGTGATTTGCACTCAGTCAAAGCATCAGAGATTTGGCAGCTACACCACCAGTGCAGCTGAACAAAAGAAGCAGACGCTGGCAGCGGAAGGATTAGAACTCGGATCTGGAATCTTTTTCTGGGCCAAATTTAACAGACACATTCCCCGCTGCAAGCCAAGCAGTCCGTGTTTCTCTACAGTCTCTGGGAACTCTACAAGTTCTCAGATGACTTCCTACAGCTGAGTGCTTGTCTGCCTCTTCTTTCTTCTAACAGCCAGGATTGATTTTGAAGTTAGAATTAGAGCACTCTGTTTTGCAAGGGCTGAGAGTCAGCCCAGCCTGCCAAAGAGACAGAAGCTGAGAGCACACGATGGCCTGCAGCAGCTTCCTGCCAGACACCTTCTCATGCTGCATTTCTCCACTACAGCAGCTGCTGCCTTCTCTGCCAGCAGAACACAGGACTTAAGGTGTGCTGTAAACTGCTCCAGTCTACCTGAGGTTACCTGAGACTGTCTGCAATTTGTACCTGCACAAACTGAATGTGGTCATCATCACTGCCATACACCTCAGCCTGTCCATCTAGCAGATTTCCATCAAGCAGCTTGTGATCAGCTGAGTAGTACAGCGTTTGCACCTGCAAAAACAACAACAGAACACCCATGTGGCTGCTGTCTCCGTGCTCCTCAGCTACAGGCACATTACCCCAGGCACCACACTAATCATCAGCTCATCTCAAGCTTGCACAATGGCAAAACTAAAAGGAAGCAGATGTCATGGTGGCAATCTTCAAACAGAGGGTGAAGGTTCCTTCCTTTCTCAGCTTGAAAGAAATCTTCATTTTCCATGGGCTTCTGCTGTATTCCCAGCACAGAAACATTAGACAAGCAAAAGGCACATTAATTTGCAGAGTTACACA
This sequence comes from Rhipidura dahli, assembly GCA_013399225.1. NCBI lineage: Eukaryota > Metazoa > Chordata > Aves > Passeriformes > Rhipiduridae > Rhipidura > Rhipidura dahli. Next base: position 314,028 of record VXAC01006559.1, on the reverse strand, counting down.
AATTCACAGTCTCATGCACACAAGTTTTCTGCTTTGAAAAATACACATATTTATCTCCATCAAAAAAGGCCAAGAGAAGCCAACAGTGGACTCTAAAAGAAAGGTATGGAAATGAGGCAAGACAACACAAATTTAAGCTCTGGAAGAAACTGTTGTCCACCACTGAAATCAGATGCAGCTGTTTCAATGAAATGCATCTTAATTTCAACATGATCAAAGCTTTTAAATGAGTTTTTTCAAGAGGAAATACACACTTGAGATTATATGACAGCATCAACATATACTTTTGCCTAGACAAGTGTTTCTGAGGATCTTTTATGCTTGTAGAAACAGACTTGGAAAATTTTGATGTTTCACGAGATTTGGTAAAGTCCACTTGCTGGAGCCAATTGAGAATTTTGTCTCCCCACTAATTTTGCCATTAAACACTGCCCAGGTGACATCTACCATTAGTATTCATGAGTAAAGCCATTTAACAACACACAAGTTTCATAATAATGCATCCTGTAAAGGAGTAAGTAAACACCATTAAATCATCATGATCGTTCTCTGCCCACAGCGGATTTTCTTAGGAGCACTGGGGCAGGACTGCTGCTTCTGTACGTGTCAATACACTTGAGGCTCTTCTTGGTTCTTCAGCCTTGGTATCCTAGTTTTGTTAATAAACCTATGGGGAGATAAACCAACGGGGAGGAACAACCATTAGAAGCTTTTACCTACTGTGCATTTACAAGCAAAACCTGCAAAGGAAAACATCACCAATCTACGGCAAGTCTCAGTACCACCTCCCCAAACTAAAGCAGATACAGGCCACTCTGAGGCTACTATACAGCAACAGGGAGCAAAAAGGAAAGTGAAGACCAGACTGAACAGTGCATTCAGCTCACCTGAACACCCCCCCAGTTTCTCAGCTTAGGGGTACCTACAGCAAAATTTAAATTCTTTAGGGTCACAGTTTAAAAAGTGAAAAAATAAAATTTAAAAAAAAGTAAAACGGGATCATCCTTCATATTGGTTTTTTTCTTGGGATTTTTTTGGTTTTTTAAAATGTTTAATCCCATAATCCCATTTTCTTAAAGACTAACCTCTTCCATTAGATCTTCCAGGCTGCCTCCATTCTCCCAGATGCTGCGCTGTACCCAGTTGATTACCTTTGTGTACAATTTGCCATTGCTGGGTAGGCCAACATTGTCTTCCAGCATTATTTCAAGCTTGAGGGAGAAGAGAAAAGATGATTTACTCTCTAAGAATTACCCTGTAGCATGCTGTACTTTACACAGTGAGCTCAACCCTCACTACCACAGAGCCAGAAAACACCACAAGGAGCTTTCAGCCCATGCAACTAGGAAGCACATTTAAACACAATCACCTTTTACACCTGGAAGGGGTGACAACACGTGTTCTACACAGTTAAAGTTCACAGCAGTAAGAATAGGACACGGATCTAGAACTGTCACACTGTTGGCAGCAGTAAGTACACCAAGCTTTCCTTCCCCCAAAAGGGAAGGAAATCCTAGTTGCTCCTCGGGTTGCTTTTTTGGAAATCCTGTACCAGAAAGAATTCTACAAACTTTAGCTAACCTTTAACCGTGGGAGCTTGAGAAATTCCTCCTGTTCTGAAATCTCTACAAGGTGTTCCTGAATGTAGCCATCAATCTTGTTCAACAACCGAGAGTCTCCCATGCAGCTGGCGAAGTTCCGGTATGAGATGCAGCTCTGCACATCCATCTTGGAGAGCAAATAGTCACCACAAACCTGGCAAGAAAAGGGCTGAGGCTTAGTGTACAAGCACAGAGTTTTTGCACATTTAAATTATCTATCCCAACATACAGCAGCAGCTGTTTTCTAACTGTAGAGCAGTGACTGTCTGCTACCATCCCCATGCCAGTGCTGTAAAGGGAATGTTGCCTTCCACAGGAATATGCACATCTTAAATGAAAAAGTCACATTTGGAAGCTACGGACATCTATATTGACCCCACACGTTTCTACTGAACACCTATCCAAAACTATTTCTCAGTCAGGTGAGCTAATCATTCCAATTCCCTTGAAAAGAGTACCCCTATCTGCAGCCAAAGGTATTTCCAAAGTCAAGCACTACCAAATTTATGTTCAGGAGTGTGTGATTATTCTTTTTCTTACACATTTACAGGTTTGTTCATGCTCCCAACACAACCAAGCACAGCACTGCTGCCACAGACCTGAAGGTAAGGAATCAGCCAAGATTCAAAGCTGTTTTTTTTACACAGGTGCACAAATACAAAATACAACTTCAGAGAACTGAAGAGAACTGGCATCAAGACAGCTCAAGTGGAAGCAACACATCTAGCTGGCACCAAATCAATACAGTGCTAAGGAACATCTACAGCAGCTTTGTGCTGAGCTCTTCCTCCACAGAAACATCAGGTTTTGACTCACTAACACCAAAAGGCACAATGCTGTCAGCCTGAGAAGGCAGAATGGACTTCCAGAAGAGCTGAGAACCATACCTGCTTAACCCTCTCCATCTTCAACTTCTTTGCAGCAGAGTAAACATCTTTCACCAGTTCTTTATCAGCTTTTAACCTATTAAAGACAGAATTTACCTCTATTATTCTGATTTTTCAAATCAAAGTCTAACCTCTCTCTAGATACTGTAAGAACTACTTACTGAGCAGTATAGGCATAATTCAACAGAACTTCAACAGCTTCTGGGTTGAGATCATCGAATTTCACATGGGAAACCCCATGACAGTCACTGTCTGTGTTGAAGATTTCAAACAGGTAGGGACTGCAGCACGCCAGCACGGCTCGGTGCGCTAGCATCTCGTGTCCACACACCTTTATGTCAAACACAAACAAAAAGCCCACGTGCTGGTGAGGATTTTTTGTAATTACCTTTGTATTTTCACAGTATGAAGGCCTACTCAAGCGAGTGCCACAGTTCAAATCCATTTTTCCAATCAACAGGCTCCAGCTGAAAGTTAGCATCACTTCTCTGATTTTGGCTCTTATTTAGTATGCATTTTTCAGAAACATGGGCTTCTAAAATCTCACATCTCCCAGTCAGTGAGGCAACAGCTTCATGTGATGTAACCCCCACACCCCTCCCAGGCACCCCACTGAGGCATGGCACAGGTACCTGGAGGCGGACGTCGCAGAACTGACCACTCTTCCGTAAGGCGTTGAGTTTGGCAACAGACGACTCAATGAAGTTCTCATCCTCAAACATCAAATATCCGTTGGGAATCATTTTGGTGTTGGTCTGGCTGCACACACAATGGGTAAAGGTTACACATACAGCATTTTGCTTCAATACAGCAGTACTAGGAAATACACTGTTTGCAAACAAACATACAGTGGAATTAATGGATTAACGATTTTCAGGGATTGAGCCTACAACTTTTAATGCATCCACATGACTTCAGCAGGTCCTGTGGGTTCAAAACCACAGGCTGAACCTGTGCCAGCTCTGTGGGAGCCAGCTGGGAGCCACTGGATTACATAGATTCCCCTCTCTAAAGATCTTTTTTGGTAGCTCCGTCCCCAGCTATCATTATGCATCACCACTTTCTGCTCCCTACCACCCTGGTCCAGAGGTGCATTTTTTGCAGACGCAAAAACCAGCTACACTGAAAAGTAAGAAATGAGAATTTAAAGTAGCTGATGAAATAGAATAGATAAACATTTTCTGTTTAATTTTATGAGTAATGACTTAGTATTTTAGAGCAGCTGAGAGTCATGAGGAACATTATGACCAACAAAACAGACAGAATTTAACAAATTCTGAACAACAATCATGTATTTTTAGGTCATTTCAAAGCTAGAACAACTTCCTCTGAAGACCTTGGCCATATACAAACATACCACCACAGGGAAACCAGTCCAAGACTGGAAAAATAACTTCAGGAAAGTTAACTTTTTTATCTAGAGGCTATTTAATAACTCCTTTAATTGATTCTTTTTTTGTTAACCACTTTCCAAATAGGAAGCTAATTAAGAATACTAAACTATTACCCTGAGGTGACCTGATGAATTTGAAATAGTAATATTTAAAAAAGTCAGATTTGTAAGTTTGAGCTGCTAACATACACAGAAGTACAGTCACCTCAAAAATCTTAGAGGAAAGCATATGTGGAATTCTAATCATGTTACCAGAAACAATTAGTACTTCCATCTCAAGTTTAAGAAAATTCTGAAGATTACACCAAACAAGAAAACCCCAAACCAGAAAAAGTGGATTGCAAAAATCAGTAAGGAAATTAGCAAGGCTCCCACAAAATACTTCTAGTGTTAATCCATCTATTTCAAATTCACTTACTACTGCAAGCATTCAACCCTAAACAGGCAACCATAATCCTACTTACAAATATCTATTTGCTGTGTTTCATTAAAGAAGGGACACCAAGATTTAAAATCTGCATTTCAGTAGAAGTACTGACTACTGTATACACAATTAATGGTATAACTTACCAAGCAAATATATGACTAAATTTGAAATAGTCCAATGATATCACTGTGTTAGAGCACTTGAGTTTCGGGACCTCCTGACAGGGAAGATGTTTGTGGAAATGCAAAAGCAGACGTGTGTTTGCAGCTGCAATATGGATTCCAAAACTATCAGGCTTGAAGATGATGTAATAAAGTCCTTATGAGCTATAGACATGAATTTCTTCTGTGATAATCATGCATCATAACCTGCAATAAAGGAGAAGGTATCAAGTAAGGATAACAGATAGTGCCACCACGTATTTCACGTGAAACTTTATTCATGTTCCTGACCCAAATAAACAAGTTTTTCTTCACAAAAGTTTTTTTTTTTCACAAAAAGCAAACAGCCTGAAAAATTCCATATTGACACCAATATGTCCTCATGCCTAATAAGAGATCAACTACATCATCATTATACCCCCAGAGACAAGAAAAGGGCTAAATTAGTACTTAGAGAAAAAGTTGGAAGAGCTGAATCCCATTTTTAGCCAATCCCTTACCTACTCTGCCCTTCAGCACGTCCTATTATCATTATTGCCTGCACAAGTAGGTAACTCACACATAACGCAACAAAAATGACTCCGTTTTCTAAAAGCACACAGTCCACAAGCCTCCTACCTTTGGCTCTTCTTGTGCTCATCTACTTATAGCCTTCTTCTACCGAATGCCTAAAATTGTCTGAAGATGGATTAAGGACATGTCTGAAATGACTGGGCATGTCTCCAGTCTCCACTGCTTCCAGAAAGATTTATAGTCAGGAATTGCTATCTGTATGACAGCTTTCCTTGGTAAAAAGTCTCTCTGCCACACTGGGAACAGAATCTCTTGTGTTCTGTTTGAGCTCTGCACTGGCAGTGCAGACTGGGGTGGCTTTGCTGGGAATCCACATGCTAGTGGGCTCTTTATGCAGGGATTTTTTGGGGAGGGGAGAAGAGGAGGAGGAGCAGCAGCAACAGGGAGGGAACAGGCAATGAACACTCACTCTGGAACTTTCCATGACCCTGGTGCCACCTCAGGAAAACATCAGTTCCAACACTATATTTGTATCTACACAATAAATGCCACATTGGTAACTGGGTTTCCTAAAAATAGGTGCAGATTGTTTCTCCCTGTCAAAAACTAAATGTGCCCTCCGTTGCAGAGGAGAACCTTGTGACCCTGGTGCATGGCCAGGGCTCACCCTGGGGGTGACTTTGGCAGGAGCGGTAACTACCTGGTGCCCGGGCAGCCTGGCAGCTCTAGCGGGAGGCTAATTCCCGGCAGCAGCAGGGGGCATTATCCCACCACGTACCAGCTCCACGGACACTGTCTAAATCCCCACAGTCGGGCACGCAGAATACTCCAGCCAGCAGAGAACTGCACAGGCAGAGCCAACACTCACACTGAGCTTGGCTGCTGGAGCAGGCACAACCACACAGCCCGGAGAAGGGAACGCCTGCTCCCGAGCACAGCAGCGTCTGCTGGGAATGCAGCACCCCAGAATGCTGGGGCACAGCAGGAGCAGCACCCCAGGACACAACTTCCTGCAACACACTGCAATGCCAGTGAGCTTTGCTGGGAAAAGAAATCTCACACAATAAAAGTATATTCTTTTTGTAATCCTACAGGCAAGTTATGAAACTGACACCAAGCTCTGTTTAACAAATATTGTTTAATTAGGCATTTGGCAGTCATCACTTCCCCCATTGGTACAACTGGCATAATCACTGCAATTTTTAAGGCAAGCAAACTTCTCAAAAAGAGAACCCAACAGCTTGATGTCCACACCTTCCCCAAAGATTCAACACAACCAAAACATTTTGAATCACAGGACAGCTAGTCAAATAATTCCAACTAAATCCCACAGTCAGCCTCGCTCTGTTTACATCTCTGGGCATGTTTTGTCACATTCTGCTGTAACACATCAGTTTTATTTCCAGTGTTCTAACTCTGCCACATGTACTTGCTTGGGACCTTGAAGACCTAAGGTCATCCAAAATAGTTCTGGACTGAAATGGAAGATTTGTCTTTTAAAGTCCTCCTTTATGCGAGACACCAATCCAAAGCACATGTAAATGTCATGATGGTATTGTCCAATATGAGTATCTAGGAATTTGACCATCTTAATTACTGCCATGGAGTTTCAATGCTGTTGTGTGTGTCATGGCTAATATTATTATTCAAAACAGCATTAAATAGCGCAAGCAGATTCACAACTTTCCATATTTTGGTTTGGAGTCTACTGCTAGAACACAACCAAAACTATCAGCCAAAATTCACAGCAAAGTCAAGAATGCTGCCTATTCTGCATTAAAGGTTATAAACAGGTACTGCAAGCAAATTCATTCCTTCAAATTATTTTTTAAAATCTAAATCACTTTGCTGTTACCTTCCCCCCCCTTGCTTATATTCACTTTTAGCTCAGCACATCAAGAACTCTGTGGCGTTTTTAATCATTATCCAGGATTTGGAATTTTTTTAAGCCAAGTGAGATGTTCTCAGATGACTGTCAGCCAGGTAAAGCCTGGTGCCTCTGACACGATGACTATTCAAGCTCCATCCAAATGCACTTCTTTAAACACATTAAAGCTACAAAACTATCATCCCAGAATGGAAACAACACATTCTTTTAGAGGAAACTCCTATTTGAGAGCAACTATTCCCTGCACTTACTTTTAAAATTATGCAAAAGATAAGTGTAATCCGTAAACTCAGGTTTACGGATTACTCTGTACTTTGAATATAGTTTGAACAGTAAGGACTGGTTCTGGTGTTGGGGCTGGAGACCCCCTTGGATCAAAGGCCAATCACACTGGGCTCAGGCAGGCCTGAAGCCACAGAATATCCCCATAGTGTGTTCCAGCACCCCGGCTGTTCCCAGGCACAGGAATGCCAAGACTCAAATGTCTGCCCAGCTGCTCGATTTTAAACACAACCTTGTAGTAACTGTGTTTCCTAAACACAGTTACAGTTACAACATCAATCTCTCTTGTGCAGACAGAGATTCTCCTCTGCTATGTATGTGTACCACTGGACCATGAGCAAGTCATAGCTCATAATGCAAGCAGAGATAAACTGGCTGCACATCCTGACTTCCAGAAGGGAGATTCCCTCCTTTTAAACTCCTCTATTTCACTGTATCCCCATTTAAAGGTACATTTTAGAAGACTCACCTAAATAGCAATGATACTGAGACACAGTGATCCTCAGTGCTGCCCTCAGTCTCTCCCCTGCAGAGCCTCTTGCAAGAGCTGTGGTCTCAGGTGACCACCAAGACAACAAGCCCCGGACATACAAGTCACCTTGCCCATGACCTAAGAACACAGGGATCATCTATTTTACCTCTCATCTTCAATACAGCCCATTTTCCATGTGCAGTATTTGCTCTGTGCCACTTCTGCATAAACCTTTTAGTCAAATTAAGGTATTACTTCTTCAACTCACAGGTAAAGCACTACTTTGGGAAAGATACCTGTTCATCTTTTGATTTAAAGTCAATACTTGCTGATACAATGACAGACACTTGATTGACACTTGTGAAACAAAAATGGAAATTAACACCGAGTCGGTGCTTTCTGGCTTGTGACAGCCCAGCTCAGAAGAAATGTAGGTCACACCTACGACTGCTCACAGTCCATTACCTATATCAGAAGATAAAACCAAATGTCCTCAAAACATATTTTTCATATATTAGCATTTATTTATGGTAAAAACACACCATATTTTCATGTCTGAGTCTGCATTTGGGCAAAACACCACAGACCAAGACATTTATCAACATACTTTACACTACTAAATAGGCTCAACCTCTTTATACCAGTAATCTAAAGTAAGATTCAGAATTTACAACAATTTTGTTTTGCTTATTCACTTTTCAGTTGCTTTCCACTAAAGATTTAGTCTCACTGATAACTATGACTTGTAGACAAAATTCTATTTCACTGCACATCAACCTCAGTCATGCTCCTATGCCAACACTGAGAGAGGGAGGGAAGAGGGAATATTTGCTATCACTGGTTAGGAGCTGAAAGAGGAAGGACAAAGTACTGTGGACATTTTCCAAAATCTCTTACATGCAGCCCCAGAAGATGCAATGCTTGGACTGTCCTCTATAGAGAGCAAGCCTAGAGAGTTCTTCCAAACATTTATGCATGCAGACTTAAAAAATTTATAAGCAGCAGGTTTCATGCTTGAGTGTTACTGCTGTGCCAGTCACAACCCTCAGCTGTAACACCCTAGCTGCCCATTCAGCACTGGCTTCCAGGACTGGCCTCCCAGATGTCTGAGACCTAGCTCTGGTCATTAGTTCCCTTTTCACACTGGTTCTGCCTTCCCTCTCCTTTCCCACATTATACTTTTGCTGTTGTTGTCGTATCTCTTTTTCAGCCTTCTGCCTCACATTCACTCTACTAAAATCTGAGTTCTTTCCTCCCCTTTCCTCACACCTGGGTTTATTTTTTCTACTAATGCACACTTCCCACAGTTCTCCAAACATCTGTCACACAACCAAATCAGTGGTTTTTGTTTGTATGTCCTTCTTGTGTTCCTCATTGTCATTCTGGGCAGTTTTTGCCTTTCTTACTATCTCCTGCTCCTTAAGAACTCAAGTTGAGGAAGACAAAATTAGACCTAATTACAGCAGCTAACACACAGCTTCCTAACTGGAAAGTATTCCCTGACTGTCGTATCCTGTGCTCCAGGAGTCAGGCTTGTGGCTACAAAATCCACTTTCTAAAATTACACCAATCTCACCATCAAAGCACCACATCTTGCTTGCTTTCTTTTTTTTTATTTAAGCTTGCTGACAGAACAGAATAAATGTGGTGTCTACACACCCATCACTACAAACAACAAAAAAGTCCTCCCTTCACAAACCACACACGTAAGGAGTGATATGAGACTGTACTTCCATTAGTCTATCACCTCTCATCTCCTTAGGAAATAACTCTGATGCTTCACCTCTCACTGTCAACATTTTTCTACCCTGCATGAAATTATAACCAATTCAGGTTTTATTGTCTGTGGGAATGCTGGATAAAGGAACAGCAAAAGTGCTAATGCAAAGGTATTTTCTACCTTGAAGCGCCTCTAGAAATTCTAAAAAGCTCTTGAAATTAGTGCATGGAGGCAGAAAATACTGTACACCTCCCCAGCCACCCCCCAGAAACCAAAACCTAACCGCTCTGGTCATTCACCCTCATCAGCTTTCCCCAGAAGCACTAATGCGGGCTGACAGCCACTGTTTCTCTTTATTATCTCCCACTTCCTAGAACTGGTATAAATGACAAGGAGGGTCATGACATTGGCAACCAGCTGTCAGCAAGCGTCGCTCATCCCGGAGCGGCTACTTCCTTCAAAGTCCAGGATTCCCGCGATTCTATTCCCCGCCCCCCATCCCCCCACGGTAAGGGTTTAGGAAGGTGCCACTCCGCGGCTGCAGCGTGGCGCTTGGAGAGGCAGCGCCTGACCTTGGCACCGCACCCGAACGCGTGGAGAACCCGGGAGTTCCCGGCTGGGGACCACACCGCACCCCGCGGCCGCCGGGGCCTGCCCGTTCCCCAGGCATGGAGGGAGCGGCCTCACGCCCTTCAGGCCATGCGGGCAACTCCGCGGCCCAAGGAAACGAGCCCCGAACAAGCAACAAAGCGCGGCGGGGCCGCAGGGGCACCGGTTCCCCGAGTGCGGGGCGCTCGCCCGGGCTGCCGCCTCCAGCCGCTCCCCAGCGCCGAACAAAGCGCGGCCGGCATGGCCCCTGGCCGGCCCCCGCCCGCCGTACCTGGTGCCTGTGAGCGTGGACGGCGCTGAACATATTGGGAGCCTCCGAACTGCGGGGGAAGAAGACTCGCAGGCGCAACCCCGGCCGGCCGGGAAGGGGCAGTGGAGAAACGGAGGGAGCGGAAAGAGCGGAGGGCACGGCGCTGCCCGAGGGAAGGCGGTGGGAGCGGAGCGGAGAAGCGCGGCCTCGAGCTCTGCGGGAACACGCACAGCGCTACGCCCCGGACCCTCCGCCTCCTCGGGGCGGGAGGAGAGTGGGGAGGGAAAAGGCGGTGCTAGGACGGGCCCGCTCGGCTCCGCTCGGCCGCGAAACGAGTCCGGCTGCCCCGCCCCCCGCGCCCGAGGGCGCTTCAGCGGCGACCCCCCCGCCTCAGGGCCAGCGGGAAGAGGCGCCGTGCCCCGTATGGGCTGAGGCGGTGGTTGGGGCTCGTTTCTGCCGGTACTGGCTGCCGCCCCAAGCGTAGCTCGCAGCTCTCTGCCACGAGCACAACGGGTTCAGTAACCTTTATTTTTCAAACCTGGCGCTGCCTGTTCTCAGCCACGACACCTTCTCAGCCGTGAGACCTGCGCTGCCGTGACATTCCCTCAGCCGTGACTCTCCCTTAGCCATGTCAGCACCTCAGCTACAGCTCTCCCTCGGTCATTACTCCTCTTCTGCCGTAACACTCACTCAGCCGTTTCACCCCTTCGGCTATCGTTCCCCCTCAGCCATGACTCTTCATCGCTCTGGGCTGTAGTTCAAGGCATCATATCTGTTTGACCAAAAAATACCGCGTTTAATGTTGGGAACTCTCCCTGGTAGCTTGTCCCCTGTGTGAGGCCATGCCAGCTCCATCCCACCTCACTCCATCTCCCTGGAATCCCTCTGGGAACGGCATTTTCCCAGCTGGATGAGAAATATACCCACACACTCTTCAGGATAAATTCTGGCTTTCCAGAGAAATTAAATTTTAAACACCCCTGCTGATTAACGAGGGGTATTTGAAGCCTTGTCTGTTTGTTACGTGTTTGCAAACTCCTGATTCACAGCTGGGCCTGAGAGCTGCTGCAAGATCATCATAAATAATCCATGGGCTGGGTGAAGTCTGAGGATCCATGTTTGCTTCCTGATTTAAAGTGCCAAGGTCACCTGGAAGGCAGCATACACTTTCCCGTGCAATTTCCCTGAGCGCTTCCTCCGGATTCAGAGGCCGCCTTGATCAGGAAATAGGAAACCTGTAGATGACATTAGATACAGCTTCAGTGTCTCAGCTGTGCAATGTGCATGATATTTCATCATATATTATAATATTTATCCATTTCTCCAACACTCTTCAAGAATCTCAGTGGAGAAGCATATTTCAAAACACTGAAATTGGGCCATTCTGAGGTTTCATGCAGAAAGTGCTTTAAAATACTGAAAATAATGATTTTGTCTCATCAGAAGCAGGCAGAGGCATTAAGCTGTAGGGTATATTCCTCACCTGCACGTATATCTCAGCTGCAGCTGAGCCCTCTCCAGCTCACTTTGCCTGCAGCAAACAGGACAATCCCAACTTCCCACCTCTCTGAGACATTCCCACTGACTCTTTTCAGTTTTTAAATCACCAGCCACACCTCACCTTTAAATCACCTTCCCACTCTCTGTTTTCTTTTTGAATGAAGTTTCTTATCAGGGCTGTGCTAATCAAAGGCAAAGCTGGGAGGAAGAGGGAGATGAAGGAACGATGATCAAATAGAACGGTGCTGGTATGTTCCTTAATTAAGTAAATCTCAGGATTACACAAGCTGCTGTTCCGGTTTTCTTCGGGATGGGGATGCCTTTATGAATCACCATGAATTTTCATTGTCAGCCACCACTCCTGACGTCAGAGAGCAGGAGCAGCAGCTTCCCCACAGCACACTTAGCAGATTAGTGTTCCCAGTTCTTTTCATATAGACCCTTGTGACAGGGGAACACTTTTGGGATTTTGTAGAGCAGGGCCAGGCCAGGAGCTCAGCTGTCCTTTGGGCAAATTGCATTCTGATCGCCCAAACTCAATCCTACTGAAAAAAAGAAGGGTTTTTTCCTCTGCTGTTTGCTTTGCAATCAACATGAAATTATTTTATATCATTAAAGCACCTTTACTCTGGATGAGATCCTATGAAGATGGAAGGTACTTCTATGACATGTAAATACCTTTGTTTCAAATGGCTAGAAGCTTTGCAACCCTTCCCAATGAAACTTGTGCTAAATATTAATTGATTTCTAAAGAAGAACACATTATGAAAAGGGACCAGTGGACTGAGTTGATACCAAGTAATTGAGTTACTGGGGAGCTGAATCAGAAGAACTAATTGTTATGCTTGTGGAGGCTCTGGATGTTCTGCATACCTGTTGTCTCCTGCCATGGAAAATACAGTCTAATGCATGGAAAGCCCTCTTGCTTGTCATCCAAATGGTGTGTTCTCCCTAAATCAGGTGTTTGTAGGTGTCCCTGATGGCTCTTCTGTTGGTCTCCACCATGTCTCATCTAAAGATCTGAGGTCTCTGGGTATTGCAAGGCTTAATGTTATAACATCGGACTCTGCTTCCTATAGAGCTTTGTCATGAAAACCACCTGAGAGGGGAAAATACTGTATTTGGTTAGAGCAAAATATGTGGCTTGGATTGCTGCTCTAAAAATGGAGGAAATATAGAAAAAATACATTACTCCTAGAAGAAGAGAATAAGGCCTTTTTTTCTTCCCCTCATGGGCTGCTCCACAAAATGTCTTCAAATCCAGAGTCATGTAGTGTTTCTCTGTGGACACAGACTAGCACAGCTCAGTGCAGTGCAGTACCACCAGCCAGGGAATCCAGTCCCTGCTTGTTTTAAATAGAAAATTGTTTTTATGAATGGGCAAAATGCTTTGTGAAATTGAATACAGTTTAGTTCAACATCCTTTATCATGTATATATTTAAAATATATATAGAGATATTTATTGTAATTGAAGTTTACTTTTGTTCTGTGTAATTGTTATTTACACCAAGCTACTCGTTCCATAACTTTTCCTTGCTGCACCTTGGAAAGGTTTTTGATAATGCATTCCAGTTGCAGAAGTACTTGTGTAGAACATATTTTGTCAGTGCCTTGGCTCTCAGAGTCCTTAACAGTGACATTTTAATGGTGTTTGGGCTGGGTTGGGATTAATGGTCCACACTGGACTCTTCCCTGTAAATTCTGGCACGTCATTTGCCATCTGGCTGGCTGATAAGAGCTACTCTGAGCAGGGCAGTTCATCTCATTTCCTTCCCTGTGGCAAAGCACTGATAGTCTTGGATAATTTTTTTACATAGGAGCAAAGAATGTGGGCAGTTAATAAGCACTATGAAGGAGTATTAAAAGACACAGGTTTAATCGCCATGGCCTTACATTTTAATGGCAGGTTCTCTATCAAATCTCTGTTCATCTTCCTTGAACAATATAAACAACTTCCCTCCTTCATTTTAGGAGACACCATTCTTCAGCCACAGTCACCTTCCTTGGTTTGTGTTGGACAGAAAGCCAGAGACTGCCACACCAAGGCTATAAATTATGTCTTGTTTCATTTCCATTAAGCAAACAGAAGTCTCCTTAATTAATGCCATTGGATGAACTCCATAGGAAGCATTCAGAGGATTCTGATAGAGCCACTAGTTAATGTCTTAAGAAAACCCATTCTTCTGACCATGCATCCTTGAAGGATCATTTTTTCCATCTCAGAGACACAGCCATTGGGATGAAGCCTCATGTGAGCTCCCAGCTGCAGATATATCTTGCACAGGTAAAATAGCTACAATTTTAGAAAAATTACAGCTTTTATAACTCTTTGAAGATGATTCTCCCCAGGCAACTGTCATCAGATCCATTCTGGGCGTGGAGATACTACCTTTATTTATGTTACAAGTTATTTTTCCTTGGCCTGGGACAGTATTTAACCCAGATGTAACATCAGTTTGGAAGTATGGTTTTGTTCACAAAACATTACCTGTCTGATCATCATTCTTGAAGCAAACAAATCCAAAGTTGATATTCTGACTTGATTCCAAACATTTGTGGTGGCACACTTGTGAGTGCTCTATCCCTGGATGTGTCCAAGGCCAGGTTGGATGGGGCTTGGAGCAACTTGGGATAGTGGAAGGTGTCCCTGCCCATGGCGGTGAGTGTAACAAGATGAGGTTTAAGGTCCCTTCTAATCCAAACCATTCTGGGATTCTATGATTTTAAGGAGACTGGACTAAAGTCTGATCCTTTTGACTTTGCATGCATGCTCAAGAGCTTCTGATCAGGAATAAGCCTTTAAAAAACCCCTCTAGTCTGTGGCTTTCCTATAGAACTTGAAATTTTGTTATTGGCTCCTTAGGACTGGAAGCCTAATTAAAATTAAAAGCTTTTCAGCTATATTAACTTATGGTTGCTGGGCAGTGATATTTGCAAATATATTCTGGTTGTACATTACAAAAACGCTGACTCGTTCCATACACCTGTGCATCTTTCTAGTATGTCCTTCCATAAGGACAATAGTTTCTTTGACTGAAACATCCTGTTCAGAGGGTTAAAATAAAACACTTTGCACTTGAATTGTTTGCCTTCCTGACCCCTCAGCTTTCTGCCAGCTTCTGACTGTACACGCAAGTGAGAGCTTTGTACTATTTGTCCTTGGGGCTGCATTCACTAAATATTCGCTGGCTGTACTGGAGCCTGGTAGCTCCCAGTTTGCTTTTCATTCTTTTTAGTTTTCTCCCTCTAGAGCTGCATCATTACTTTCACTCATGGTCCTAGTGAAAAATCAGAATGTTAATTAAGAATGGTAACAGTGAGAAGTCTCTGGAAAACAAATGAACAGAGACCTGATTGCCTCCATCCCAAAGAAGAGCTGTGTTGGGTCATGCCAGAGAAGGAAAGGGAGATGTGTAAGTCCCAGCCTCTCGTGATGAAGCATTGGGGACTGCTGTTAGGCCACCACAGTTGTAAGAGGCTGCTCCTTGACAGTAGTGTGTTCTTCAGCCTCCTGCATCCCTGCTGTGGTTATTAAGGGATGGCTGTAATTAGGAACACCAGAACACAGCGTTGGCAGCAGGCCCAGGGCACCAACAGCCTGGGGGGTCAGGTGTGTTCCCACACATCCCTTGGCTGTGAGGGATACACTGCCTGTCCTCCCTGTGGCCAGACAGGTGAGCTTTTGAAATAACATAAAGGGTGGGTGACCAGGTAGGGATTTAGCTGCTCTGCTGGGAAGGTAAAAGAGAATGAAGCATCCTGTTCTATCATCAGCTCAGAACATATTCCAGAAAATTACTGAAGATTTATACTGAGAGGTACATAGCTTCTGTGGTGGGGCTTTTTTTTTTTTTTTCAAGAAAAACTCTTAATTCAGCTTTTACAGAAGAACCCAGCATCCTTCAATTTTGCTTTTTTAATTAATACTAACATATTAAGCTATGAGGACAAAATTATTTAAGAGTTGGACTGTACATTTGTAATGTCTGCACAAGCAGAATAGATTTCTGATGTCACTTTTACTCTGCTTATATATTCCAGCCATAGTAATGCTATGAGTAATTTAACTTTAAAAAGAGAAGAAAAATGTAGAAGAACCTTTATGTCCCATGAAAGGAAAGCTGTTGCCACTCTATATCCCTGCTAGCGCAAAGGCACAAGGTTAATGAGAACCCCGCCTTGAGGGCTGGTTTTATGATGAGCACAGGAGCAAGCCAAAGATAAACTGTTCTGTTTCTTGATCAAGAGCAATGAATTAATCTTCAACCTCATAATTTATTCCAAAGAACACAGAAATTTATTGTAACTGTGTTCTCACTCTGTATTGTGCTGCAGCTTGGCAGTGCCTGAGGAAATAACCTTCTGATACATGGATCCTCTTTGATTTCACCAGTGTCAGGTGAGCATTCAGCACTGAGGGGGTTTATGTTTAACATTTGGGACAGGTGTCTTTTATTGGTGTGATTTGTTTCCAAAAGCATTGGTGACTGCCACACCCAGCCTGTTGTGGGTTGTAGATTTTGAGAGGACTGAGGAAAGCTTCCATGGAAATGAGGTCTTTGAACTGAAGGCGGAGTTTGTGTTGAAATTATTTCTTTCACATAACTCACAATACATTGCATTTTTGTAGCACTTTCTGTTTGAAGACATCAGAGCTATATGTAAATTAATTCTGCAGCATGGGAATGCATGGGGGAAGGTAACTATTTCATATTTATATTTCAGTTTTCAGTGTTGTTTGTTTCCACAGCTGAGTGGACTGCATGGAGAGGACTGTCTGACCTGACCAACATCACTGAAGTGCAAGGACTGGCATTGCTGACAGAAATGAAGTTTTCCAGCTCTTGAATCTAGAGAGAATACAGTGAAAGGCAGATCAGGGCAGTCTGCACTCATCAGAATTATTGGGGGACTTCTGCAAGTGCAGCATATGGTGTGTGTCTGATGAGTGGGATGATCCATGATACCTGGGAGGGAGTAAAGAGAGGGAGTTGCAGCAGAAAGCAGATAATGGGAATGCTATTTAAGGGCAGGTTAGAGAAATACCCGTGATTTTTAGCTGAACTGCTTCAACCCAAGTGCTCCCTCACGAGATCTGTGTGGGGGCTGGATCTTCAGTGCCTACCTCTCCCCCGCAGTGCTGGGAGGTAACTGTCTGTGCCTGCTCTCCTTGGAGCTTGGAAGAAGCTAGGGCTCACCAGAAGGGATATGGGGGACAGGGGCTGTGTAAGGAATGCGAGAAGGACTTTATTTTACTCCCTGTTGCAGTGTGATTTGCTTTAATGGTTGGGTAAAAGGAGAGCCGGGGCAGCTGAGGCCGCTCTGTGTGCATGCTGCCTTTGAAACCAGAGCACGTCACTGTTTCCAGCTTCTGTTTCATATTCTGTTGGGAGCTTCTGGTTGCAATGCTAATTCGAGCAAATCTCTGACAATTTAAGTGGGAGAGGTTCATGTATAATATCTGTAGTATGACCTGTTTATACTAAGGAAATCATCATCATTAAAATAAAAGGACACGAGTAACTGCAAGTTTGTCCTTAACAAGAATATTCAATTTAAATGCAAGTAAACAGGAACAAAGTGATCTTATTTTAGAGCTACTCAGTGCATATTTTTGTATCATGAGGAATCAGTAATTGCACAGAAGCAACCTCAAGCTGCAACACCTTGTAATGCAGTCACAGAACATCTGCATAACAAAAATGCAGTGCACTTTGAAGACATGCATATGAGTGCAAACAGGACAAGCACTGGAAGGGTTATGGAAGGTAGAGCAGCACAGGGGGAAAGTGTAAAGGAACACATTTGGAGTGGGAAATACTTCTTCTGCAGCACCAGTGTCCCTTCTGGAATCTGAATTACTGCCCAGCCTTGAGAGGGGACAAAACGGCTGGAGAGATTTAAAATTCCAGCATGATGGCTACCAGTCGGGTAGGACTAGTTGCAACAAGAGTATTTGACACACATGAAGTGTCATCTGCTCTCCTGAGGACTGCAAATTCCACCATAAGGTCATGCATCTCACTTTCTGGCTCCATCCTTTTAGCACAGAGAGGGAGAGCCACGACAGGCTGCCTTGTGTTACACTGGAGTATTAATAGTGCTGTTAACTGCCCAAACACTGTGGGGAAATGCCCTGTTTATTTCTTTAAATATATATTGTATCTCTGCATTTCATAATGCCGTTCTTACATGTTGTACATACCAGGATAGTCAGGAGAGGAGGTTAAACAATAAACTCTGTTTTTATTAAGATGAAATACTCTATGTTGACCCTCACATGAAGGACTCAGTTATTCTACTGT
The DNA here is from genome assembly GCA_013399225.1 of Rhipidura dahli. Classification (NCBI taxonomy): domain Eukaryota; kingdom Metazoa; phylum Chordata; class Aves; order Passeriformes; family Rhipiduridae; genus Rhipidura; species Rhipidura dahli. Next base: position 296,019 of record VXAC01006559.1, on the reverse strand, counting down.
CACACATAAAATGAAGAGTGTGTAACATGCTGATATGTAAATGTTTGTGGTGCCAAGACAATTGCTGGTGTGAGATAGCCATGTGTGTTTTGTTCCAGCTTCAAAACTCCATTCCTACCAGTCAACAGCAAGTTCCTACTCCTGTCAGAGTTAAAAGCATGTTTACCTTTGAACATGGTTGGAACAAGGACTGGCCCTGTGTGGGGCTGTGGAAAATAATTGACTGTAGGAGCATTTATTTTACTCATCTCTGAGTTGATTTGAACCAAATTACTCAGGTAATTGCAGCACATTTTACTTACAGTTTTACAATCTTAATTACCACGTAGGTCTCCAGTATTAGGAATGATATGTATTTAGGGAAATGAGAAAAAGGCATTAGTGGTTTTCTGCCAGCTGTGTTCAGATAATACACACAGATCCAAAAAGTAACACAGCCACTTCAAAAAATAGGGTATGTGTTCAGCTTTTGTCAATGCTTGTAGGTACTAGAGCAAACAAAGCAATGTTCATTTTTTATCAGTCTGATTTGTATTGCTGAGGCCTAAAGTTCTAAAAAGAAACTAAGATGTTGTCTTGCTTTTCCCCAAAACTGACAATCTCTCTTCTTCTCTTGAAGATGAAGAGAGAAATCAAGAGATGAAAAATTAATCTCTTGAATTTTTGCCTCTTATTCAGTTATGGCTTGTCAGCTCCATGTCCTTTCTTCAGTAATTTCCATTTCCTGCTTTTATGCCACTTGACAAAACCCAAGGTTATAAATTACCAACTCTTCAGTAGAGAGAACAATCTCCAGTGTCTTTACCTTGTGGTGCCTTATCCTTGTGGGATGCCTTATCTTTCCTTTTGCATATACATGAAGGGGATCTGAATGTGTTTGATGGGAAAGGGGAAATGGCAGAACCATTTATAAACTCCAGTTTAAAATCTGTAAGTGAAACCTGAATCCCTCTTGGTTTTGTGGTTACTTCCTTTTTATGAGTGAATCAGGATTGTGCCCTGTTGTTATTTGGAATTCTACTATAGTTAGTTTTCTTTAAGTTTTCCCCACTGTAATCTCTGATTCCATCACCAAGATGAATGATTGTAGTCTTGCAGCAACTTGGAGAGATTTATAGGCCTCATTTTGCATCTTAAGAAGCTGAGGCTCAAAAACGGCACATCATTGTTTCAAGTTACAAAAGAAGAATGGAGCAAAACTGAGTTAAAGTGAACTCACCCAAGTCCTGTATTAACACTTTCACTCTAAAGCTGTTCTGTTTTGAACAGTATGACTCATGCATGTAACATGTGTTTTCTATATGACCATTTAGAAGAGGACCACCTTATAATTAGGGATAACCATATGATCTACTATATGATCTTAGGGAGGAAATATCCAGAAAGATTATTATAATTTAGATAAGATTAAAAACTTGAGCTTTTTTTAAAGCCTTAGTAGAAGCTGATGGCCATAATAACTGGCTGGCTGCAGGTATTGCTGTGCAGGTACCTTTCTATATTTCCTATCTACCTCTTTGAAAAATTGAGTATGGGACTGGGAAACTGTATTTGGGGAAAGAATGGGTAATGATATGGTCATAGTGAAAAGTTTGGTGAAGCAAATGAAGGAAGGAAACATTCTCAAGCTTTCCAGGATTTTGAACTTCAGAATTAAAAATCCAAGCCAAACCAGAGAAAAAAATTCCAAAACCTGCAGTGACTTTGGAAGGTTGATGGGACAAGCACTTCAACACACACCTCAGTTAGACACAGATTTACAGGGTTCTGCAAATTAGGGTTAACAGGGAGCAAAGTGGATGTATTCCACAGTTGCCTGTAATTCTGTTCATAACAAAGATAGATTTTTTTTTCAGGAGGATCTAGATCTGTTTTTGTGAAAATAGAAATATAACAGACATTGCTACAATAAGTTTCTGTAGTTCTGCAAATCCAGCCGAAGAAACAAAGGGTTGGGAAGAGCAACCCCTACAGCTCCACCATGCTTTTTATCACCCCTCGCACTGCTGCAGTTATGTGCTGGGACATGCTGTAATGCACAATGAAATCACCTAACCTATGAATCAACTTTCTGAGGAGCTTTTCTTGTGTTCAACCTGAATCATTCAGCAGGTTGATTTTGCATGGGAATGGGCAGGAGCTGGTGATTCTTGCACCTACTTTTGCTACTACATCCAACAGACAATGGGCTTTGGGGTGAGGATCACAGAGCGTTGTGCAGTGTGTCCCTGGATGGGGTTGGCCTGGTGTTCAAGACCAGGAGAGTATCATAGAGTGGCTACTAGTAGTTATTTCATTATCAGTAGGGAAAAATAACTACAAAGTAATGAATCATAGAATCACAGAATGGTTTGGGTTTGAAGGGACCTTAAACTCCTCTCATTCCACCCCCTGCCATGGTTAGGGACACCTTTCATCAGACAAGGCTGCTCCAAGCCCTGTCCAGCCTGGCCTTGGATGAAGGGGGTGGGTGCTTGGCAAACTTGTTACTCACTAAATCCCTCAGTAATAAGGCACAGATGTTGAAACAATTAATTAAGAGGTAGATTAAAAACTTTTAATTGAAGAAAACACTTCTTTAAATGACCTGTAACCCCAAAGTAATTCCTCTGGAACTTATTTCCAGAGGAGGCGATGGAGGCTGATTTGAAATGGGATTACACAATTTCATGTATGCCAGGTACATGAAGAATTATACAGGGAAGTCAGAGATGTATCCTCTTGGGGCATTAGGAGTGACCACAAGAAGTGTCTCACAGGCTTGCCTGAGACAGCATTTTCTGTTCTCAGTTGTCTGTGGGACGGACCAGTGCCCAAAGGGCACTATATAAATAGGCCTGGGGTTGCTAAATATGTATGGATTTACTTTAGCTTTGAGTAGTAAGTACGTAATAATCTGTGAACAGACTACTGTGAGCATAAACACCAGATAAAATATTGTCAGGAATATTAGGAAACAAACAGCCAGGCACAACAATATCCATTTCAAGTATGTACTGAGGAGGAGTTTACTCTTTCAAGGTCCAGCATTTTTGGTATCAAATAGAATTTGTGCCTTAAAGAGACACCCAGAATTCCTTCTCTGGTTTCCTGGGAGTATTCAAGGTGAAAAAGAGCAGTTTTGTGAGGACATGCAGAGATGTCTGGAGACTGACTTTCTGGGGAATGGTACAGCTGTACCATGCAGCCCTTTTTATCTCTTCTGAAGATGCCTGCAGTTAGGCTGGGCACAGCTTGGATTTGGGCAATTTTTTATGGAACAACATACTCTTCATTTTGTTAAGCACTCAAGATATAGGAGTTATTAATGTTGAACCTGTCACCTACAAGTAAGTGACCCAATCTACTGCCAACACAGCACTCATGACAGCAAATAAAGTACCTGGGGGACAAAGAACCCCCATGTAAAGATATGACAGGAGACAGCCTGTATGATTTTTAAAATTTGGGCTCAGATTCCTTTCTGGCTTAGTATGTTTGCTGCATATTGATATTCCTGGAGTTATATAAGCCCAGCCCTTTGTCACCAAAAGCAGCACAGCTGTTTCCAGGACCATGAGTCATGTGTGTGACTTCTCTTTTTAACTTCCCACTGGCTTTTTAAAAATACACTTTCAATCAGTTTTGCTTTTCAACACCAAAGAGAAAAAGCAGTAAGTTTTCCTAAGAACTGGAGATTTGGGCAAAACATTAAATCTAAGAAGGCTGTGCTGAGAAGTTGTGTTAAACTCTGGTATTGGCATGATGTTATTGAATATGGGAGATGTATATCTGATTATATACATGTAAAATTCATGTTGAAGGTACTAGAATTGTCTTATTTAAGCAGTAGTGAAACAAATTAATGTTAGCAGCAGTGGGAAAAGTGAGAAACACAGGCTACACTCTCACTTTTTTGGAATTGTGTTCATTTATAGTCAATTAAATATTAAGGCCTGTGAAATTGGGTAAGCTGAAAAAATAATAAACACAGGTACAGGGTGCAACTGAAATTCTCATTGAAGTACCTTGAGTAACCCCAGCTGGATCAGCAAAACAACCACTGATGACTAAACCCAGCTTTTCCTCAGCCCCTCTGTGGTGTTTCAGAACTGTAACAACCTGGTCTCCATGTACTTGCTTTTGAACCTTGTTTTGTTTTGCTCTGACTTCTGTGCCAGGGATCTACTCTGGGCCGGCTGTGCCTCCAAAGGGAACTCTCTGTTCTGAAGTAACATACTCTTGTTCCTCTCCTGGGTATCTGCCATGACCCCAGGAGGGAGGGGTTGGGCATGGGTGTGTTGTCCCATTCATGATCACAGCTTCTCCCAGCTGAGCCAGACCTCTGCATTACACACGGAGTGTGGAGAACCCCTGCGAATTGCCCCAAGTCACCTGGCAATCTGTGCCACACCTGGGGAATTTCAGGAGTTAGTTTTAGGGGTTGAAGTCCACCCTATTTACCGTCATGCTTACCAAGTGAGGAATTTATGGCACCTCTCCTCAATCCAACTCACTCTTATGGATTTAAAGAAGCCACTGCAATGCTTTGGGTGGCTTCCCACATGTGGTTCCAGCACCCAGGTAACTGGACTTGTCTCAGGAGCAATACTGGGAGTCAGGTAATGTGTATAAAGCACTCTGAAGAGTAACAGCACCCCAGTTTAGGAAAAATTCCTGCATGGAATGGCTGGTCAAGCATTGGAGCAGCCTGCCCAGAGAAGTGGCGGAGTCACTGTCCTTGGAAGAGTTCAAAACATGTGTGGATGTGGTGCTTGGGGACACGGCAAAGTGGTGGCCTTGTGCTGGGGGAATGGTTGGACTTGATGGTCTTAAAAGGATTTTCCAGCCTGAAGGATTCTGTGAGTCTAAGTTCTGGGTCTGTGTGAGGTGGTGGTTTTACAGCAGTTTAGATTGGATTTGCTGAAGTCACATCACTGACTGTGATGATACACACATTTCATATCCTATTACATTTGTATGATAAATTTATGAACTCTATGTATTTGCACTCCTCTAAGGCTTTTGCTCTGTTTTATGAGCTCAGAAGCAACAAGCATCCTGGTGGCTGTTGTGTCCAAGATCAAATATAAAAATACCGTGAGGGTTAATGAACAAAACCTCCAAACATTTTTAGAGTTTTATGCCCCTCATGCATTTGCATAAATTTCACCAAAAGAATTGGTTTTAGTAAAAATAATGGTAGAGGCATGACAGTGCAAGAAAGGCTAAGACATGACTTGACAGTTTTTGTATATATTACAAACCTCTCTGCTTTGTTTCAAAGCTTTTCACTTTTGTGTTTGAAATCTGGCAAGAAACTCAAAAATCTGATGGAAGGTTTTTAAGACGGATTTTTCCAAGGCAAAAACCAGTGGACATCCCACCACCTCTATCAGCTTCCTACCACCATCACAGTTTAGATAAATTCATGCATTTAAGAGCATTTTAGAGCCCTTTCAAAAGCATCTGAAGCTTTTCCTATTGTTCAAGGCTTGAATACTTCTAAACACCTGGTATTAAGGATTTAATTGTAAATAAATCACCTTTGGATGCTAAAATTGTGGCTTTGCTTTTAAAATTCCATCAATAGAATCACAGAATCCCAGACTGGTTTGGGTTGAAGGGGATCTTAAAGATCACCTCACCCAACTCCCCTGCCATGGGCAGTGACACCTACTATCTCAGGTTGCTCCAAGCCCTGTCCAACCTGGCCTTGGACACTTCCAGGGATCCAGGGGCAGACACAGCTTCTCTGGGCACCCTGTGCCAGGGCCTCCCACCCTCACAGCAGAGAATGGGAAATGGATTCATTTGCCGTACAGTTCCAGCAGCAGGAATGAAGAGGAATTCTCTTTTTATTTCCCTTCAGTGTGCCTCAGGGATTACTTCCCTTACAATTTGATCACAGGTAACCTACACATGATGAGCCCACTGATGAGAGGTGCCCACACATCCTAATTCCCAAAGCAAGGGGAGCTCAGCAGAGCTGGCCTCACAGCAATCCATGAGCTGGAAGATGAGATCATATAACTGAATCCTCAGATTTTCCTGATGCTCTCTGACTCTGCCCATTCCCTGGCAGGTTCGTGTGTCAGATTACCTCTGCACAGCCTTGCTTATGCAAAGTAAATGCAACTGGGTTGGCTCCTCCAGCTGCAGCAAGAACGAGTAAAGGGAAACAGCAAAGGTGCCTGGCAAATGGACAAGAACAAAATGGGAAATTTTGCAGAGAAGCTTTTGGAAATTGCTGAATCTTTAGGAGTTGGGTGACAATTTTCCTGTAAAACAGCAGGGAATGGAAAACATTTGGAATTCTTAATATAATGACAATGCTTTTTAACTTCCACTAAGAACAGAGTGACACAGTCATATGTTGAAGGCATTTTTGCTGTAGAATTTCCAGCCTTGCAACTGTCCTGCTCTGGCCCTGAGGGCTGCTCTCGTACAAACCCATGTTGACATAGTCACTAATCTTTGGAGGGCTTTGAGCAAGGAAATGATCTGTAAGCTGGGGGCATGTCTGCAGAAAGCAGTCTGTGGGCATGATGCCATCAGAAGCAATAAGCAATACAAAACCACATCTATATTTGCTGTTTATCTCCCTGTTTTGAACTCACACTATCAAATGTTGTAAAAGCCTTGACAAATTTGTGCTGTTATTTTTAAGCAAGTTGTCAGAGACTGAAATATTATAGTTTATGACTTAAGCATTTTCATGAAGGACTTACAGCAGAACTGTATTACAAAAGCTGCAGAGAAGACTACCTCACCCTGCACAGGCCTTCGGAGTGAGGCCCTACACACCACTCGCTGATGAAGGTAAGATGAAGTGACTCAGGTCTTCCCTGGGGGAGAAGAATCCATTCAGAGGGATCAAGCTCAGCACCTTTGGGGCGGGGGCCACAGCCCCGGGGCCATCAGCTGCCAGGCTCTCACAGACCCTCCCACCAAAGGCTGGGGGAGAGAGGCTTTGGGTGTGTGTCGGCAAAGCCTCTGGTGAGAGGCGCAGTGACCGCCCGTCCTCCACAGCGCAGAGGAGCCCAGCCGAGGGGCCCCTTCACCCGCAGAGAAGCCGCACCGCGGGAAGGACAGAGGGGGTGACACGGCCCATCAAAGGCCCCCCCCCCCAGAGGGGTCCCCAGACCCTGCACGAGAGAGGATGCAACAAATCCTCAGTGTTGCAAGGGACAGTGACAACTCGGCCCCCTGCAAGGGAAACATGTGGGCGTTCCCAGCTGCCCAGAGCGGGTATTAATCCAGGGCATTCTGGGCTCTATGCCGTGTGGCCGTGTGGCGTGGCGTGGCAGCGGGGGACCCTCACCACCAGAGGAGCAGATGGAGGGGAGCTGCGAGACACCATCGGGACCCTCGGATGGGTGATGTGCTTCCACCTAACCCCTGTCACCTCTCCGTCCCCCCACCCCCCCCACACACTTATTTTCTATTTCTTTCTTTCTCTTTGCCTCTTTTACTATTAAATAAATAGTATCAAATTTTTGGCACCAACGTCTAACCTCGTTTGGCTTTTATCTCGTTTTGGGGTATATTTTGAACCTTCAAAGTTCTTGCCGTTTTGTACACAGAGACTTAGTTTTCTTTGCTCTTCTGGGTTTAAACCGGAGCACAACTCAAATTGAGGTGGTTTTGTCACTAAGTATCGAGTGCCCTTTCATTAGAGGCTGTTCAGTGCTATCAGTTCAGTTTAGGAGACATGGAATACTGCCAGACTTTCCCGTGCTGCTCCTGATACCGCTGCCCTTAAAAGATTAACTAAATTTCTGTGGGGGTTTGAAAGTTTTCCTTTTCTGTTCTTTTCTTTTCCCTTGAGGAATTTTTTCCCCATGTGCGTTGCTGGGGAACAAATAGCTGGGTGCTTAAGAGAACAAAGGGAAAGGACCAAGGAGGCTGCACTCTGGCACCTGGGCTGTGGGGGCACAGCTCGGCGGGCCGGGGCACTCAGCGTTTGGCACGGGGAGAGGGACTGCTGCTGTGGTGGTGAGGAGAACTCAACGCTGANTATATATAAAAGTAAATAACTGTTATTCCTAGTCCTCACATTTTTGCCTGAAAGCCCCTTCATTTCAGAGGGAAGAGAGATTGCATTTTCCATTTCAGGGGAGGTTCCTGCCTTCCTTGACTGACACCTGTCTTTCAAACCAGGACAACTTCTAAAAGGTACCTTTTAAAAATAATTCTGGTTCAAACAGAAACATCTGTTTTCTGGGAAACATTTCTTCAGGGAGGACTCACACTGTTGTGTGAAAGAGAGGGAGGGTGTCTGGACTGCTGACGGTGGCAGCAGCTTTCAGTTTCATAAGGTTTCCGGCCACGAGATTGATGCTATCCCTGAGTCTGAAAATGGCTGGCAAAAGACTCCTGGCTGACTGGAGGTGACTGTCACACAAGTGCCTGGGGGAAGATGCCGTAGTCAGTCAGGCACAATAGGTCCTTGTCTAAGACAACTGATCCTTGGCATGTGCAAACAGGGCAAACTCGAGAGTAACTATGCTCAGACTGAAAAAGAGAAATTGCATCAACTAACTTTGGCTGCATTTTCATCAATGTTTATCAAGGGAAATTATTCCCTCGTGAAAGACAACATCAAGTACAGGGTGTTCAGGAAATCACCACCAAAGTTGAATATGAAAATTTATGGGGGCTTGTAGATTATGTAACTGATGTCTTTCAATGCTGACTACCATGGAATATACAGGGAAGTCATGTGATGGGAAATGAAGTGTACAGCCCCAGTCCATGGGAGCTGATGAAGGCCAGATAGCAAAATTTAATGTCAGCCTTCTTGTGTGTTATACTCTAATTGCAATTATAGTTCTGTGTACAGCAAATCTCTTAGCAATTAGCTTGTTCTGCTTGAGCTTGGGATTGGGAATGTAGCTCAGGTATAAATGGTGAGCAGGAAAAGGTCTCCTAGGTTCAAAAGTAATGTGAGAATAAACTCACACACCCCCTCTGTGGAAAACAACACAATACCAGAATCATTCAGGTTGTAAAAGGCCTCCAAAATCATTTAGTCCAATCTCTGACTGATCCCCACCATGTCACCCAGCCCAGAGCACTAAGTGCCACATTCAGTCATTTTTTGTACACTTCCATGCTCATAAACTCTTGTGAAAATACTTCCTGAGAACAAATGTAAAAATAAAATATTCTCCTAAGCCCTAAAATCATCAGAGTAGCAGGACCTTAACCTTCAGTGGTTAAGGGGACAGAGGGGAACCATCCTTGACCACCAAACTCCAAGTGAGCTGCTCTGCCTTGTGTGTGAGGCATTGTGCACCCTGAAAGCTAAACTCCATGGAAGCTGCTTAACCTGGATCAGCTCACCCTTCCCAGCCAGGGCTTTGATGTTTAAATGCTCGCTTACATGCTGCTTATCAGTGGGTCAATAGGCCACAGCCCAGCCACCCCAGGCTCAGACTGTGAAACCTGAATTTTATGCTGGGTTGGGAAGAAGAGCAAGGTCTTCCTCACATCTCAGGATCAATATCCTTCATTTAAACTTTACAAAGAGCTAATAAACCTTGTCCCATCTTTGCATGGAGGAGACAGGTATCAATCTGATCCCATGAGTGCTGACATCTCAGAGAGATGTGAAGTAACTTGCCCAGCTGAATCCCTGGTTTAATCAGTAGGTAACATACTCAACATGAGAAGATGCTAGTTTTAAATATTAACACTTCAGTATATGAAACCTGTCTCCAGATGAAAAATAGGTTGTTTAATGAAGGAATAAATACAAGAAACCCCTTTGAAATGCAAAACTCCTTTTGGTTGTAACAGAGTAAATATTAAAACTGCTTCTGATGAATAAAACTCAGATGTTCTCTGCCCAAAACTGGATGCACAGTGGTTGATGGGCTCAATGCAACACAGACAAAATTTAATGTAGAATAATAATCCGTCAGATTTCTCCAGAAAGGTACTCTGGCCCCCTACTTCAATTCTGTTTGTGTCTGTACAAATGTCACCTTATTTCTTTGCAGTCCATCCATACCAGAAGACAAGCTGGTTTATGCTGGTGAATTAGTTTGGTTTAATTTGACAGCGACATCTTTCCCAGGTTAGCGAGGAGTTATTTCTGTAACATTTCAAAGTTGAAGTCTGTATTTTAATGTGGCAGTAGTATTTTGACATACAGCAAGGTGCTAAAACGGCCTAAAAATGTCAGCTATTATGAGCAATGCTTTATGGAAAAAGAATATTCACTTGCTTGCTTCATTACAATATTTACAGTTTGAAATGTCACCATTGTGAGGTTTAACTACCTCTCTCATAATTTAGATAATTTTACTTTTTTCAAGGTTTGCTCTTATTTCACAGTGATAAGAAATAGTGGCACTTCTATAAACAGCCTTTATCTCTTTCTCTCCACAGATTATTTCCATTGAGAAAAACATATGGAGAATTTGCAAATAGGGGAATGTGGTTTCAGATGTTTCATGTTAACTCTTCCTTTGTCCATCTTTATCCTTTCACCGTTTATTTGGGGTCTTTGGTGACTTGGCAGCAGGCTGTGTCTAAAGAGCCACGGCAGAAGCTCTGACAGTAGTGTTGGGCTGGCCACCCTTCTCCTGGGAAGGGGTAAAAGACACAGCACAGCTGGGGAGCACCACTGCAGCCCTTGGCTCTTCCACACATGACATTCACGGGCACAAAATCATTTCCAAGCACGGGCAAGGGAGAGAATTCGGAGCACTTGGCCCTTGCTTCAGGTTTGGCTGAGATTGGGCTGATGAAGGTTGGGCAACAGCAAATCTTCCCTCCTTATTGCTGCTCTCTACAGCCTCCTGGCAATGTCACAGAATCCCGGAATGGTTTGGGTGGAAAGGGACTTTAGAGCCCATTCAGTCCCACTCCTGCCATGGGCAGGGACACCTTCCACTGTCCCAGGGTACTCCAAGCCCCAGTGTCCAACCTGGCCTTGGACACTGCCAGGGATCCAGGGGCAGCCACAGCTTCTCTGGGCACCCCTTGCCAAGGCCTCACCAAACTCACAGGGAAGAATTCCTTCCTAATATCCAATCTAAACCTACCTTGTTCAATTTAAAGTCATTATCCCTCATTCTATCACTACCTGCCCCTGGAAAATGCTGATAAAAGTCCATATATAAAAATACATACAGCTGTAAAACCTGGTAGAGACCTTGAGTCAAAATCTTGGTACACACTTCATCACCTAGAGCAAGTGGTAAATGCGCTATTTCAGTGGGTGGCAGACAGACCAGACAGCAGTTACACTCCCCAGGGTAAAAAATCTCACATTAACCAGACTCAGGCTGGGTGCTGGGAATTCAGTGGGAGACTGAATCTGGCTCCAGTGGGCTGTAGACTGTAAATATAGAACACTGCATGACCTTAACTTTGCTTTTTAAAAGAGGCTGCTGATACTGAGACTTACATAAAGAAATACAAAAATTTACTGTTCAACATGGTGGATAGATGCCCTGTGGCAAACATGTATCAGAGAAGTAGAATATAATTAAGGTTACTTAATGCTGGGAAACTGAACATTGCTTGGGTTATTTTGTCATTCCTAACGTATTAATCAAATCCGTCGCAGTTATTTTTCCTTACTCACTGTCTTTACTAACAGTGCCTCATTTGCCCTTTCTTCTAAAATTCATATTTATATTCCATGTTTAATGTATTTGTTTTAATGAAGAACCTCAATGTTGAAATGAAAGTGGGAGTTTTTTTCTCTCTTTGTAGCTCCCAGTTATGGGAACTGTCCCACCAAAGCAGCTGTGCTTTAACATCCAATACACTTTTTCACCTCCAAAACCAATCAGTTAAATAGACAAAGCATTTAACCTGGCTGGAGGCCCAGCAACTTTATTTTCTGTAGTGGAGGTTACTCACATTTAAGCACAATTACAGGGTGCCCAGAGAAGCTGTGGCTGCCCCTGAATCCCTGGAAGTATCCAAGGCCAGGTTGGACAGGGCTTGGAGCAACCTAGGATGGTGGAAGCTGTCCCTGCCCATGACAGGGGGTGGGGATGACATGACCTTCCAACACAAACCACTCTATGACTCTATGATTTTCCAAAAATATAGATTCCGTGTGAGTTTGCAACTCTTTTTTAAGCATAAAAGAATTTAAAGCTTTTAGAAATGCTGCTTCAGCATTTCATCAGTGATGATTGTTCCCATCCAAAGGCCAAGCTCTGTTCCAGTGTTGGTGTAGATACACAGGAATTATCCTGTTAGAGATGAATGCTGCCAAGTTTTAGATAAGGAGGGAACTAGTGGGTGCCCCTCCACTTCACAGCCAACAGCTTCAGCCTGGTCCCTGCTGTGTGGAAGCCTCTAGAGAGGGTTTCAGAGCTGATTGCAGGAACCCCAAAATGCGCAGTCGCACACAGACTAATTCAGCTTTTTCAGCTGCTGTCCTTCCCTCTGGAAGATCCAAGGGAGCCAAAGCATGCCAGAAACTTCAGGAGGACTATGCAGAGCACAGGAAGACCTCTGAACCTTGACTGAGGTGGGCAAGCCTGTTTTCCAGGGAACTCTTTAGCCCTACCTGAAGTATGGTTTGCAAAATACAAAAGTTGTAGCATAGGAATTTTAAAAGTCCAGGTGAAAGTGCTGCTGCAGTGCCCCAGAAGTGCTGAAATATGCTCACTCCAAGCAGAATCCAGAGCAACTCAGAGAGCCCCTAGGCTCAGAGTACTGCAGGTTATGACTGCTAAGAAATCAAGGGCAGAAAACCCACATGAGATCATAAGTGCAAGTATGAAAGGAAAAAGATAAAAATGCTGACCTGAATATATGTCCTTATGTTCATAAACACAGCAGTGTCTCTATCTTGTGAAACATCTCTGTTTTGTGTCTTGGTTTTAACCAGAGGCTGTAACAGCTACTCTGGCTTTGCATCATTCATCAGAATTAATCTGAAATCAGTTCTATCAGTTTATCTCTGCTGAATTCACTGGAATTATGTCTTTTATCTCTCTCCTTCTCTCTAATAAGAGATTCTGGAATTTTCATTTCCTCTTTAAACAGTGAAAGAAATACCATTTTCTTTCTGTTCATTTAAGCAGTCTCACTTTTCTAGGATCAAATTCAGTTTTCATTAAGTCAACACAATGTTTTAAATTTATTTCTATGGGAACTGATTAGACTTTCACAGCACAAACTAAGTTGGGTATCACCTCATAGTATATACATTTTAAATTTTTGGGAGATGTCATGCATTTGGGCAGTTTGAAAGGTGAAGCTGAAACAAACCAGATTTAGCAGAGGGAGTAACAGCTTCTTACTTAAATTCCATTTAAATGATTTCACATGAGAACAGCCCAGCTCCAAATGATATCCAGGACATTTCAAAAAGTTAATGATACACAGTCAGATCTCATATGACACCATGGGAAAAGGGGGAAAAAAGGGAAGATAAAAAAGTTGTAACTATTTTCAGGACTGTAGCTGTTGAAGATGTAAGAAACCTTAGCTATTAGCACAGTTGGTGGGAGCATTCTCTTTAGTGAGCAAGTCGTATTTTCTGGATGTGCCTCTACATCTCTCCAGGAAATATTGGATAGCTTATGAATCTGTGAGGCAGCAGTAATTAATTGGAAAACACTTAAAACCAAGAAATCCCTGGTGTGAGATAAGGGTTATTCAAATTTTAAAAAAAAAAACTTGGTAGGTTTTACATTCCTCTTGGGTGATGACAATTATTCATGACACTACATTTAGGAAACTGAGAGCTTACATGAATATGTGGAAGTGCCACTAACCTCCTGAGACCAAACTCATAAATATAAATTGAAAAATAAACTACTATAGTGTGTAAAGTATGAGTAATGAAGCATTACTGAATGTGCAGAAGTATTTTCTGATCACTGACTACCATAAAAAGAATTACTGAAGTCACTATAGCTCCACTGAACCCAGTGAAATATAAAGATGTAAGGGTTCTGATTATGTCTTGGGGCATTCATTTCTGGAATATTTTCTTTTTGCATGACCCATTTTCAAATCCATATCCATTTTTATAATGACAGTGATGAAAAGATAACTAACACAGAGATGAAAAGATTTCTGAAGCAAGAAGGATGTTGTGTGGTACACAGAATTTAGTTCCCATGGTCAGAGGACCAAGGTATCTAATTATTAATGGCATTTTATATTGATAAAACAGATCTGTGACAGGCTGAAGTGGTCAGATTCCAGGACAAACAAACCCCATGAAAGTAGATTGGGTTATAAAAGTTTTACCTGAGTCCAAGGTATCTTATATTGATGAAGAAATAGAAACTTGCTGGGTCTTTCTATCCGAGAAAAAGGATTCTGCCTTATTATTGCAACATTTTCTTTTCATTCCTTGAATGCCTCGAGGTTACCTTACAAGACAGCCAACTCGCTGAACCTGAGCATATTTTATACATAAGGAGTAGTAAGTTGCCTCTTTAGGAGGTCAAGTGACTCCACCTGAAGATGAAGGCAATTAAAAGTACTTTATGTCTGCTTCTGCCATAGGTCTCTGCACTTCCCTGTGGCAGAGCAGGTCTTTTCTAGGCAGGCTGTGTGGGGTAATGAATTAAGAGAGCCTGTGATCAGTTGTGCTTTATTTTTAAGTTCCAAAACTTGTAAGTACAATATTTTTCTTGTTTCTCACCACATGCACACTAACAGGGCTGGGAGACCTCGTGACTGTTATGGCAGCACAGTTTAAGAGAGGCATTTGTATTTGGAAAGACATGATAAGTCCTTATCCTGTGAACTTCTTCAAGAGGTTGTTTATATAACAAGGAATAATGAACCAGAGCAAAACAAATTCAGAAAGATATTTAACATAAAAACATTGCCCAGCAGGATGTAATGAATTGGACAAAGGAGTTTGAAATTTAACTTGAACATTTAGCTTAAAGATATTTACCTAGTGACAAGGTTTCGTAATGTTTTCACTCCAAGGATAGTTAATCTGTAATGTAAATACTATCCATGTATTTGGGAAAGAGCAGATCTGATTGAGAAGTGTGTATCCAATAGTGAGTACATTGTACTAGTCCTCCTCTATTTACTCTGCTTTATTCAGCAGTAATTGTCAAGTAAGTAAATTTTTTTCTGAAGTAACATTTTTTCTGCTACAAAGGTGCATAATTTTTAGCTGATTTGGAAATTCTTGTACTGTATCATGATGATTTTTGTACTTTTGACTTGTAAAACAGTAGAATCAGATCAGCACTAGTGCTACAATCTGAAGTTGCTGTTGGCAGACACATGCAGAACACAATGATTTAATTTTATGTAACATTCAGTGGTAAAGAAGCACTGGTTTGAAGGAAGACATTTTATTACTGTCATCTACAAACGTGTCAGTGCACACTCAGGTTTGGAATGGGCTAAAAATTGTACAATTTGGGCTAGCAGACAGACATGTGATTTCTGTTGTATTCCAGACAGACAAGGATTTCTTCTCCCAAAAGTATTAATGAAAGGGACAAGGACTGAAGAGGTTTGAAGACTGAACTCTTCCTCTTTCCCCACGGCCCATCAGTCTGCTTCTTACATCAAGGTTGAGGCTGACAGGCAGCTCTCAGTGAGTCCTGAGAAAGTCCTGCCCAGTTCTAACCAGGCTGGCTCACTCATAGAATCACAGAATCACAAGATGGTTTGGGTGGAAGGGGAATTAAAGCCCATCCAGTCCCACCCCCTGCCATGGGCAGGGACACCTTCCACTATCCCAGGTTGCTCCAAGCCTCACCAACCTGGCATTGGACTCTTCCATGGATGGGGCAGCCACAGCTTCTCTGGGCACCCTGTGCCAGGGCCTCCCCACCCTCACAGAGAACTATTCCTTCCCAACATCCCATCTAACCCTGCCCTCTGGCAGTGGGAAGCCATATCCTGTGTCCTGTCCCTCCATCCCTTGTCCCAAGTCCCTCTCCAGCTCTCCTGGAGCCTCTTTAGGCTCTGGAAGGGGCTCTAAGTTTTCCCTGTAGCCCTCTCTTCTCCAGGTGAACATCCCCAACTCTCCCAGCTTGGCTCCAGAGGAGAGGGACTCCAGCTCTGGGATCAACTTTGCCTCCTTTGGACTCATTCCAGTGGGTCCACATCCTTCTTGTGTTTGGATTAGACTTCAGGGGTTACAGCAGTGACAGCGTGAGTGGTACCTCAGCTGGTGCCTGTGAAAAAATAGAAGTGCCATGGAGATGGTGTTTTGAAGAGGAAGGAGTCTGTTGTAGGAGGTTATTTAAGAAAACAAAGCATAAATCATAACACCTACTTGCATGGTAAGGGAGAAATGTATTCAATCATGATATCGTGGGTAAACAAAGAAAGGAGGTGAAAATAGTCGAAGTGTCTGGCTGACTAATGAGAGATTTGGATACATGGACCAACTAGACTGTTCAGGAGCAATGAAGAGAGGTTTCAGATCTGTTTCTTTTCCCTTGCAATACCCTACATGCAGAGAGTGCAAATAATAATAATAATGGGAAATACAAACTGTGCTGCAAGATCTGTTCTTCATTTTTATTCTGCTTTGTGTTTTTTGGGGAGGGAATATCCTGAACTTTCCTGGGTGCCTCAGCTTCAGTTTCTGTGGCAGCTTTTTAACTTCCCTTCCTAAAAACCAGTGTAATCTCAGTAAATGGAGGTGAGCAAAACATAAGAGCATTAAAATGAAAACACCAGAGCTGAAGAGCAGTATAATTATCCCAGTTACAAAGGATTTTTAGGCAGTCAGTGAGTAATAAAGGAGGATGCAAGTGTCACTGTATCAGATCTGACCCCACCCACTCCACTTCTCCCTGGATTTCCATCTGCTTCAGATGCCTGGGTCACCCGGGCTTTCTGTGCAGGCTTACACCTGCTGTGAGCATGGAGAGCTGATGGCCAGCACAGCTGCTTGTGAACGGGTTATCATTGCCTGATGGTCTGCATTTAGGGAAAATCAAGTAATTAAAAAGGAAAAAAAAAAAAATAAAAGAGCTCTAAATCCCACTTAGAAACTGCAAAGAAGAGAGTACCATGAACAAGCTGTTGAGTTAGACTACACGACCCAGTCCCCCCTCCCCTCTGGCTTCATCCAAGGATTCTCTCTCCTTTGTTCTGCTGTAGCTCTGGCATATCTAGGCCAGCACTTACTAATTACCAGGAAATGGAAACCAGTTGCTGAACAGTGTTAAAGGAAAATTCTCACATTTAAAGCCCATGTTGATTTAACAGCAGAAAAAAAAAGCTTACTCAGAGGAGCTTTAAGAAAACAAAAAAAATAGCTGCATTACTGTATAATTGATGCTCAAGCTGGGTCCATTATATAATAGCTGCCTTTCACCCCTTTACCCATCCCTCCAGCAGAAGACACACTAATAGTTACCACACCTTAGAAACTTTCTAGACCACACCTTTCTTAGAAATCTTGGAAAGGTGTGGTCTGTTGTCAGAATTACATCAGGCCTTGAACTTGAATCCACAAGTAGTTGGAACCTGCCAGTAACAACAGCAGAGAGAAAAAAATTTCAGAAGTATAAGAAAAACTGCTGAATGCTTACCCTAAACAATCCATTTTGCTTTCTGTTTTTCATATGCTCATTTAGGCTGGAAAACACCCTTAAGGTCATTTAAAGGCTACTGAAAAAGATTTGCATAAAGGTTTGTTTGGAGAACTGAAAATAGGTGAGGAGAAGGGGGCTGGCATCCCATCAGCTACCAACAGTATGCAGAACATGTGTCTAAAAGGAAGAATTCCTAATGCTTCAGGCAAAGCCATAAAGGACAGGAAGGTCTTTGGGAGCCAGCAGGGTGCATGTGACCGGCAGTGGAATGCAGCCTCCCAAACACTGGCCACCAGGTCCGATCTGGGCAGGCAGGGTCAGACATTACCACTTCTGACAAAGTTGGGATTCACCTGGCCACGATACTGTTAGATAGACATTTGATAAGTTAAGGCATATATTTAATTTCACCTGCTCTGGTGGAAGGTGTGACAAAGGGGGTGGAATGAGATTACCTTCAAGGTCCCTTCCAAGTGGACAGATGCAGCCCAAAGACATTAGCATTGTTTGGTTCATGTCTGCTTTCTGAGGTGCTTGTCAAATTAGGAAATGCACAGAAAAAAAAAAAAAACAACTTGTCTTCCTAAAGCAACTTTTAAAAAGATTTATGATGAAGAAATACTAGTATATTCAAATTTTCTAAAGAGGAAAACATCCCCAAGCAGCCTGCATAAGTTATTGTAGTGCTAGTTTTATCAGTAGATTTGCAATAAATCCATGGGCTTATATATAGAAACAGAACCACATTAGCATTCTGTGAAGAAAAGGCTATTTTAGTCTGCTCATCCACTGAGGAGATAAAGCAGACTGTTATGTCAGCCTTGACAGCAACTCAGTTTTCCTGGATATGTTGAAGCAAAGGGTTTTATATCTATTCCCCATATGGAGGCAGAACATGTGATGCAGCCTAAAGCTATTTCCTTTGAAAGCAGAGCTCTGGATTCCTGCAATAAAGCCATGGATGGAAAGGCCTGTTGTTAACTTGACAAAACAAGGAGTCTGGCAGGGTTTAGGCACAGCACATTTCACCAGATTAAACTTGAAATTTTCCAGTAGTACCATCAGTGGGATACAGAATAACCATATGTTTTAATTTACCTGGGATTTTTTTTTTTTCTGGGGACCTCTAAAAAGGGCTCTAGGTAGTTGTGAGTAGCTGGTTAGTCCAGAGCCATGTGGGACTTGGCAGCCCAAACAGACCCTGGGACTGTGAGACTCATTGAAACCTTATGGGGTGAGAAAGGACAGAGGTCTGGGGAAGAGTTTCAATCAAACAGTATTGGCTTGAGTCCACTGGAATTTTTTGAGCAGAAGGGGATGTTGTGCTGGGCTGCCCTGGAGCTCTGCCAGCTATTCCAGGCACAGGGATTTTCCAGAAAGGGGCTTATGATATCAAGTGCAGAATTCCTGTTTTCTTTCTGCTAGCATCCATTAAATCAATATGTGAAGGTCAGGCTGGTGGGTTTAGTGGAGAAGACATCAGCTGTCCCTTGTCTTCTCCAGAGCTGCCACTTATGAGGTCTGGCTGAAAGGAACAGGCTTTAAGTCCCCTCAGTGCAAGAATAACTCTGCTGCTGCTTTTTCTTCATCCCTGTCATCTCTGCAGGGGAGGGAACTGCTCTGTGAAGCCTTTCCTCCTTCTTTCTGTCAGAGGCTGCTTGATGGGGAGGCTGCAGCACGGGGGAATAGTTTTTCTTTGTGGAACAACCCTGCTGTGTAGTCCTTTGTCCCTGTCCTTGCCTCTCCGTGGAAGACAGGCAGTTTGCAGACCACGTGCACCCGCTGGGCCAGGGGAACTCTCCTGCTGTTTTAGCTGGTGAGCAGAAGGGAAAATATTCATCAAAGCAAACATTAAACCAGACTGGTGGAAAGTATGGTGATCATTACAGGTCATAACAAGACCAAGAATCTTTGTTGCAACATGTTCTACTCAGAGCTTTGTGTTTGGTTAGAGTAATAGACATTCATATTTAAATTGCAGGAGAGACAATAACCAGAGGTATTCAGCATGAGCAGGTGTACATGTCAGGGCTTAAATTCACTGAAGGATGTGAGTAAAACAATTGCCTCCCTTTTTTTTTGACCAGGAGTACTATCTTATTAATTGTGGGGCACAGGTTTGCACAAGATGTCCTGAGTAAGAGCCGAGGTAATCACTGACATCATGCAAAATAATGGTTGCCATGAATGGATTTTTTAAATTAACTGTCATTAGGAGATAAGAATCATGGCCATAATTTTGAAAGCAAGTAAAGGTATTATACACTATCAAAATAAATCTGCTCAACTTCTGGAGCACAGCAGAGAGGAACAAGAGTCAGGGACTCAATCTGAGGAGATGGGGTGTTTTTAGAAAAAAGATAATCCTCCTAAAGGGGAATGGTCTTCCACCACTTTGGAGAAATCCTAATTATTAGATCCCCATAAATCAATCAGTAGGTCAACACTTTCATGAGACACAACTATTGCCACCAAGACTTGAGCTGGCTTTCTGCAGTGGTGTATAGAATAGCCCCGTTTTAATTTACCTGGAACTTTTTTGGCTGACTGAGGACCCCTAAAAAAGGGTTTCATGTAGAAATGATAACTTTTGGAGCACAAATTCCTGTGATTATTTACAATGTGATTATTTGCTACTGTTCAGTTTTTATTTAGAGTCTTACAGTATTTAATGGACATGGGAAATTCAGTGGCAGGAGGTACAGTGAATATCGGTGAAACTCAGATTCCTACACGGTCCCGTGTCTTTGTCGGAGCAAAATGCCAGTGTTTTTAAACTGATCCAACATGGGAATCCTTTGCCTGGCTGCCCTGATGCCAGGGACACAATTCCCTTCTTGGGATCAGTTTGCAGTAGCTTGAGTCATGTCGAGTTTCTTGCTGCAGGTGGGTGAAGACAGGCAGTGCTGCAGTGCCACTGCTGTCCCCAGGACAGTGGGGACTCTGTGTGTGTATGTGTGCGTGTGTAAACTGAGAGCAGACTGAACCCCCAATTTTCCCTTTAATGCTTCAATTTATACTTTCAATTTTAGGTAACTGGAGATGAGAGGAAGGGCAGTGGTGGTGACTCATGATTTCTATGCCTCATGCAGACACCACAGACATCCCACAGTGTTACGAATCAGCTTAAATTGGGCCTTCTGAGGCACTAATGTCAGTCATCAGCCTTGCTTTGCTGTGCTGGGACCCTTGCACTTTTATAGATATTTACATATATTATAACATATATATATATAATAATATATGTGATTATATATTATGGGGGGACACTGGTGCAGGGTGCCCAGAGAAGCTGTGGCTGTCCCATCCGTGGAAATGCCCAGGGCCAGGTTGGACAGAGTTTGGAGCAACCTGGGACAGTGGAAGGTGTCCCTGCCCATGGCAGGGGATGGAAAGAGATGAGCTTTAAGGCCTCTTACAACCCAAACCTTTCTATAATTCCATGTTTGTATAATTATATGGAACAGAGAAACAGGAAGAAAAAAAAGGTCAGTGTGAATTAAAAGTATACAACAAGCTTTGGTGTAGTGTGAAAATGGAAATTAAAAGCTGTCCCAGCACACTAAATCTTCCCCCCATTTCTAATTGCATTTTACGTATAATTTTACCTTCCAGTATCCCTGTTCAAGAGTCTGCTTAAAATTAATGTGAGGTATAAATTCTGGAGCCATAATTCATAGAAGGGGATTGAAAAGTTGTGTTTGTTCATCTTCTCTGTGGAAGGAGTGAGAAGCCAGAGCCCAGGTGTGCAGCAGGGAAGAAAATTGGTCCAGGTAAAGTCGGGCATATGGAAAAAAGGGAAGGCATAAAGTGTATAAACATGTGGAGAGGTAGGAGAGCACTTTGGAAATTATACACACAGAGAAGTATAAATATAACCCAAACTCTAACACTGGAGGCTGGTCATGCCAGCTGCAGCCTTGCTAAGGTTTCCATTAGAGCAACATGTTTCCACTTGCTTCATTTTTGGGTAGAACTCCTGCATGCCCTGTTGCTGCTTGAAGAATAATCTTAGAAAACCTGAGAAAAATTCCTTTGCTGCTTCTTGAAAGCACTGCAGAAAAGTAGAATAAAACAGAATAAATGTACACTTCTATTGTAAAAACACTTTGGTTATGCTTCTTAAAATGCTAATGCAAAAAGTGAAAAACCAGCTGACAGAATGACTCTGAATGGCTCCTTTGGGATCCCAGCCATAACCAGAGAAGACTTATATTTTCTTTTGAAATTGTTCATTCACTACCTGGAAATGTTTATTTAAAACTTTCTTCCTGCAAACATCTTAAGTATTAATTTCATACTTGTGAATGGTTATTAAACTCAGTGGATGTGAGATCATGGTCTAAGTTCTGCTGAATTACTTCACATTTAGTTTACTGAAGGTAGCATGTCTAGGGCTGTCTGGTTGCTGCTGAGACAATTTATAAATCTCTCAATCAAAACATTTTTCAGAAAAATTCAAATATAGCTGCTTGCAAATCTAGGGGTGGCAGGCTGTGTGTTTTGTCACAGTTAAGCAGACCTGGTGCTGTGTGGTTTAAAATCACTCCTCTAGCAAATGGTTTCTGATGTAATAGTCTGAATAATTTCTGTGTTATGTGTAACTCTCCTGCAAGCACCGTGGGAACAGTGCCCCTGAATAACTGCCCTGCTTTCTGTGGATGCTTCCCAGATTGCTGCCTGTAGCCCTGCAGAAGTAACTCCGATGTTTCCTGGAGGCAAGGTTTGCTATAGAGGAGCTCCAGCAGTAGCAAAGAGGCTTCTTAAATTCTAACTGAATTCATTTTTCCCCTGAATATTTGCTTCTGTTGCTAAACAAGTAACAAACGTTACCATCTTTTCCCGAATGGTAAATGCCTGCCAGGTGATCCCCGTTCCTCCTGGGAACACCCAGTAACCCACGCTTTCCTGAGGGACAGTGGCAAGGGAAGGTGGGAGTCTGTCAGTGCTGCAGCTGGGTTCCAGGCGTGGTGAAAAGGTCAGTGTGAATCGGGCGTGTGCATGATAATGAGTTTGTGGAGATTAGCGATATGCTAATGACCCAAATTCCAGGAGGTGTTCCTAATGCACACAGAGAGCATGCAGGTGCGCTGGGTTCACGAGCTCAGCAGTACAGCAGGAAATACGGACTCTAGAAGGAAAGCACCCCAGGGTGAAAGCTACTTTATATAAAATTCTACTTTTCAGAAAACAGGGAATACATTAAAGCGGAAAATTTAAAAAAATGGGCTGTGTAGAAGACACAAAATACCCCGAGTAAGCTAAAAAGTGATGAGCCGAATCTTACATGTGTACATGTGCTCCCGCTTCACATATAATCACTGAAATTTTTGACTTTTCCTACGGTAATAAAAACTCCTTGGCAGTCGTTTATCTCCCACATGAGTGGGACGGATTATCCAGGTGAGTGCCTGTAACCTTGTTGCTGAACTGGAGCACGGGGTTGTGTTGTTCTGTCAGCTCGACACCCCGAGTGCCCTCGTCCCTCCCTCCCTCCTTTTCCACACGGCAGGGTGGGGGCAGAGGGGAAAGAAATCCCTAAGGATTAAAACGGTGTCAGAGCATTAACACTTAGTCGATGACAACTGTAAGGATTAATTCAAGCTGGTTAAATCCCTCTTAGCTAGAATAGGAACCAGCAAACCATCTGGTGGAAAGAGCAGTATGACAGGGATAAAAGGAAATATGGTCCTCCTAGGCAAAGAAAAAAATAAACTTTTCCACAGACTTTTGGGAACTGCTGTATTTCCAAAGTGTCTGACCACAGTGAGCAACAGTTTTGTTTAGAGTGGTTTGAATAAAGAGGGTGGGGAAATATTTTGTTTGCAGCTCAGGAAAAAAATCAGATTTAAGCTTTTACACTTCTATAATAGCACACGACACTTGTGAAGAAAAAAAAAATCAAACAAAAAACCCTCCAATTATGCGTTCTGTGAAAAAAGTCTCAACCCATCAACCCATCCAGTGTATTTTCCTTCTAAGGACTGTTCTGTTGCCAGCCTGTGGGAGAGCTGCTGTGGGGCTCCTGTGTGTGGAATCACCAAAGCCAACCAGGAGTGACCCAAATGCCCAGCTGAGGTCAGTGTCACAGCTCCAGGGCTAGCAGAGCTGGCCTGGCCTACAAAGGCAAGGTGATCACCCTGGGAAACTTGCTCCGAGGTTACCCCTGCAGGAATTAAGAGCGTTTGTCTCCCGAGCAGATCAGACAATGTAAATTGGATTGGAGGTGAAGTCTCTCCTCCGTGATGTCACTCGCTGATGTTTATACTCAAAATAAGGTCTTGCTGCTGATGGGCTTAAGGCTTGGTTCAGTTCTTTTAGTCTACTTATGAATAAGGGGATCTATAAAGCCTTGTAATATTTAAATTGTTCTGTCTTCTGAGGTGCTGCCGCTGCCTGGTCCGTAGTGGCACCTGGCTGGCTGTGGGTGATCGCTGGTAGCTGTGCCTGCAGACCCACAGGCAGGGAACTTCCAAAGGGCCAGCAGCAAATGCATTTTTCATTCACTTTGATCTGTTAGTTGTTCTGTTTTCAAATCTAGTACTTCTCTTTTGTTTGTCAGTCATGAAATGTAAAAGTGTTTATGCAGCTTATGCTGCTGTTCCACAACAAGCTTTTACTAACTTCCTGATTACACAGAGCTTGTTTGTCTACTGAAAGTTTTCTTCCTGCTGCTCCCCAAATATTTCCAGGCAAAGGAATTTATAAATACAGCATGTTGGCCTGTAATCTGATGTAGCAAATGGCTTTGCAAACATAAGCACTGATTTCTTTTATTTGGGTTCCTGATAGAAAACCACTGAAGCATTGGTTCATGCTCCTCTTTTGAAGGTAGGTATTTTCTGGTGTGTAAATGGCAGAGTAAATGTAAACCAGGAGCCCCAAGGCTTTCCTGGTGCTTGAAGTGAACCTTTTCTGTGCAGGGAAGGAGGTAAAAAAGGTCAACAAGCTTTGAGCCTGTATTGGTACAATAGAGAACCACCTCTTCTTTAGAAACAGTTGTCCTGTTCTTGAGCCCAGCCTTGCCCTCAGAATGCTGCTGGGATTGAAAAATGTTTTCAAAATACAAGGTTTCATCACTACTCAGGAGTTTCATGGGTTTTAAAGGATTGTTTTCTCTCTCAGGAGCCTAAAATAAAGATAAATTGGGAATTTTTGGATCCAGATTTGAAATAAGAGTATCAAAGGAGTCAAAGTACCAGCAAAGATAAAAGAATTTGCTTGCCAATATCTGCTGATACTGAGGGCTCTGCTGAACCTTACAGTATCAAGCAGGAAGCATCTGTGTGTGCTTATCAGTATTTTACAACACAAAATCACAGGTTTCTGGCATCTGCCCTATCAAAGATAAGAAGTAAGATGTTTTCACAACATCTGTGTGTCAGAATATTGGACACACTCCAAAATCTCGAGTGACTTGTTTGTATCTTTCAGCTCAGTTTATGGGCAGTTTGGGTGATAGCATTAACACTGTGCGAGAGGCTGAAGCCATCCATCCCCTCTGGTTTTTGTTGTGATGAGAGTCCAGTAGTCTGGTCACTTGTTCTCACAAACGAGCTGTGCCCTTAGCATGGAGAATAAATAACAGCACTGAGTCATGGCAGGGAACCTGCAGGAGTCCTGAAGGAAAACATTATCCTCACATCTGAGTCACAAGAATGCATCTTCACCAAACATCTTGATAAAACCATAAACTCTACAGCAAGATTCACAGTATGGGTTTACCAATTACTACTAATTAATTCCTAGCTAATGGTGTTTCAAAAATAAAAGCTCAAGGCAGAATAATAAGTACTGTTTAGTTTTTTGTTGGATAAAAGCCCATTAAATCTGTTTTTAAAATTTAACTCCGAGTTTAACCATCATAGGAATGAACATGCTGACTGGGACCAAGTTGCTTTGACTCTGACAGAGGCCAGAACGGGATGAATGGCAAGAAAAAAGTAAAAATATGATGTGTATCATACCTTTCCCTCTCCCTTTTTCTCTGCCTAATCCCATGTGATCTCCCAGCCATTTTTTTAGGCAGAGCTGATGGGATTTGCCACTTTTATAATCCCAACTGCAGCTCTTGCTAAGCATTTGTCCAGTTGCTTTGGGAGCTTGTGTAAGCTTTTTGCTTATTAAAAATGGAAAAGACTGCAAATGGAAAGGACAATGAAGGTGCAGAACAACATCCATGTGAGGTTTGATTGGGCAGAACCCCACAGCCAAAACACAAAGGGAGACAGATTTTTGTAGCTTCTGGTAGACCTGTACAACTCTTCACCAGAGGATGTTGTAGATGCACAAAATTTGCAGTACTTTGAAAGAGCTGAACAAGGGCTTTGGAAGGAATAACAGCCTTGGTTTGTTCAGAACCCAACTTCTGCTAACTTCCCTTCCTCTTCCAGCACAAGAACCAGTGCATGAGAGGGATAGTTGATTTTTATTCACCTCCTCCAGGCTATTCAAGAATTCATAACCTTCTACAATATCCCCTGTAAGTCAAACCTTTCCTGTGCTGCAGGGTTTCCACTTAATCAATCCCCATATGGAAGTTGTTCCATACATTTCATCATTGTCTTTGCTCTCTTTTGACCCTTTTCCACTCTGCATGTTTTCTGTTTCACTAAAGCTTCCCAGAGTACTCAGTATGAAAGATCCATGGATGTATGTAATGGTACATTTTTCTTGCCTGTTTCATGCTGTATTACTTTGGTAACAGCTCCTGAGACTTCACTTTTTGACAGCTGCCAAACACTGAGTTGATGATTTTATGAAAGTCTTCATCTAAGCCCAGTTCTTGCTGTGCCTGTTTTCCTGAAGCTGTTCAAAATGTTCATTTAATAATTCCCAAACTAATGAACACTATTTTCATTACAACTATTTACAAGATCATACTTGTATATGCATGCTGAATTTAATTAGCTTTAATCATTTGAGTGATTTCAATCTGCATCTTTAGGCATCTGAAATCTTTTTTACATTTGGCCTGAAATGAGTGTTAAATGTCTTGTGGTGGCAGTTTGGGGTCACTGCAGTCATGGTTGTGTAACATAATATGTGAAACAGAGCTGTGCCATCTGCAATTCCCCATGTTTTGTAAGGGATAATCACTGAGGTACCTTCAAGTACTGAAAACATCTTCATACACTTACAATCATTGAAATCTGCAGCTGAAAAGCAATATTAGCATTTCTTTTTTTGTCATTCTCTCACTATAGGATTGACCATAATTTCTTTACTTCAGCTGCACTAACCCAAGCTCTGGGTCTCTTTTTCCCATTGCAAAATCTTTCTTAGTGGTCTCAGGGAAGGGGCTTTTGCCTTTGGCAAGGCCTTCAGTCAAGGGAGCTGTTCGGTTTTCAGTGTTTGAAATGTGCCTTGCAAGAATGAGATGGAGGTGGACCGATGCCAACAGTCCCCAGCTGAGTGGTGGGAGTTACCAGGGATATGGAAAATAAGGTGTCTGAGGCATCAGGGAATCGTTAAGGGTGGAAAAGACCTTTAAGATCACCAAGTCCAACCATCTGCCCAGCACCACCCCCAGGTCCACCACTAAACCTTGTCCCCAGGTGCCACATGCACATGGTTTCTGAACACCTCCAGGGATGGGGACTCCACCACTGCCCTGGGCAGCCTGTGCCCATGTTTTACAACCCTCTCTATGAAGAAAACTATGGGAATTCTGTTGCTTAAGAAAAAGGAGACTGGAGAAGAACCAGAATTTTCAAGGACCAAAAACCTATCGACAAGGACCTTGTCCCCCCCTGTCCATGAAATCCATAGTGCATTTTATGATAAAATGAGTTTGCAGCAGATTTTCTGGGCAACTGCCATGTCTTCACCACAGAGGTCTGGAAAGAAAGGTGTGTTATTCCTGTTATGAAGCCAGGCAGCAGCTGGAGAGTCAGAAATGCAGTAAGAACCTCAGCACACCTGGAATACCCACATCTCACAGAAATGGAACTAACACCCTGTTGATCCTTGCAGTGGCAATGCTGGCTCCAGGACTGCTGCTGCTGCTCCAGGAGAAGCTCTCACTGTCAAAGAGCTTTGATATGTTCTTCCTAGTGAGCAAGGAGCACGTTTAAAATGTATTTGATATTGTGGCACCCTTCTGCAGACTTTCATTAGCAAATGCTGGGTGAAGCTGATCCAATTTTGAGTATGAGTGTTCTTTTTTATATTGTTCCCAGCCCCACCTGTGGCTGGCAAAAGTAGTCAAATAATGGTTTCCAAAGATATTATGTAGAGAAAAACCCCAATTACATATCTACACTTACTGTGTGGAAAGAACATCACTCTTTTTTTCCACTTTATTCTTTGAATTTCTTTATTTCAAAAAGATCTAATTCCATGAACTTTTATTCTAGATGCAATTTACGGATTGTTCTACAAATCTTGTGGTACTTTCTTCTTTGACAGCTTGATATTGTTAAACCCAGCAGCAAAATCTCTTGAGGAGCTGGAAAAAAATTAAGGGCAAGCCAGCTCAAATTAATTTCACTGTCTGGAGCAGAGTGTTCTTAAGGATGTAAATAATCTAATGCTTAGAATATCTTTGAAATCTTCACAGTTTGTCAGCCTCTGTTAGAATACTCTCATGGACAAGTTCTCATGAATTTAATAAGGATGAAACAATCGAGCTTCTGTGAGAATCAAGGAGTTTAATGGAAAGTGGTGTGCTTTTAAATGGGCTCTTATGAACCCCTCTAATGCTATGGCAGAGAGGCAGCAGAAAATGTGTGGAGCAAGTCTCACTTCCTGTTTGGCTGTCACGATGCACAGCTCATGCACTGAATGTAAAAATACAGATCTTGCTACAGCCTGCTCTGAAATGCCTACTGAAAAAAGGGCAATTCTGTAAAAATCTCTGGAAGTTTCACAGAGTTCTTCCTGGGATCCTTCTGGAGTTTGTGCAGCTGGGGTAGCCAGGAAGGCATTTCTCAATGTTTAAATGAGCACACTACTTGTGAGGAATCCCCTCTTCTTTTTTGTACTTATTTCACCTTTTAGTTTCTATAGTTGCCCTTATTTGGGAAAGCTGTGTCTTCCAGAGTTAGATGATCACAGACATCCAATACTGGATTCCTTTCTCCCATCCCAGTTTTGCTTTTTGAGGTTTTACCTTGCTTTCTCTACAAAAATCAGCACCTGAAATTCAGTGGCAATAATGATATGGTTCTGTTTCTGGATGATAGGACAAAAAACTAGAAAAATGGTGAGTTTTCCTACTCCTGCTGGCCTAAACCTGTCTGAGTTTGTCAGCTGAGGGCATAGTTAAAATGGTTGGTTTGCAGAGAGTGGGACTGGACTGTGCCTTGTCTGTGGTGCTTCCGTCAGGGTGAACTGTGGTTCTACTGCTGCATTTGTTTTCTACACTCGTAATATATGATGGACAGTGCTCCTACTGCTTGCAGGATGATGGTATCAGTTATCTAATGTGTATGGCAAGCACTTTGGGGAGCCAAAACATCACCTGCCTGCTACATACAAGTGATATTCTTATGGCTGGTCATGACATCAATTCAAATTCTGGTCCTGTTCTTTGTGTGAGTCATTTACAGTTCTCTAGCAGTCAATAGCATTAAAGGGCTATTACCAGAGTAATTTTTATTGCTACAACATCAGAATTAGGCTCTAGGATTGCTTCCCATATAGTGTGAGTCTGTATTTGATTTCCGAATACCCAGTACTGTAATTACCTGGAAATGCTAATATTGCCAAGAAATCAGTGCTTCGGACTAAAAGTACCTCAGTTAAGATGATTAAGGAATTAGAATTGGCCAGCTTTTGTCTGAGGCAAAGTTCTGACAGTGCTGC
This sequence comes from Rhipidura dahli, assembly GCA_013399225.1. Classification (NCBI taxonomy): domain Eukaryota; kingdom Metazoa; phylum Chordata; class Aves; order Passeriformes; family Rhipiduridae; genus Rhipidura; species Rhipidura dahli. The sequence goes on along the minus strand of VXAC01006559.1, from coordinate 266,707 downwards.
AGCTCCATTAAAGGCCAGTTGGCATGTATAGCACACTCAGAACAGTGAGGTGTGTTGACTAAAGATGTTTATTTTCCGTAGTCACATGGCTAAAATCTATCTTAGTTTGTTTTAAAACTTTGCTTCAAAGAGTTTTCCTCGCCAGGTTGGAAAAAGAGGTGCCCTTTAAAATGCACATTAGGGATGGGTCATCCCATGCTGTTTCTCCTTGGGAAAGGCTGCAGCACACTTGACATGTCTCACCTTAAGCTTTGTGCCTGAGCTGAAACGTGGCCAGTGCTGTAACAGTCAGGGGTGGATGAGTCAGAATGGACATCAGCAGAAAGGCACCTCCTACCAGCAGGGTAAAAACACTGTGAAATATGAGGGGAAGGTCAGGAAAAGAATGTTTAAAAAAATCAAAAAGCAAAATTCAGCTTCCTCAAAGAACTTGTGGACAAGGAGAATGATGCTGCTGTCTCCAGACATGGAACAGAAAGTCTGTAAGGCAGTGGCAGTGACTCCTCCCAGCTCTACTTACTTGCTTCCATGTTAAGATTTATTCTTTAATATCTGTTACAGATACTATATAGAACAGTAAATACCATCACCCCTTCTCCTCTTGGCTTTTCACTAACACCTGGCCAAATGAGGGTCTCAATGACAGTTTGGCATGAATTTTGACTAATGAAAATTCTCTTGCTAGATAAAATTGATTGATGGTGTCTCTGTGCTGGTCATGAAGTCTGTTCCTCAGATAATGATAATCCAGTCACTGTTTGCATCTCCTCTTGGGCTATTTTTAATTAGGAGTCCTTTAATTAGCACCCTCCCAGTACCTAGTGGGGCCCCAGGGGAGCTAGGACAATGGTCCGGAGGGGCAGGACAAGGGGGAATGGCTTCCCACTGCCAGAGAGCAGGGTTAGATGGATATTGGGAAGGAATTGTTCCCTCTGAGGGAGGTGAGGCCCTGGCACAGAGTGCCAAGAGAAGCTGTGGCTGCCCCTGGATCCCTGGAAGTGTCCAAGGCCAGGTTGGACAGGGCTTGGAGCACCCTGGGCTGGTGGAAGGTGCCCGTGCCAATGGCAGGGGGTGGAATGAGATGGTTCTTCCCAACCCAAACCATTCCGTAATTCCAGAATTCTATGATTCTATGAATCTCAGCCTCTTCTCAGTGCCTTTTTAAATTCTTTTTTATTTTTTGCAAGTCTCTTCTGAAAGAAAATATCTCCTACAGCACCCAGAACTGCTTAGAAATGCCATTTCTATTGTCAGCGGAGTTGGTGGTGGACTCTTGCTGTGGTAAGCATAGTAAGGGAACACATGCTAAAAACAGAATTTGCATTTGAAAATTTTGTGGGACTGATGAAAGCTTTTTTCCTGAGATTAATTTGCGAGTATGTAGTCATTATTTTTCCCCAGAAGTTGCTCAACCCTGTGCCCAGACTATTACTCAGCTACTCTCTGGGCTGCTCTGTGTTCAACAGTGTTAAGGTGGGTCCCGTTCTGTGCTCCACATGTAGTTAGGATGGAATATCATTGGATGTTTTGGAAAACAACCAAAGGAAAAAAATGCATCTAGACCTCTGCACTGAGGCTGCTGTCTGGCCTGTTTATGCAACAGGGTCAATAAAAGCTAATTGAGATTGAACTCCTGTTGCCCCACTTCTCCTGTCTTTCCAATGTGTCCCTCGCCAGATGTAGGTTACATTTATCTCCAGCTGCCAATGCTGGTTTGCCACTGCTGACTCTATGTCAATACAAACACGATGGTATTTTCTGTGTCCCCATTCCCTGGGGCATCGTGGGGCTTGGAGATCCTGTCATGTCAGAAACATGGGACATTGGGAGCTGGTACAGACCATGGGGTGTGTTCAGGGAATGAACAGCGATCTGTAGTAGGTTAATTCTCAAAGTACCTAATACCATTCATAAAAAACTCCCTTGGATGACTGAAGTCCTATTTTCCCAAAATGCAGCACTGTTTCCCTGTGTGCTATTACAGTTAAACACCAGTCACCATTAAATGGACATCACATTAATAGAAGGATTTTACAATCCTTCTATTACAATCCTTCCTTTTACAGAATCACAGAATGTCCTGATTTGGAAGGGACCCACAAGAATCATAGGGTTCTATATGTTTTAAAAAGCACAGAATCGTTGATTTAATTTAATAATATCACAGTGGTTTGTAATTTTTTTATTTATTGATAAATTAGTATTTCCTAGTGACAGGTTAAACAACTTCCCAGTTGCTTTGCTTCCCTTAGAGTTCCTGCTGAAAGGCTCTTAAGATACAAGACTGGTGAGCAATGAGTGAACATGTAGGTATCCATAGGACTGTTATTTCCTACGAAATAGCCATTGGTTCCATGATAAATGATTAACATGGATAAACCTTTCCTTGGAATACTGTCTCTTACTGTTTACTGTTGGATGGTTAAAAATAGCAAACTGACTTAGAACTTCCTGAGCTCCACTGATGGGCTTAAACCTGCATTTTACAAGATTATAGGCTGAGATTTGCAGTGGCGTTTGTTTGCCTTGCTTCTCTTCATTCTTGCAGGCGTCCCTGATCAGACATAGGTTACTCACAGGTCTTGGCATAAATGCTCATCTGTACATCACTCTCCCTAAATCAGTAGCAAAGTGTTTGTATTTTGGTTCCATGCACCCCATGTGTTCTGTGGCCCATGAGGGACTAAATCTCAGTCATTTTCCTACAGCCTTTTTTAGTCCCAGTATTTACTGTGAACGTAAATCACCAATTTGGTGATTCGTTACTGCAAGCCCTGTGAAACTAAAGATGTGATCTTTGGGAAGTATTCACTGCAAATTTTTTGTTAACTCTGCTGGCTTTGGTGTGCTAGGGCTGAGGAGCAACAAATGCAGAGGTTGTTCAGATGTTTCATGTAGATGTTTGTCTTATTCACAAAGGTTTTTCTCTGCAGCCCTCCTGCACTGAGCAGACAACCTGGGAATCCTCAGCAGGCTGACTGTCAGCAGTCAGACAATGGATATCAGGGTTTCTGAAATGCTGCTGCTCAGTCACGCTTGCTGACCTGGTAACGTACAAGAACCTTTTGTTTGCACCTACTTGAGAAACTAGAAATATTGGCCTTTTCCAGGCCTTTCACTCTTTCTGCTGCAAATAGAAATACAGTCAGTGTCATCCACAAATTGCTTCCACATGTTGGGTCAGATTCAGTGTCCAATTCAGTGAAGTCAGCATGAAAATCTGTGGAATTTAATCTTAAATGGTGGATTGTTCTATTTTTCGTGTTCACAGTGTTATTTAGAGGAAGGAGAGGACAGTGCAAAAGGTAAATTAAACAGCAAATCCTAGCTGGATCAAGCAGTTAAATTCTTTCAGCTGCATTCTTTCCCCCAAATTTGTGAAGATTTGGATGTGTATATTGATCTTTTTTTCTGTTCTAATATTCCAGGCATGGATGAAACATAGGAAGGGAAGAATCCTACCAGTAGCACCTACTGCTACCAAGTGTTTTGATGACACCGAGGCAAGCTTTCAGTTTCACTGGAGCAAAAGTTTTGCAGCTGTGATTTAGTGGAAGTATAGACAGGAGAGGAAATCAATGGCCTGCTTAAGAAAATTAATCTTTGCCTGTGTTTCCAAGGCAACACAGATAAGGAAGGGAGTAGCTGCCATGCTTAGAAAATGAGTTCATTGTATTCAAGGGGAAAATCGCTCTAGCAAAATCTAAAAGGTTCTCAAGCAATAAAATAAAATATTTTTTTATTCCAGTTATCTTTTCAGACCCCACTGAAACCACCCACACAGAGAAGAATAAACACAGTGAAGCTTAGGTGGGAAAGTTACTCTGAAGTAAGGCAAATAATTTACCATGTGGACACCCTTAAACCATTCCTTAGGCAGTTTGATTCCAGCACAGAGGAAGGTGTCCTGTATTTACCATGAACAAGGGCTGAGTCCTCATGGGAATTTAGATGCACTTAGCAGAATACTAGTTCTGTTGTTTGAGTGCATTCTTATTATAGATGGACAATTCAAATATTTGCCCAGAATATTTGTCTTTTGACAGGTTCACAGTATTTTAGGATCTAACTAAAACAAACAGTACCAAAAGGTTGGGGAAGAGGATCTTTCTGTTGTTGCTTATTCCTCATCTCAGTAATAAGGGTCTTGCTAAGGGTCCTACTTATTTTGGTTTTATACACACATGTTTATGTATGTAGTTTTTATACAACTTTAAACTAATATGTTTGAAAATCCTGGTCAGTTAGTAACAAAAAAATAACAAAAAACCCCAAAAGCTGGTAGAAATGTTGCCATTGATGCAGTGGAGATCCTATAAGCATTTTACCACTGGCAAGGACTTGCTGATCTGTATTTTAAGATAATTTCAGGATTTTTGTTTGTTTGATTTTAACCTTTGGTTTGATTTTAACCTTTCCTAGAGTATTTTTAGTAATTTTAATGACTGTTCCTAGACTAAAATCAGCTTCTGTCCCCATTTTCCTTAAAAAATTTAGGTCTGTTCCAAAAGAGCACCATAAAACAGATTAAAACAGCATCCATTGCCTAAAGACTTAAGGAGAAGTGAAAGATTTGGCAAGGAGGTTGCTATAAAACTGCTTCTAGATTCGTGCTTTCTCACTACTCTGCCAACTCTCCCTTAATTTTCTATGAGATGCTCTGTGAGCCAATGCCCCTGACTTTCTTCAGGTGAAACAGAACTGCAGAATTCTCCTGGCTCCATTTTTATAGGCTCTATTTATTGTCTTATTTCTTATAATGAAGAGGAAGATAAATAAAACCAATAGTGCTTGTGGCAGTCTGCTGGTGGTTTCAGATTGTGTAACCCAACCCGAGCAATGTCAGTGATGCACAATTTGGAAGCTTCCAAGAAAAAAATTCAAATTTTTAGTGTGTCTGATGGAGTAAGATGAGAGGGTTTATTACATGTACTCTCTTCTTGGGCAGTTTTTTGTGGCTAAGGATCCCTGAAAAATCTTCTGCAGAAGTGTGGATGAAGTGTTCCTGGTGGAAGCTTTTACTCTCCTGTACTGCTTTTTACGATGAAACAACTGTTTGAAAGTGAACTGGATTGTCTTATGTGTTTTATATTCATAAATACTACTTTTAAAATATTATTTTTCTTGCATTCTTGAATTTTTCCTTGCCTTCCCTTGACTTTTCTTTTGGTTTTATTTTGGATGAGGCTTGCAGGATGATGTTTAGATCTCTTACATATTTTCCTTTGCATGTTTTCCTTTTGACATCATTACTTTTGCAGAAAGTATTGGAAAGATGACTGGAAAAGGACTTTTTGGGAAAAGAGAGGGAAATGAAAAAGTGGCAAACTGACATTTTTATTATCTTTGAGGGCAAGAAAAGATTTAAATAGAAGATTTGCTAAAATCTTATTTGATGCAAAACTTAGTGTATTTTGCAATGTCTGGAATCCTGCTTTTCTGTTGGAAATCTTCCAGCTGAAGCAGCTCTGTCTTTGATTTACATCTGTTATTTTCTCTCCACTCTGGCAGCTGGACAGAGTTCCCATCCATGGGTGCTTCAGCATGATTTCCATCTCCTCGGCCATCAGTGACTTAGTGTGACAGACGTCAGCCCGGCAGAGCTCACTGGGGATTACTGGGAGTGGCTGATCCCAGCCTTCCTTCTCCAGCAGGATTGGCACTGCCTTTAGTGCTCTCTCTGACAAATGATCAGTCACCTCCAGCTGATAGCGGTTGACTTGCTCCTCTACCTGTGACCATAACAGGGCAATAAGGAAAAGCTTTTGTTCCTACACGTCACCTTTCCACGGATAAATGTAGGATTGGAGCCTTGTATGGTCACACCTGCCAAGTGTCTTTAATAATGGATATGAATTTTAAGTTGGAATAGTGGTGGGTGACAGCCCGGCTTGGGGGTAGGGGAGGGCTGTTGGGCTGTTCTGCCTGCCTGTTTATTTCCAATTAAATAGAAATCCCATCTGTAATGGGATTATGGTATTTGCTGAGAATGCCTGTGGGCTTTTAAAGCACTGACTTTCTGACATCAATGAAAATGGGGAATGGGATCCTGGCTTGCTGTGGTGCATGGAGAATATCTGAATAATTGAGTCTTTAATGGTCTGGGCTTAGGACTGTTAGCTGCAGCTGGGATGTATGCTGGAAATGAGCACGGTGTGTAGGAAGGAATTGTTCCCTGGGAGGGTGGTGAGGCCCTGGCACAGGGTGCCCAGAGAAGCTGTGGCTGCCCCTGGATCCCTGGCAGTGTCCAAGGCCAGGCTGGGCAGGGCTTGGAGCAACCTGGGATAGTGGAAGGTGTCCCTGCCCATGACAGGGGTTGGAAAGAGATTATCTTTAAGGTCCCATCCAACCCAAACCATTCTATTATTCTGTGTATAGGAAGGAAGAGAGAAAGAGGAAGAAAGTGAAAGAGGATGAGTAAGGGGCGGAACAAAAGAGGAACTGAAGTACAGGAAAGGAAGACAAAGTGGGGAGAAACATCTTGTTATTCCTTGCTTACTCAGAGCCTGGGCAAAGGGAGGAAATGCCCCAGCCAGCAGTGCAGTGCCTAAAAAGAAGCTTCCCAAACAATGCTCTTGGAAACAACAGCAAAGGAACAGATCTAAAGGTTCAGATCACCTCAGCTGACCCAGTGACGCAGCTGGTTTGCTAGAGCACAGAGCTTAGGGATCAAAGAAGGCACTGCCTGCACAAAGGTCTCCCTGCAGGACCCCAGGGGACAGCCTGTGGACTGCAGTGAGGTGACATGTTGGGATTAAATTGAGTTCCTTGGGAAGCAGGGTGTCACTTTGATTCCAAAAGGATCAGGATCAGTCAGGTTTGTGTAGGTGCTGGAAGGAAATGTCACGCACAGGAAGGTGCCAGGAGGGGGCATCTCAGTGGTCTTGTGCTGTCTGTATTTTGGGAAATCAACTCCATGTCACAGTGATGAATCCACGTGCGTAAAACAGAAAACTTGTTCTGCCTCCTGGCACCCCAAACCGAACAGTATTTACCAATCCTATAAAACAGCCAAACCGTGCCACCAACCATGCTTATATCTTCCCTGTCATTTGGCCTTTCCCTGGAGAAATGGAGACAATCTGGATATCTGGCTTTGCAGCCTTCACCTTCTGGTTTGATTCCAAGAGGTTTAGTTTGACCCTGCGCCCCAAGGCAGCTGTTGTGCAGAGAAGGAATTGAGGGTGGGAGAGGGAGTCACCAAGTGAGTGCTAATCAATAATGGTCCGAGAAGGTAAATATCACATGAGGGTGTGCAAGAAGGAGCAGTATTTGAAAAAGTGTAATGTGTCTGCTCTACTCAGCATTACTAGGACCTGGTCTGGGTTTGTATATTACATTTCAGGAGAGACAGGGGCTGACTGGAGAGCACTTGTAAGGAAGCACTGAGGGTGCTCGGAGAGCTACGAAATATGGTTCTCAGGGAAAGGTTAAAACAACCCCAGTTGTCTCAGTTTAAAAGCAACTGAAAGAAGGAGAGTGGGACATAAACCTGAAGGCCTTAAAGAGCTGCTGCAAAAAGACAGGAAACAGTATGTCCTCTATGTCCAGAGTGGACAAGGCAAAAAAAAAAAAAAACCAACAAACCTCTAATTACATTAAGGGAGATTTGTGTTGATTTTGGCAAAGCAGTAAATGTACTTATGCCTTGGGAAACAAACACAAAACACAGAGGGAGCACATGGAATACCACTGGAGGATTTTAAGAGTAAGTTTGACAAACTACTGGAAGCAACTGTATTGACAAAACTGATCCTATGGTCAGAGGGTAGATAAGACAGTCTCTTGAGGGTCCTGTTTCTTTGCTTTTTGACCTAATCTTAATTTTGTCAAGACAACTTTGAGTTTTGATCCTGGCTTCCAGAGCATCTGCAATTGCTTTGCAAATTTTATAAATGAAGTTTCTCTGTTCTCATGGCAGTCACTCCATTAAGATGTCACTTTTAGACTCACCCTAAATGATACAACCCCACTTGCAACACCCCTGGGGTCTGACAGTAAGTCTTCTCCTGATAGCTACATTTGGAGAGGAATTTTTGCAGCGAGTCACACACCTGTGATTTGGTAGCTATGCTCCAGGTGATAGTTCCTTCTCAGAATGTCCTGGGGGAATGTGCCTCACCAAGGGAAGGGAAGAAACCTCTGTGGCTTCTCCTCCTGCCCCTGGGCCACTCGCCCCACCAAGAACGTGCATGGCTTTGACATAACTTGCTGCCTTCTTGTCTCATATTTGTTTGTGCATGAGTTTCCAAGGGATTAAAGGCTGGCTGAAGGATACATTACGTCAGATTTCCTTCTACCTTTTCTTTCTAAAGACAGTGGTGTGTTTCCTCAACACGCTGCAGGTCAAATCCTGTTTTAGCAAGCTTAGGTAAACAGCCCATATCCCTGAAGGGACACAACACACTGTGCTGGGTTGGATTGGAGCGGGCCCATCAAGTGAGCTGTGTGAAATAAGGGAATGGTTCCAAAAGGTCCTGGATGGCAAGGAGGCAAGTCCAAGACTGCTCTAATGTTGTAACTGCTCAGTGGTTGTGCACACTTTCGGGGCAAAAGCAGTAAAACTCGTGTCTTCTGCTGTGCTGTAAGTATTTAAAAGGAAATATGAGTATTTAAGTGTCCTGGGAGCGTATCTGGGACTTTAAAGGGTGCAATCCTGATTCAGACTGAAAACAAATCACGAGGAGGAGGGGCAGTGTTTGATTGTGCTCCTGACTGTGTTCCAGAGGACAGGTCTCTGCCTGCCCTGTGTCCCCAGGCAGGTGTCCCCCTTGGTAGGGGCTGTGTGCTCAGCTCTGTGTCAACAAGACACAGCCACCTCTCCCTGGAAAGTGAGATAGGAATTCCTGTCTGTGGACTCCTACCTTCTCTGTCCAAGCAGGTTTTTATGAACTTGCTGATTCTGTGGCCAGGCTGACCTGAGGATGTGGGTCACTAAAACAAATTGATTTCAGGTGGTTAAAAACATCAACACAGTATTAGCACAAGGAGTAGGTGAAGTGTGAGGCTGAGAGAACACTGTGCAGCCTTGAGAAGGGTCACAGAAACAAGCCCTTAGTGACTCCCCCAAACTCTTGGTACTATTTATCTGCTGTATACAAAACCAGTGGTGGTAGGTGGCACAGGGCAACTGGCATTGAAGCAGATCCAATTTTATTTAGTACTCCAGATTTTTCCCATTCATCAGATGTTCAGGACACTTTGCAAGTAGCTAACAACAAACTGGCTAAAAACATGGAAATGCAAGATTTCCATCCATCTCTCTACCTAGCTGGAGAGCAGCTTTATGTAAACTTCTATAAAATAAAATAAACTAGCTAGTGATTTGGGGAAGTTCTTCCAATAAACGGAAGAAACTGCATTTCTGCTCAGTCTGCATTCAAGACAAAAGTATTCCAACAGGGATAATCTGTTTGCTCAGAAAGAGCATATTTCTGATTTCCTCTGAGGAGTCTTTGTGTAAATCTATTTATGCTTATTCACTTGATTTAATAGCACTGCTTGCTATAATATGTAGGTGTTTTTATGGGGTTTATTGTATGCTTTTTACATGTGTGGCTTCTTCTCCATTTCTCCCAAGGGCACAAGGCCCTAAGGACAAAGCAGGCAGCCTTTCCCCACTGAGAGCAGTAGGGTGTCCTTAGGGCCACTCAGTTCTCAGTTTCAGGCTGCCAGAAAGAAACAATTCCCAACTGTTGTGGAAACCTCCTGCTGCTCCAGGCTGGGACATGGTGCTGTATGTCAGTGCTGCCTGCAATGTGCTCTGCCTGCCCTCCTTCCCTTCAGTCCTACAGTCTGACTGCCCTTCCTTGGTGTTTCCTACCTCTCAGGATGGCAGGAGGTGAGGCAGCCTCTCCACCAACATTTTCACATGTAACTCATGTACATCAGTAACTCTGCTATGACAAAGTAATTCTGCTGGGATCAAAGATCCCACCTGCTGCCAGATGCCTGAAGAGCTCAGTAGCATTTTCATGTCTGTAACTGTACAGTGGAGATGCTTTAGCCCCTGGTTTTTGGGAGGCAAAGTTGACTATAGGTACATAATCTACAGAGTGCTCTTGGACAAGAGGCCTGTGTTCAGGCATGCCTGAAAGTCCTCTGAGGAGAAACAGGGCCTGGAGTCAGCCTGGATACAGAGAAAATCATGTGAGGCACAGCTGGCTCTGCCTGCACCAGAGAGGTCTGTGCCAGGCTCTGCCAGGACAGGGAGTTGTTACCAGGCGTGCTCAGGGTGGCTTTTAGTGTGACCCACTGCTGGCGGCATGGTTCATGTGGAAACACCTCCATGGCTCACTGATCTTGTTCTGGAGTGACTATCAATATGTAAACCAAGCCTGAATTGCACTTTGAATGCTCCAAGGGAGGTCACCAAAACTGCAGTGGATTAAAAATTTACTTTTGTAAAAGGCATGACACATTATATAGGCCACGTGTACAAGTCCGATAAGGCAGGCAGACAAAATACACAGGGCTTTCAGTCTGATGAAATACAGCAATATTTGCTGTGTTAAAAAAAAGCAATTCAGAAAACTTTTCATTTTTGTGAGGGGAAGTGAACTATTGCAAAAATATAAATGTAATTAGTTATATAAAGATATTTCTTTTACTACGTAAGTACAAATCTAATGTACTCTAAGCCTTACAGAGGAAATCCCTTAATTGGCAGATGGAGCCTTTACCATGGTGCTGGTTTTAGCTATTATGGAAATACACTGATAGCAAATCTCCACTGATAGTAAATCAATATTAACAACACCTGTTGAAAGGTTTTCTTTCCTGTTTCCCTTTCTGAGACACAGCTGGAGATAAATTCAAACCCATGGCAGTGGGCACTGATAGCCAGTGGCCCTACAGATGGAAAAGCAGCCTTGGTGTGTGTTTCCTTGGGGTTTGTAAGGCAGGATGGCCTGAAAGCCTCGGGACCTGTTGCCAAGACTCCTACACATTCTCAGTGCCAGCTATTTCCTATTTACTGGCTCTAAGCCTGCAGAGATGCTGGTAATGAACCCTGGGCTGGGGCTGGAGTGAGGATCCCCTATTGAGAGCTCACTTGAGCCAAGGCACCGACAATTCCAACTGGCTTCTCCTGCAGAGAGAGTGCTCAGGATGGAAATGGCCACACTGCAAGTGAATCCTCACAGAACAAAAGGGAAGTGTTTTGGGGCCCACCCCTGCATTCCTTGAGCCTGAAAATTCAGTCTAAGACTGGCAGCAGTGCCCCCGAAATGGCACAATGCAGCATTTGTGCATGTACTTTGAGCAGAGGCGGATGAAAATCTCATTTAAAAGCCTGCACTTTAAAAAAAAAGGGTGGAATAGACTTGGATGTAGATCTGAGGTCAGTATCAAAACCACCATAGACTTAAATCCTGTGTGCAGCCTTATCTTAACTTTTTAGGATTTTTGTCTGTCCCTAAGGAGCCTGATAAAGTGAGGAAGGCCAGCACAGGGCACTCCTGATCAGACCTTTTCTACTTTTAAAGGGTAAATAGAAACAGAGGTATGTGTGAGAGTTTTAGATCTTACAGCACTAATGTCCTCAGGGGAAGAACAAACAGAGCTCAGGCAAATGTTTGCAGATTTATTTTAGTGGCCTAAATGAAACTGGAATTCCAAGCAACCAGCCCTAATTTATTATGTTTATAATATAGTGAAAGCTTTTTCACACAGTAAATGTTTTCTTTGTTATATTGATATAAATGACTATGTTGGTCCCAGAAGGAAAGTATTTTCAGAGTCTGATGGTTTCTCTTAGAACAAGAGATTACAATCTTTCAAGGGGTTGCTCTGTTGATAAGCCAGGCTGGCTTTGGGGAGAAATTGTTAGTGCAGCTAAAGCACAGGTCCAGAAAAATTGTCTATGAACAGTTTCTCTGAAGTGATGCTAGTTGAATTTAAACACTGTTATTGAGGGGGGAAGGCAAAGAACATTGTGATGCATTTTCTGTCAGTTACTGAGAGCTGGAAGGATATACACAGCACAGATTTGGGGCAGATTTGTTGTGCTGCTCTTCTCCCCTCTTCCTGCAGTAAGAGTTTGCAGTTTCCAGAGAAGCTCCAACTTTAAAGATGCTGGCTAGAGAGCAGGCTGCTGCTGATCTTTTCTGGGAGAGCTTTTCATTTGGGATTGCATTTCCCTAACTAGAAATACAAGCAACTCAAATTAGAAAGAGATAATTTAGTGTTTAGAGCCTGGGGCTTTATTAAATGATTGTTTTTGTCCTGGTTAGACCTTTCTGTTTTGCTGTTGATAATTTATTTTATTATGGATTGCAGTGTTAATAATTTGCAAGATTACCTGGCAAATGGAATAGATGGTTCAATTTAACATTTTAGGAAAATATAAAAACAAATCAACATTAGAGACTTTGACACACAGGGTCACTGATTCATCTGCTAAAGCTGACAACAAACAAATGACTCATGCTAAAATGCAATCCTCAGTTATTTGGCCAGCTGCTCCAGCTGGATGTGAGTATCCCTAAACCCGTGGTGGGATTTTCCCCCTCTCATCCACATGTAGAGTGTTGTGATTTGGATCAGAATTACAGTTTTTAGTACTTTAAAAACCAAGACAAAACAAAAACCCCACCATAAAGCCCAGCACTGGCTGCCCAGGGGAGTGGTGGAGGTGTTCAAAACCATGTGCCTGGGGCATCTGGGGACAAGGTTTAGTGGTGAACATGGGGGTGGTGCTGGCTGGGGGTTGGACTTGGTGATCTTAAAGGTGGTTTTCAACCTTAACAATTCCATAACTCCATGAGTCTCTAAAAAATGAAATCAAATCCCTCTAGGATTGGAAGTGATATTCCTGAATTTTGGTTTCTTTGCAGGCTTATTCTGTGACATGGATCAAATTTCCCAAAGGGTTGTGTTCCCTTTAGGGGTTTGTGTAAATGTGAGTCATGGCTTATGGTCTTATCACTAAAATCCACCTTTGGAGAAGAGGGGAGTGATAGGAATCCAAGAGAACAAAGCACTTTCTGGCAAGCAGGTGCCTCTGGATGCTTCAGCAGGACTGCAGCTCTCACTTCCAGCCCATTTCTCAGGGGAAGGCCATCAGGGCAAGGTGGCAGTACTGCTGCTTTGCTGTTCTCAGGAGAATTATGTCCTGCAGCAGTGACTGGGCTGAGCAGAGGTGTTTGTTGGGCAGGACTTGTGCACCTGCTCCCCATGGTCTGCCCATGAATTGTGCCATGATCCTTCACGGTGTGTTCTCGGTGAGACGGAATTTCTTCTCCCCCTCTAAACCACTAAAAAGCCCTGCATTTTCCAGGGGCATCTTCCTCACTTGGACAGCTACATCTTAGTTTTACTACTGAGGCCAATGTTTCACCAGTCACAAATGGGTAGGCTTTGGGTACACGAAACTCTGTTACAGAGTCTAATCAGTGTTTAGAAAGTGGATCTTTTTGAAAAAAATCCTTAGAATCAGGATCTGAGTGTCACAGTTATCTGATGGTAACTAGCTGTTACATCAAGCTATGGATCCCATCTGGTTTAAGGACAGCAAGTAAACCTGCAACTGCACAGGGAATCCAGCTGATGTGGGAATGGACTCTGAACTGAGAAGGCTTTTCGTGCTTCTTGTGCTGAGGCTATGATCCAGTGTTGCCATGGTGGAAACTTGTCATTTGTAAGCTTGTTTTAGTAGTGATGAGGATTTGTGCCAGATGAATTCCTTCTAGATTCAAATTCCTCAGAAAAAAAAAAGATGTTACATGCTTGGTTACTCATCCCTTCCTACCCTTGGGTAGGACTATGCAGCATCAACTGCTTTTTCAGTCCTTGTGGGAATGGTTGATGGGCCATTGGCCAAAACCACAGATAAAATTCTGTCCTTTTGAAATGGACACCACAAAATTCTGGAGGCTGAGTCCTGCTCAGTATGATGCTCCCACAACAGCAGGATTTTCCTGAACTTCTGTGTGCATGCTGAATCTAGAAACAGTGTTAGGTATGGCCTACGAACCACGATTACTTCCAGCTGCAAACCTGGGCTTCAAATCTATCCCACAGATTGGTCTGAGTTCCTCTCTTGCAACCCTAAATTGTATCAGTCCTGCAGTCAGTGCTGTTCTGGAAGTCAGGCAGGGTTGTGTTTATCCTAAACTTGATGCACAGTTTTTGTGTGGCCCTGGGGGATAATGGACAGCAGATGATGACTTAATTGGTGAGACATGCCAGAGCACACTTTTGTATCAAAGCTAAACCAAAATGGCCCTTTAAGGCCACCTTCTGCTGCCTTCTCTGTTTTGAGGCCACATGAGGTGTGTTCTAAAGAACCATGTGAGCAGAACTTCCTGTGTCCTTGCTCTCAACCTGGCTCTGGGAACACTTCACACTTCTGCTCTCTCACAGAGCAGGAGCTCCTGTTTTCTCTCTATCTTAAACCCAGCAGTGGGGAACTCCATCGAGTGCTGGGACTACAGCAGGAGGCAGAAGAACTGAAAACTGCCCCATTTCTGGGGAAACTTGTGCATCTGAGCACTCAGCACAGGGTACAAATGTTCTCATCCATTTTTGTGTCCCATGGCCACGCACAGATGGGAACACAGAGACATGTCTGGCTCCCTGTTTTGCTTAAGAGAAGGGATTCAAAGTGCCACAAGAGAAACAATATAATTCACTTATTTATAGTATTCTGGTACATGAATGTTTTAATACACTCAATTTTAAGGGCCAGTTCAATTTCAACAGGTGTCAAAGACTATGGCTTCTGAACTAAAAAATTCTTTTGTTGTCTCTTTTTCATGATGCATAATAAGAACCATAAACACTACTGAGCTTAGATTGTGGCAATGATCTTCCAAATATACTGCTATATAACTCAATAAAACTGTTAGATTGGAGCAAGGCTAAAAATTCACTAGAGCAAGGATGAATCTGATATGTGACTTTATTATGATGATACATTACTGATATGTACTACAATATAGGCCATCATTTTTACTACGGAGTCACACAATTGAAAAGAAATGACAAAAGGTGACTTTTTTGTCATTTATATATTAAAAGCCTTAAAGCCAGGTTTCTGCATCTATAATGAGATAATTTGACACTGGAATCTTGTATCAAGCAGTTTGAAGGAAACAGGGATGTACTGGCATTGCTTGAACTCAGTGAGAGTGTGTATCAGTATCTATTATGTTTATATATCAGTGTATGAACTCTGACTCTTCATAGTGATGAGCTTAAACCAGACTTTATACCACAAGTCCAGCAACAGCGTTACCTTACATTGCTGAATTCAGCCTTAGGTCACTGTTCCAGTCACTGTGACTGCAGGAAAACAACTGAAACCCAACATAAAGATAACAGCCTAGAGAAGAAATCAAATTTATTAGGGGGAATTTCAGCTGAATGGCTGCTTTACAGAGGGCAGAATAATGAAGATAATGTTGGAGACTTCTGAGGACTCTTTCTGGAATAGTGTTCAGACCTAATCCTGCAAGCCCTTGGACACATAAATAATCCTGCCTCACACATGGAGTGTCACCTGACGTCAGTGAATGATTTTCAGGGGAAAGGATTACTCACAGGACTAAGGGTTTGTACATTTACTTTAATTACTCTGGGCTTTTTTTTTTTTTTTTTCAATTGTTTTCAGATATTAAGAGTAACTTCCCCTGTATTTCTTCTTCCACACCCATTTTGGTCAACATAGCAGGTGAAGTACTTGTGGTGGCACAAAAATTTATGCTGCATTTTGATTCTGTGTAATTGTAACAGCTGTTACAACCATCCCATAAAAGCACACAGTCACAGGGACAATGGCCCCAAGTGCTCTCAACATCCTGGATGGAACAAAACTGACCTTCTGTTGAACAAATTTATGCCCTTTTTTCCCCATCACAAAACTAAGTGCAGTTCATCCATATGAAAGCAACAGAACTCAAGTGTAAGTAGACAGAATAAATGAGAGTGATCTCATCTTGATATGTAAGATCTACTAATAAGGAGGAGAAAATTACAAAGGGACCTTTGTGGACCAGTTTTGGTATGAATTTTGAACCAGGGACCAGCGAAGGCCTTGCTGAAGTGGGATCAGTCTCTGTTGTGCAGGAGTCTGGTTTACAGACCGAGCCTCTGTTAGCCTGCGGGTACATCTGCAGTTGCAACATAACTACTGAGTGGCCTTGGTCCCAGGAATTCCTTATCCCTGTGGAACACTCTCTGAGGCTGTGCTGGTAACACTCAGATACTTTCACTGGAACAGTGTGAGCTGATTTGGGATGTTTCTCTGGGTGATTACAGTTACCCAGGCAGAAAGAAAGGGCAAAACAAGACCCCATGCTTCCTTATAACTTATGGGAAACAGACTCCAACCAGGATAAATTGGATGTGATTCCTTAAGGGTATTTAGTTGCTCTACAAGTAACAAATCATGAAGAACTAGTTCTGAATAATGTTCTGAGGCAGAATGTCTGTGTCAGTATTGAAGAAGCTTAATGCTTGAAAGAAGAGAACAAACCCATAACTATACATATTCAAAAGTAACTGGAGAAACAAGAACCCTCTGAATGGCTCTGGTATGGGGTCACCTTAAAGCCACCAGAATCAACCACTGAAGTCAATACCTGTAACACTGCCAGGATGAGTGAAAGGAGAAGAAGAAATCACTCTTTATTTCAGAGACCAGCCAGCTACTGAGAGTAATTTATGCCTGTGTCATATCAAGACTGTACTGCTGTAAAACTATTGCAGAGGAGAGCAACCCTTGGAAAATACACCAAACCCATCTGTTCCGATCCAGAGTCATCCATACTGGAGGGCAACCACAAGAGCAGTGTGACCACAGGAACCTTGGGCCTTACACTGACTTCTATCAGGCTTCAGGTCCTCTGGATGGATCACTGAAATCCTTCAGAATCTGCCCCCAGGCTGTGGAGGAACATGATCCTTGTGTCATGTCACAGTTCATTTTTGTCTTTGTCAATAACTGCTTCTTTGCCCTTTACAAATTGTTCTTCAAACCCCTTCTTGTGGCCTGCCTTAATGTTTTATTTTTAATTTGTGTTTTGCATTTAAGCTGCCAGAGTTTGAAGTGCTTCTTGTCTTCATTAGACCCAATACCTGTGGTCTTTCCAAACACGTGAGATGGAAATTGTGCAAATGATGTGAATTTCTGTTGATTTTCTTCCTTCCCTGTCTTGGTTTAACCTCTCTGTGTAGTGCTTATTTGGAGACTGTAAAGGGAAAGAAAGGTACATTGGATTTTTTTTTTTTTTCAAACAACCTGTAGGACATCAGAAATGCTGTTAAACTCTTTGAAAACTTTACATTTATTAGACAACTTTGAAAATAACAGATACAGACTGCCAGTTTTAGTGTTTTCTTGCTGATTAAAGTCAAAGACCCAGAACTTCTGGATACTTCCTTATCTTTGATGGCTACTCTGCCAGCATCATGCATTCATATTTAAAAAATAAATAAAATTCCTACTCTAGCAGGAAATGAGTTTTCTTATCAGATCAGGCAGGTCCTGCTTTTAGCATGGTTATGCAAATCCCTGGAAAAACTCAAGTAGTAAAGAAACTATAGGAGGTCAGAACTGCAGGGTGCTCTAAAGAACTATTTTATAAGTACTTGTGGAAGGTGTTGCTGTAACCTGTGAATGAAGACACCCTTTGTGCTCAGTAGAAGCAGAGAAGTATCTAAGTTGATGCTTTGGGTAAGTCAGGAGGCTGGAATGATTATACAGAGAGCTTCAGCTCCTGCGTTCAGCTAAGAGTGGTTGGTTTGTCCAACAGGATGTTCTGTGGGGTTTTTTTCTTCCTGTACTTCAGTCCAGAAATGTGATCAATAAATAGGTATTTGTTTTCTCCTAATTTTTTTACTCCTGTAGAACAGCTTGCAGTGGATTCTACCATGGCATAGAGTTTATGTTTGGGGGCGTTTTTTCCAGCTGAACCTTAGCTCAATCACTAAGTAAAATAAAAATAATAACTGTTTCTTTTCGGAAACAGGTTCAGCTGCTAGAAAATTAACCAACCAATCCTTGGGGCAAGGGAGTGAAAGGAACAACATATCCTCATGGCTGGAAGAAACCAAAGTCAGGTGAGCGTAATCCACTGCACTCTGTTCCACTTGGGTTAAGCTCTGCCATAAATTTCCACTCTCATGACTGCTCTTATTGATCCTGGTTGTTCACTGGCATCATTTGCTGCCATTCCTTCCTTTGTTGCAATAACTACACATGTACATAAAGGAGGATTAGGTCTTTTCCAGCCCTTGCTGCCAGCCAGGCTTTGAACTCCCAGCCCAGCCAAGGGCTGAGCTGCTGGCAGAGCCCCAGCGCCGATTGCTGCTGTTGAAGACTCTGCTCAGTGTTTGAATACAAATCATTAAGTGGTTTATTAGTCCTCTGCACCCTGCTAAACAAAAGCTGGTGTCTTTGCCCAGCCTTGTAGTGCAAGTAGCTGTGTGTGCCCAGTCATCCTTATGCTAGAAAAGCCTTGGGAGTTTTGTGGAAAGAAGGCAGAATGCCCATTGCACCAGCGAGCACGATGGCTGCAGTCTGGCTCCTAAAGGGCACCTGGGAGGGTCCCAGTGCCACTGCCTTGGGCCTGCTAAAGGGCAAGGACACGAGCACACAGTGGCATTTACCTCCTACTCTCCAGGTGTCCACGGACATCCTGCAGGGCCTGGGCTGTGAAATAACCCCAAGTGTGGTGTTCAATCCCTTATTCCTTGGTGCTCACCTGTGCTGCGCTGTGGCCATTGCCCTGCAGCCCCTGGCAGCCAGAGCTCCTTCAGGTTCCCAGCTGGCAGGCAGCTCCCTGCCCTGTGCCCAGGGAGCCTTTGCCCAGGGGTGGCAGTGTGTGCAGCCAGCACCCCTCCCAGGGCACACGGTGTGGGGGACAGGGGAAGCCATTGCTGTCCTTCTCACAGAATGGATTGGGATGGGAGAGAACTTCAAGCCCAACCAGTGCCATGGGCAGGGACACCTTCCACTGGACCAGGGTGCTCCAGCCCTGTCCAGCCTGGCCTCCTGCACTGAGGACCATCACAGGAGGTTCCTCTGCTGTGCTGCTGCCCAGACTGTGCCTTCCTCAGGCTGCCTTTGCTTCTCACACCGTCAAGGATCAGGCAAATCTGGGGTGCACCTGGACCTTAACCTCTTCAGGGCTTGATAACAGAGCTGAACCACTGTTAAGAAACTGCAAGTTAATGCCAATTACTTTCTCAGGTATTTACCTTGCTGAAGATAACCAGAGGTTATTACCTGAACTTGCTATTTTGACTTTTCTGCGGAGGGAGGGGGCAAGCTGAGCAAGATAAAGGAGTGTATTGTACTGATAATTCAAATTACAACAGTGCATTTCTTTTTAACCCACTTAGAATTGTGTAATAATGCAGCACAGGAAGTTTCTTTCCTTTTTTTTTTCTTTTCAAAATCTTTCTCACTGCATTGCAATGGAAGTTATTTGTTCCCAAAACCTTAATAGCAACATGTATTTATCAGTTGACCTTGAACTTCATTTTTAATGAATAACAAAAGTCAACAGAATACCAGCTCTTGATAATCTGTAAGAGACATCAAAAAAAAAAAAAAAAAGAAAGAGAAAGGTTAGGTAAGGAAGGCACATAAAATCAGGTAATAATCATTAAAGAATCGTGTTGTTGCTGTTTACACTATTACTGGGAACTAGAGTTAATATTGCCTTTCAAACCTTTCAAACCTAAGTCTTGTGGGGTTTTTCTTAACTAGAGTGAAGGACAAAGATAAGCAAAGCGGAAAAAAGTCAAACTAAGGTTGGAGATTTAGGACAGTATAAAAGAAGGTAATTCAGCATGAGAGTGAACAACATGTGCTGGGGAAGGAGGAGGATGTGTCAGTGGAGAAAGGAGAAAAACATGGAAACATTATCAGAATTGTTTTCTTTATAAACTTGCTGCCCACTTCTTGCTTCCTTTTCATAATGTAGGTCTGACTGGTTAATCACTGCACATGGTGGTTGCCTGTGGCTTTGTTCCTGTACTCAACTGTATTTTTAATTGTCAAGGGCACCTACAGCAGTGTCCAGGCACTGTTTTGGGCTGGTGCTGCAAGCCGAGATAAACACAAGTGGAAGTTCCACTTGGAAAAACTCTGTTGCTCACAGAAAGGGAATTTTTAAACTTCACTCTTGACTAAGTCTGAGAAATTAGCTCTGAGTTTGCATTCTGCAGCATTGCCTACAAGTTACTTATCACATCAGGGAGCAAGGGACTTGGAACCAAATGTACTTAATGAATTTTGACTAGAGAGCCGATATGTAAAGCAGAGCTTATAAAGAAGCAAAAATACACTTCTTTTACACACCCCCCCCAAAAAAAAAAAAAAATCTCAAGCAGACACACATCCAGGAGAAGCAGTATTTTTGGGTGAGCTGTGCAGGGGGGGTTCCCTGAGTGGGTGGCAGTTTCATGTGGGGGAGAACGTTCGCAGAGCCCCTGTGCTGGGCAGTGAGGACACAGCACAGCAACCCCTGATGTCAGTGTGTGCAGGCTGTGCACTCCCTCTTCTGGATAGCTTAGAGTGCTTGTGCTGGTGGAATTTCCTCCCTGGGCCTAGAAGCTCGGCAGGGCTGAAGTTGCAATGCTGTTCCTGGACTGTGGTGTCCCAAACAGGAGCGGGGAGGCACAGTGAGCAATAGGGACTCTGGGACCTCCTGGGGGTTCCGACACAGCCATGAGCATGTGGGTTGTTATCAGTTGTGTGGAGGTCATGGTAATGCAAAGGGCACCTGATCAAGCCTGAGCAAGGGCTGTCAGAACCAGCGTTGCAGTGCTGACCACATAAAAACCAGAAAATCTGGATCCAAGTACTGTGTCTGGCCTCTTCCACTGCCATGAGTCACACTGCAATAATGGCTTGAATGCCCTACATGCCAGGCATCCAAACCTTTGATCACAATTTGGACTGTGCAGCTCAGAGTCATCACTATGGAAATCTGATTTTCATTTAGGAAAGCAGCTGTGACCTTGCAGTTAGGTCACCTAAAAATATGGGGCTGTGCCCTGTTCCCACCTGTGCCCCTGGCTGACCCCAGGCATGTCATCTGCGCTCTCCTGTAAAACAAGGCTGACCACATTTCTGATATCCTGTGAGGAAAATGAAACCACATAAAATAATAGAGTCATGGAAGGGTTTGGGTTGGGAGGGACCTTAAAGCCCCTCCCATTCCATCCCCTGCCATGGGCCTTCCTTACCTTCCCCTATCCCAGGTTGCTCCAAGCGCCATCCAACCTGGCCTTGGACACTTCCAGAGATGGAACAACATACCTGGGGTAATTTGATATCTGGCATTACAAGCCTTCAACAGCTTTGTCAGATAGAGAAACAAAAATTTCCATATGAAATATTCTTATTCAGTACCTTAAATTGTTTTGTTCACTCTGGTTGGGAGAGTTCACAGTGTCCCTTCTTGTAACCTCTGTGCTGTCCCCCCACCTCTCCAACCTCCACTAAGCAAAAAGCCCCAACTCTCCATCCTTTCACTGCTTCTCCCCCTGGAGCAAACTGATAAGGATTTTAATTCCTAATTAATTCCTTGGAGTTGGAGAATATACCCACCAATTTCTTCCCCATCCAGATAGTTCAGACTGTTCCCCTCCACACCCCCAAAACCTCTAGCTTCCTCCACTCTCAGATCTCCAGGAATCTTCAGTCTTAAATGAAGAAAACAGAATTTTTGGGTAATCTGTTTGGTCCCTTCCATCCCACACCCCTTATGGGTGGGTTTGCAGCTATATTAAGGCTCATGAATCTCATATGCCTTCAAAATAGCAAACCCATTGGTAGCATTCTATTTTCCAAGTGTAATTAAAGCCTATTGGAACCATGGAATTTCATTGC
The DNA here is from genome assembly GCA_013399225.1 of Rhipidura dahli. Classification (NCBI taxonomy): domain Eukaryota; kingdom Metazoa; phylum Chordata; class Aves; order Passeriformes; family Rhipiduridae; genus Rhipidura; species Rhipidura dahli. Next base: position 244,860 of record VXAC01006559.1, on the reverse strand, counting down.
TAAGCATTGTGCTGCTGACAGAAGAGAATGCTTCAATTTGAAGCCCATGAGATTTACAGGAATAAAGTAAAGCTTTGCTCTAGGTTTTCAAAAGCCCAAACTCTGCCTGTGCATCCATTATACATGACAGAATGATTATACTACCAAAAAAAATTAGATATCCAATCTTTTGTATTTTGGCTGCAGGCAGTTCAGCTCTGTCTGGTTGAGTGCACACTGTGTGTTCTTCCTTTGGATACACAAGAGCTCTAGGTTGGGGATGAAAGGGGCAGGGGGCTGGAATCACATCAGACTATTTTCTCTCTGTGTTTGGACAATGCAGGAACAGGCTCTGCACACACAGGAATCTCTGGGGATCATCAGTTGTTGCAGGCAAACTCAGTCCCCCATTGTTCTGATGCAAAATTAGAAATATTGGTTCATAATGTGTTGAAAGGTTTCTGTGCATCCTGAAAAAATGATGGAATCATCTAACACGTATGCTTGGTTTTTATTGGGGCATATATCCATCCTCTGCAGCTCGGTGTCAGGCCTAGCTAAGCCCATACAGCTTCCCAGGTCAAGAGCTCCATGATTTGGTGAGTGTGGTGTTGATGAAACCTGCTGCTGATTAATTTACCTGCAGCAAGTGTTTCTGTACAAGCAGGTGAAGCATTCAGTATTTCTAGCAAGATAAGAACTTCTACAAGCAGTGCAAGCACCAGGCTCTGAAGAATCAGCCAAATGTTTCTACCCGTGTCAGTGCAGCCGTACTGGCGTTCGCAATGCTTCATGTCCCACAGATAGAAGTGATACAGCAGAGGGTGCATGAGCGTGGGGTCCTGCAGATTAGGAGATGTGTCTAGAGAGATTTATGATCAAATCACATACTATGGACTAGCAAGTATTACGTATTTTGTATTCTTCTATTATGAACTAGGTAAGCTGCATCCAGGTATACAAAAATCCCATATTCCAGAGTGCTGGAGGATCATTTTCTTGGCTTGTTTTTTCTTTCAACTGGTCTTACAGATGCATAATTCACTGTTCAGCCACTTGTTCAGCTCACTCTGCAGGCAGTCCTGTGCTTGTGTAAGGTTTCAGCTCCTCATTCCCTAAGATTTTCTTCCCCAGCCCCTTCCCTCTGTCACGTATGTCCCATCCTTGCACACAATGGGTATGTGACATGGTTCTGGATCTGCACACCTGTATCCATGTCCCCAGCAAAGCTCCTCCCCAAGCTTCACATTCCCAAACACTCACAGGGCCCTGCAGGGCTTTCTGTCATTTATTTCCCCCAGCTGCTCCTGCACAAGTATTTATGGGTGTCTTGCGCTGATGGTAAGGACAAGTGTTACATGTGCCAGCCTGGAAAGGGCTTGGAATCTTTTCCAACGGAGAGCTGGATTTGTTCCAGGTTTACCACTATCTTTTGCTTATGGTGTTGCCTGTTATTAAACTGTTTTGAAATACAGTAGCACTCTTTTATATTTGTTCAGGTAACAAAAGGGAAGGAGAAGAACAACCACAGCTCCTGTCAGTCAAATGTGGGGTCTGTGGCTACCAATCACACAGCTGTGGGCATGGCTGCACAGATCATACACTGGACTTCTTTCTCCCTGACTACTCTGTTACTTCAAATTAATTGTTTGTCCCCTTCCTGCTCCCCCCCAAGGATTTCTGTTTTCTTCACTCAGCCATGCCCATGGGCTCTGGCCCCCTTCCTGAGGATGCGGCAGCTTTGAGCCAAACCATCGCTTGTGCAAAGAAAGGCTGGTGCCAGTGTGAAACTGTGTCCTGGCTACAGCTGTTCTCCAGTGAAACCAGCTGCAAGTTCTCTCCTGACACCTGCAGGATCATGTCTAGAGCTCTTTAGGCTCTCAGCACCTGATTTTTGTGGTTTGTGAAACTCAGCTTTAAAAAGAGGGAGTTCCCTGCTCCCTAACGCAAAGAGGAACAGTGAGTTTCATCACCCTCAGCTGCCTGAGCACTCAGGTGACCTCTCCTAACATCTCAACAGCTGTGAGGGGAAAAAACAAAGTCCTCTTGCTGAGGAAGGAGGAGGAAGTTCAGGAAGTTTATGTGTAATTATGCTTTCCTTTGTTTTTTCCTATTTTGTGTTGTGCCTGTTGGTTTTTTGTTTTTTTTTTTTAAGTTGCAGAAAGCAGACTCTGCAGGACTGGCAGTAACATTCACTGAATATGCTGGAAAATATTGTTAATTTGGTTTTTTTTTAGGATTCAGGCTGTGCTTGCACAGTTCTGAAATCTGGGCTTCTATAAGGGGTCTATGAGAGGCCCAAAACATGTTCTAAAATACAAAGAGATTTGTACAGCATATAAGATGTTTTGGTTGCTTGAGTGGATAATTTCAGTCCAAGACGGGTAAAGGCCAGTTTCAAATTGAAGGAGGTGTCCTCAAGCAGTAAGTAAATAAATTAGGAGAGATGGAGTATACTCTTACATGGACAGCACTTTTCTATCCAGTGTCTTTGCTGGGCCCATTTTCAGATGTCTTTCTCTCTTGGTACACTCTTTATTGGCCTTTTATGCCTCTGGCCATTCTCCTGCTTCTCTCTCTAGTTCATGTCATATTTAGTTTCTTATTTCCAGTTGCTACTCCCTGGCTCTGTATCTCCAAGTGACAAATAGAATACGTAAACATCAATGCTGGTAATATGTATCATGATTTTCTTGGTTCCTCTTCAAGGGAGGGAGATCAGGGGTTTCCTTCTGGACTCTGCAAGCAAAGCTCCAGCACAGTAGGAACCTCATCTTCAATTACCTCATTAGATTTGTTCTCTCTAAAGTTGCTGATCATGCCCCTCCTTGAGTCAGCAGCACTGCCAGTCAGGTGAGGGAGTTAATCTGACTGGAAAACTATTTATTGTTTTTCTCTGGTAACTGGTAGGTGGATCTACTGACTTGGGCCTGCTCTGAAGCCAGGAATTGGCCTGTATCTTCTTATGTTCTTATTTTCAAACTCAAGTCTTCAACAATGGGGGTAAATTTGTTTTTTTCTTTTTCAATTAAAATAGAGATTCTGTATTAAAGATGCTGGGAACAAGTGAAAAGCAAGAAAGTCTGCAGCAGCTAGAAGGTGTAGTAACCCTGGGGTGTTGTAGTACTGTTTGTAGTGTGTGAGGGAGAGGATGTTGAGACACTCAAGGGGAAGAGACAGACTTGATCTTTGTGAGAGCAAGAGACAGAGAGGCCTGGTGTGTGGTACAGCCAGCACTGCTGAGCAGCCCTGCCAGGGTAAAAACCTCTGCTCTGTGGCTCTCTATATTCTGGTTGTAGAAAGGATGTTATATACGTGCTGTAATTCGGAGGGGTGCAGTGTGCTCTGGGGCTTTTGGAAGATAGCAGCTGTGTCCCCAGGAAGCCACGTGAGAGAGACCCCCCAGATGCAGCAGTGTAGCTGCTTGCCAGCTTCTCCTTTGGCCCTGCGCTGCTGTTCAGGCGCTGGTGAGACACACACACCCACCCACACGCACATATCGGATAGCTCATTATTACCAGAGGTATGGAGTCAAAGGAAGGCTCTCTTGCATGGCAGATTCCACAGGTGATGTTTATTCCATCCCCGCAGAGGTGTCCAGGCAGAGAGAGAGCAATGTGACCGGGCAGTCCCCTTACATAGGTTTTCAGAGCCAAGGACTGGGGGGTACAGGGGTGGTACAAGGTGGGACTTGGGAAAAGCCCCCAATGGGCAGAGGGAGGGGGCAGGACAGGGGACTTGTCGAGGTAAGCAGCCACAAGCTGCTGGGAGAGGTAATCTGATCTGAGGGTCTGGGCTAGGGTTAGAATTCATTCACTAGGAATTGGGGGAGAGACTCCTCCTTTGCAGATCATATGGGAGGTATTTCAAGTATCTGAGGTTTTCCACCAGCTGGCTTCAGGTAATTCCATATTCTCATGCCCATCAGCTGACACAGCTGCTGTCTCAGTGGCCCCAGCAATATTAGATAAAGGGCTCAGCACTCAGGTGAAAAACCTGAATGCTTTTACAAAATAGTAACTACAAAACTGCTGCCTGTGGGAAATACAGAAGCCCTTGGGAGATGCCCTTGGGTACTACAGCCCCAATCCTTGTCTGGAGACATTCCCTCTGTCTTGCCACTGTCTCCTGAGCCAAGGGCTGAATAAGGGCGGGGGGGGGGAGGAGTGCAGGACAAGACTGCAAACTTGGCTTTCAGGTGACCCAAAGCCATTCTTCATACATCTGTGAAATAATCTGTCTCTTGAGTTAGTTGCTTGTATATCAGTTAAGGTAAGTAAGATCCCAGTGGTCTAATTCTCTCCTTTTAGTGACTGTTAGGGTTTAGGATTCTTCCTTTTGTTTCTTTCTCTTAGGGAATTTTCTCCCATATGTTGCTAGGAGGCAATAACAACCAGGTATTGAGAGAGACAAAAGAAGTTGCCACGCTCAGAGGAGGAGGGTACCTGGCTGCACTTCTCTCATCTGAAGGTTTCTCTCAGAGGAGCAGAGACACCCTGAGAACTGGGCTGGGAAAAAAGGGGGTGGGACAGCCCCAAGCTCTCTTGTGTTCTCAGCATTCAGAGGAAAGGAGAGAGCCTACGGTGGCTGTGGGGAGAATTTGTCACCACTGCGGGGTTCTGTCTTCTGCTGCCCTCTACCATAAGTGGAGCTCTGCCCGTAAGAGCAGCCGTTGCACTGGGACCTTACTAACACCTTACAAAGGTGTTCACCAAACAAAGGGCCCTCTCACCATCTGCTCAGGTGTCTCAGGGGAAACCCTTGGATCCCCGAGCCCCTTCCCCCTCCGAGGGAGTCTCCCTGTGTGCCGCGTGTAGGATCCGGGCTGCCGCTGCCCAGCCCTCCCCTCCTCCTGCCGTTCCTCCGCCACTGTTCGGGGTTATTCGCCACACGGCGATCTGCAGCCCCTGCCTGCCGGGCACCTCGCGGTTGCAGCTACAGCTGCCGAGTTTCTGGTGCCTCTTGCTTGCTGCCCCGGCTGAGCTCGCCCTGCCATTACAGCTTGCTGCCTCTGAGGGCCGTGCTACAGCTCTTTTTGCTGTCCAGAGGGAGCAGCAGGATCGGCTGCCCCTGAGAGCCCCTTTTCCATCCTTTTGTGCCGGCTGCGTCCGCCATTACCGCACGGAGAGAGGCAGCCGGCCTTGCGCCACAGCGCCCCCTACAGCGGCGGGGCACCATAGCACCGCCCTGCCCGGCCGGGAGCCACCAGCGCCCCTGCCGGCTGCGACCGCAACTGCACCACAGGGGAAGGCGCTTAAAGAGCGGGAACAGACCGTTCCCTGGGTTTTCTGCTCGTTTGTTGGCGCTGCCGCTGCTGTTGTTTGTTGTTGCTACCATTGTTGCTGTTTGTTTGCCTTGTTATACATATATACTAGTAAAGAACTGTTATTCCTTTTCCCATTTCTTTGCCTGAAAGCCCCATAATTTCAAAGTTGTAATAATTTGGGGCAAGGGGGGTGGCAGGTGGGGGGTGTCATATTCTTCATTCCAAGGGAGGTTCCTGCCTTCTTTGGCAGACACTTGTCTTTCAAACCAAGACAGTGACCTAATAACAAATTAGAAGATTTTTTTGAGATAACTTAAAAGGATTTTATTAGCCCAGTGCTCCTAATAAAGCCTTTTAGCAGAAATGGAAGGAGGCAGCCTAAGCCAGAGCTGTCCCAGGGTCCCTGAGCTCAGTGTCCCTCGAGGTTACATGTGCAGTGTTAATAAAATCACAGAATCAGAGACTGCTTTGAGCTGTAAGGACCCCTAGAGATCATCTCATTCCAACCCCCTGCCATGGGCAGAGATGCCTTCCGTCAGAGAGGTGTATGTTTCCTGCCCAGGGGAAATTAGTCCCATTTTTCATGTTTTAGGGTATTGTTTTCTTGAGGTACATACCTGGATATGTGTTTTTGGAAGGCCTAGGCTATTTAGTGCAACTTCTCATGACAATGTGTATTTCTTTGGCTTAGGAGAGAACTGAAACCAGGGTTCACCCTCTTTTCCTTTTGTGCTTGCAGTGTCTTCCCTGGGAGTGTTGGGTAGGAGCTTACCATAGGCTGTGGAATTAAAACACAGCCCATCCTTGGATATAAAGCCAGTGACCTGGAGCATTACTGTACTCTTGGAAATGAATCCACAGGCTCTGAGGACTTTCTGTAGCACTGACAGTCCCCCTTGTATTATATGTACATGCTCTCGTCTTGGAGCTCTGAATTAATCTCTGATCCTTTTGAGGGGTCAAGTGCAGCTGGAGGGCTGCAGAATTGTACTGGTGTTGGTGTAAGCCAGGGATGAAAGCGCTGGCAGGAGTAAGGCTGTAACTCTTAAAGCTGCAAGGGCCAGACTGTTATTTTTCCCTGAGGATAATCTGAAAGAAAAGAAATGTTTATGCTGGCTTTGGAATGTTTCAGTCCAGTCCCAAACTACTGACCTCCTAAAAACAAAATGAAAATATGCCAACACCTCCCTGAAAAAGGCCATTCCCCAGGCATGTGCTAATACCAGCCAGTTTGCCTGAATACGCACAAATAATAAATAAAAAGAGCCACATGTCTGGTTGAATCACAGAGCAATTAGGAACCTTGAATGAAGGCTTGCAGATGCTGCCTTTGCAATTTATGGTTTGCACATTCCTGTTCCTACACTTTATAAGGACTAAATGAGAGTATGAGGGCTGTCAGCATATCCTGCTGACAATAATATCCTAATATCCTTACTTTTAAGAGTTCTATTTTGAGTAACTGTTTAAATAGTGAAAGAGAGGAATTTCATGCCTTCTTGTTGAATCAGCAAAGCCTTGAAATCTCCTGTAGCTTTTCTCTTCAGTTATTTATAGCTTGGGTTGTCTCCTCCCCAACACTTCACTCTTGGATCCTGTAAATCCAGCTAAGAGTCATGCAAGACAGAAGATTCGTGATGATAGGAATTACGAAAGCCCTTGAACTCAAAGGTTTAGACTTGCATTGCCTGTGTCACTTTGTTGCTTCTTCTGGCTCCTGTAGCCTCACTTCTCTCTCCAACCTGACCCAAGAGGTTTCCTCTTTCCCTCTGTTCTGAAGGCAGCCAGGCTGCAGATGTGCTCCTGCTGCTCAGTCCTGCTGCAGCTCCTGGTGGCTTCTCTTGTTTTAAGTTACAGCCATGGATTCTACTCTGCCTTAGCAGAGTGGGGTGAACAGGAGGCAGAGAAAATATTAATTGGAGCACTGACATGTCAATTGCAGTATTGACAGCTTTAACATATTGGAAAGGAATAGATTTACAATGCAAATGGACAAATGCTCTCTGAACTGTGTTTGCTCTTAATCCTGGTGCTATGGACCTGAGGACGTTTGCTGTCCCTGGCATGTGGTAGCTGCTAGTGTGCTGAGGAAGGGCTTTGGACTGGATACCTTCCTCCTGTAGGCTGCAGATGTCAAACCAAAGAATGTAGAACATAACACCATCCTCAGAACTATGTGGCTTTTGTCTCCCCACAGAAGACTACCACTGGAAAAGCATTCCATGGTTTAAGGCAGCAGAAGGATTGCTGTGGCCTTGCTGGTTATTTTGTTTTTGCAGTGGAAGGAAAGGAGTGGAGTGTGTAGGGCAGGATCTGCCTCTGCTCTTATAGCTAATCCTGGCAGCAGGACTGGCAGTCCAGGTCTAAGTATTTCCTTTTGGTTTGCCATACCACCTTGCTCTTCCCATCTTATGGTGGAAACAGAGCCATTCCTCAGCCATTGAATATTGAAGTACAGTTTCCTATTAAGCTTCTGTGGTGGAAAGAAAGGCTTCCAGCAAAGGAAGCAGAAAGAACCCCCAGCAGGAACTGAGGCAAATCTGGCAGTGTGGCTCCAAGGCCTGGAGGGATGGAGATGTGGGCATTGCACAGAGCTATGCTCCTGGAGATCAAAAGTCATCCCTTTAGCTTGGGCTGGGTTTGCATGTGCAAATTATTCACTAGCACTTTATTTTGCATATTCTCACATGGTACTTCTAACAAAACACAGAGCAGCTCCTCTGTGGGTGTAGCTTTGTTTGTCTCTCTGATCTCTTGGTACCTGCAAATAGAGTTTTAGTTCCTGATTTTGTGTTTCCTTGGCTACTCACAGCCTTGTTCCCTAAGCCAGTGTTAAACATACTTTCAGGGTTATCCAGCAATAGGCAAATATTTTACCTTAATCCACTAAACTACTAATTTGAAAAGAACAAGAAGAAGAACACCAGCTTCTGGAGTTTAGTCACTGCAATTTTCCATCTGTTGTCAGTAGTAATTTCAGGGCACATGAAGCTTGATTGGCAGGGGCAAAAGAAGCTGCTCATTCCATTTCCTATTTATCAAAAATTAAAAGCCAGCTTGCCTTTGTATATGAAATTTGTGATGGCACAACTCTGGGGCAGCACCAAGCTCCGAGTCCCCCAGCTGGCACAGAGCCCCCCCTCAAGGAGCTCTGGTGATGCAGCTGATGGAATCCTCACCTTGCAGTAGTTGTGCCGCAAACCAGCTGTACTGCTATTCACATACCCCTACAGATGGGTCTTTTTTTCTTGTTTTAAAATGCAAATACATCTCCACTTAAACAGGACAGAGCCAAGTGTCCCCCCAGCAACCTGAGAAACTGCATTTACTGAGTTAGAAAATTTGGGTTTAAGGATGAGATGGCTTGTACCTAACTTAGGTATATAAAGATTGTTAGTTTGCTTAAGGAAGGGAAACAGCTCTTCAAAGAGTGCACCAGGAACATGCACAAAACCCCAGTTCTGCTCCTTTGGAAGTGAGGTGCATTATCCGTATTTCTTACAGTGTTACATCAAATATGTTGGGATACACCCTGCTGTGTTTGTCTCACCGAAGATATTCCTAAGGGAGTGAAGGAAAGGGGCATTTCCCTCTGCTCAGTGCATGCCCAGGGCTGTGCCTGAGGAAAGGGACATTTCCCTCTGCTCAGTGCACACTCAGGGCTGCCTGAGTGGGGCAGCCAAACAGGCTGGTTTGTCAAGTCTGGCATTGTGAGGGAAATAAACAGGCCTTGGGGGGAAATGACTGATGAAACATTTTCTACCCTTTTCCTTCACAGCTTAGCATATCTGAGAGACTGGTTATCCACCAAAGCATGTGGCAGTCCTGACAGACTTTCCCATGACTTTGTCATTTAGGTTTCCACCAATTGTGCTGGCACTGCTTGCTCTACTTGAAGCTGATCTTTAAGAAAAAAAAAAAAGAAAACCCCAAAACCAACCAACCAACCAACCAATCAATCAATCAAATAAAAGCTTCCTCCAAAACCTAGTTATGAATTATTTTCTCAGGCAAATGATTTTTCATCATAATGTCTTGAACTCTTCCATACCAGCACAGTGATAAAATCAGCTGCATTGTGTTAAATACTGTGTTGAAATCAGTACTGAGACTTCTGACTTCAGTGAATGGGCATATTGAGGACATTTGCACCTCTGAATGATTCCAACATCTTGTGACATCCTTTGTCTTCCAGAAAAAAAGGAAACTAAAACCGGTTTTTGTGTTACATGAAGGAGTAAATTGTTAATTTAAACACAGAACAGGAGTTACATCTACCTATCAGGTTGTCTATCATCTGAAAAACTACTTAAATAACCATGATCACAGAAATATGATTCAGAGCTGGTTCTCTACCTGGAGGCTAATAAAAAAATGGAGTACTACAGATACCTGTTCTGCTTAACATCTTTATCAGAGTCCTGGATGATGATATGAAGAAAAGCCTCATCATGTTTGCAAATGGCATTGAACTGAGGGCAGAGCTGCCATGGGAACCAGTTACCCGGCCTGGAGGGGTGGGGTGAGGTGAAGCTTTGGAAAGTGAGCTCAGGGCAAAGCCCTGCCCCTGGGAAAGCCTGCCAGAGACCCAGCCTGAGCCTGCCTGCCTGGGCACAGGTCCAGGAAGGGGCCAGGCTGGGGCACCAAGCAAGGGAGCCCAAAAGTGCCCTAGCAGCACCCCGGGCAGCACCAGCAGGGGCAGGGCCACCACATCAGGGGTACTTGCTCTGCTCAGCACCCAGGAGATCACATCCCAAATCTGTGCCAGGCTTGGGGCTCCTGGTACAGGAAAGGCTAAACTGAAGGGAGGTCAGTGGAGAACACTAAGGTGCTCAGGGCTGGGGCACTTGCTCTGTCAGAAGCTGAGGAGAGGGAGGTTGCTCAGCCTGGAGAAGAGTCTGCTTTGGGAGGAAGGTCACAGCAGCTTCCAATACCTGTGAGGGGGTTATTGTGAAGTTGGAGTTCCTCCTTGTAGTGCCGAGTGGGAGGAGCAGAACTTAGATCTGAGAGGATCAGGCTGGATACAAGGAGTGACTTCTCCTGCATGAAGAAAATCAATCCTCGAAGGTTGTGCAATCTCCCCCCTTTGACATTTCCAAGACCTGCCTGGTTTGACCTCAGAGCTGATCCTGAGTGGGAGCCTGGACCGGAGACATCCTGAGATCCTTTCCAACATGAATGATCCCATGAAAATTACAAATTGGAAGGATTTCTGGCGGTCGTCAGTAGATACTAGCTAAAATACATCTGAGTTCTTAGTATCTGCAAGCATGGAGACTCCACAACCTCTGCAGGTGTCTTGTGCCACTGTTTGACTTCTCTCAAGAGTGACAAGACACTGCAAGTAATTGGGATTTGACACTTTCTTCATGTCTTTAAACAAAAGTTATGGTAATAAAGGTCAAGGTGGGGTCAGTATGGATAGGTGGAGTGATAGCATCAATAGAGATAAGGTGGCACAAAACTCCAATGTACTATTAAGAATTGAAATAAGATTAAAATTTGCATATTGTAATATGGTCTTTGATCTGATAAACTGTCCATCTCTCACGTGTTATCATAGTACCCTTCTTTTGTTTCCTCTCTGTTGCTTTCTGTTACCCTATGGTTATACAAAGCAGTCACCAGATGGATTCATGGTGGATCTGCAACTCGGGGAGCAGCCAGGAGTGAGGAGAGTGCAAGGCTCGAGTGGTGCAGCTGCAGTGCTGATACCTGAGCTGTGTTGGAGCTGATACACATTTATTGGGGATGGGGGAGCTTAGATTGTCTGGCTACACCACTCCAGGACACTAACTCTGAGTGCCAGTGCTGTTTGGCTGTGCTTCAAAAGCACTTTACCTTGAAAGTGATGTGTACATCTGGAATATTACACTTCCCACTCTGCATTGAGTGAACATTTCTCTCATATGGCTGACACGTCATTTAACAAATCATTATGTGGTATCTGGGGAAAAGCAGGTCAGTGTAATTGCAGAGATTGAGGATCATTTCCATAACCTTCATTAATCCTTTTCCTTTGAAGTAAAAATATTCCAAATGGCAGTAAATGTCCTTACAGCATTTTGGCACCAGCAGCCAGCCTGGGGTGTATTCACATTCACTGCTGCATAGGAATAGACAGGGGTGGATAATCTGGAGCAGTGAGTTACAGTTCCACAGGGACTACAAATAAGAAAGCAAAACAATGGCTTTCCATGAGAGCCTGTTAGGACCCTGTTGGGAATTTTTCTATAAATAGTGCCTTATTTCTCATAATCATCTCTACAAAAACATTAAATCCAGCAGGGCTGGCATATAAAATCCTGACTGGTGAGAACTATAAATGATGATGATAAATATAGATGCTCTGGAGCCAGGCTGGGAGAGCTGGGGATATTCACCTGGAGAAGAGAAGGCTCCAGGGAGACCTCAGAGCCCCTTCCAGTGCCTAAAGGGGCTCCAGGAGAGCTGGAGTGGTACCTGGGACAAGGGATGGAGAGACAGGACTCAGGGAATGGCTTCCCACTGCCAGAGACAGGGTTAGATGGGATATTGGGAAGGAATTATTCCCTGTCCCTCCTCCTGTGAGGGAGGTCAGGCCCTGGCACAGGGTGCCCAGAGAAGCTGTGGCTGCCTCTGGATCCCTGGAAGTGTCCAAGGCCAGGCTGGATGGGGTTTGGAGCAACCTGAGATAGTGGCAGCTGGTGACACTGGATGGGCTTTCAGGTTCCTTTCGACCCAAGCCAGTCTGGGATTCTGTGATAAATGCTGTTTCTTTCTAGCAAGGGGCATAATCAGTAATGAGGGTTATTTAGGGTGGTCACTGCTCTGTCGGACTGAGAGGCGCTGTGTTGTGATGGACAGTTCTGCACGCTTTGAGTAACTGTGAGAGTCCCAACAGGAGGAAAGGGGAGCACCAGCCTTTTGGCAATTGCTGTCTGTGTTCACGATTTAGTGGCAGTGCTGCCTGCTAAAGCAAGCAAACTATGAAGGGAGAGTCAATATCCTCTAGGAGACCAGCTACGGTAACTGGAGAATAATTAGCCCGAGGTTTGATCAGCCACACCCTTCTGGAGGTGTGATGAGGCAGCTCTGCTCATGGCTTTTAGCTCCCTAAAGGCATTAACTGGCAAGAGGTGCCCTAGACTGAGAAATTTTGATTCAGGTTGGATAGTTTACACCTGTAAACAACACCTGGGAGATGCAAAAGGCCTGCAAAAGGCCAGGGAATAAGGGGGAGTGAGTTGGTGGGTTAATGTGTCTGTGGGTGGTGGTGCATCAGGGTTAGGAGTTGCTGCTGGAAGCTGCAAGGGGAGAGCAGCTTCTCAAGACAGTGTGGGAATCCCTTGCTAACAGAATTAGCCTGAGGGAGCCTGGAGTTTGTATCTATTTAGACTTTTGCCCACTAAAGTTAATACCCAAATCTATGGAAATTGGCTGTTGAGACTCGATAGAAATTCAGGTGTTTTTTCTTTAAGAAGCTGGAGACACTGAATTTCCCTTCACACTGCACTGCAAATCATAATTAATAATGAATAATTAATTGGGGATTGGAACTAGATGATCCCCAAGGTCCCCTTTTCATCCTAAGAGTCTATGAATTAGTCCATTTGTGTGTAACCCCAACTGAATTTTCAGGCTGCTTGCAGAAGTCCTTGAACCAGATCTGTTTACCAACCACTCTGAAAATACCTGTCCTTTTTATTCTCTCAAGTAATTTAACCAAACTAACAGGTTTTTGCCCGTTGCAGCCTGGCAGGTTTTTGAACGCATTACGCTGAGCAGATTTCACAGTGAAGATGTTATGAAACAAATGGAGAAAGACAGCTAAATGCAAGGCCTCCTTTCTTTTGGCTGATTAATATCATTGAAATTTAGGAATAACTTTGCAGAAACACTCAAGCAATAATCTAAATTAACTAATAATGTGATTTTAACATGTAATAATCAAACTATATTAAGCCACTGGGTGGTGAAGCATAATCAGAATTAATCTGGCTTTAATTTGATATAGCTGACTTAACTTCCAAGGTTAAATAAAGTTACTTGACTCCTGAATTTCTACGAGGAGGTGCTCAAAACGTTTTCTCTGTTGTCTTGAAGATCCTGCTTTTCTAGGACAGTGAATAATTACCACTATTCTTACTCTGAAGATATTTCTAGTCTCTTGTGCTGGTTTTGGCCAGGGCAGAGTTAATTTTCTTCCCAGTGGCTGGTATAGGGTTGTGTTTTGGACAACTCTGATTTATTTCTCCTGAGCCACTTGGCAATGTCTCCAGCATCCCTTGGTTCACAGCTTCCTACCAACGTGATCTAATTAACGCTGCTGCAGTTGGCTTCCGACAAACAGCCTTATCAGGGCTGTTCTCAAGGTGCAGGATGCGCTCAAGGTACGGCTGATGGGAGAACCTCACGACTTCCACATTCCCAAAGAGTTTGGATAATCATCACAAAGTCTGGATGTTTATCTGAACTGTGTTCAAGCCATTCCAGCCCCCTTGGGTCTGTAGATTTAGGCTAGAAATCTTTGACGTGAGACTCCTGGTATTTCCTGCTCCTGATACGGTCAGATATGTTCAAGTGTCCCTTTGAGGTGACATTTGTCTCCTGTTTTCACTGCTGCTGTGGGGTTATCAGGTCACCCATTCTTGGATTCAGGTGCAGGAAGAGACTTAAACATGCTTTTGGTCTCAAGTATAAAGCAAAACAACAAAGCCTAGAAAATGGTCTTTAAAGGGATGAGAGGGACAATGGGAAAATTTATCAGAGACAGCAAGGGATTGTGACAGCAGGGGTGCAGGGGCTGCTGTGGGAGGACAGACATCTGCAAATCATGGGCCTTTGACTGCTTTGTGGGACAAAAGGAAAGTTGCTTATGAAAGATAAGATATATAGATGAATTAAGAACATAAATTACCAGGAGAAAGTTCCTTCATGTTCAATTTAGAGTTACATTAAGCTTTGCCAAGACAGAAGGAACACAATGTACATGAAGGAGTGGAAATGATTAAAAACTCTATCTAGCTTTGTTGAAGATCAGGAAGAAAGAAATCCCAACTTACAGCACAAAACACAGGAGCTCTAAGGCTACTTATTACCCTCTTTCTCCTCTCAAAGAGTTTGTCACTTAATCAGGCCTCAGCATTCAGGCTTGGGGGTGCTGGGAATATGTTTTCTGCAATTTCTGAAATCACAGACCTACAGCTTAGGGCAGGATTTATGTGGGAATCAGCCTAGGATCAAACTGCTGAGGAGCCACAAGGCCAAGCAAGTCTAATCATCACCCAAGGATCTAGGAAGCACCTTGAGCAAGGACACTGGCAGGAATTCCTAGTGCAACCATCCTGCCTGAGGTTTGGGGAAAGAAGGATGCAGTTTTAGGGCAAAATATTAATCTCAGCCCAACTGACAAGAACAAGGAAAGACATTCCCTTTGTAAATCTAATAAAAATGTTAAAATCCAAGCTAGCTATTGAAGAAGCAGCTGAAATTTGCCTTTGAACTAGAACAGCTTTCATGTAAAGGCAACTTAAGTCTTCTGTGTGATAAAGTAAATAACTTTTAACCAAATAGGTATTATTTTAATCTTAGTCCTCGAAGTTAAAAAGTTAACATTCTCTGTGATTTCCCCATTTGTGACAGCCCCTGGCTGTGTTTTTACTGTCGTAGCAGCTTCTAGCAGACTGCATGTCTCTCACATTCACTACAAAGTAAACAGGAATTTTTTCCAAGGGTAGCTGGCTGGGCTCCAGTGGAAGAATGCAAGTTATTCATAAGTTCTGGTAGGCTCATTTCTGCTTAATATGGTCTGTTTTCATTGTAGATTTTATGAAGAAAAAAAAAAAAGGTTGTGAAATTCTTTTAATCCTCTGGGATTGTTTTCTTCAAACGTGTGGGAAATGGCCTCCACCCCAAGCCCCAGCACAGAGTTATGTTGCTGTTTGTCCTGCTAATGTTCACCTTTTCCCACCTTGAGGCCCAACAGGCTGCCAAAAGGTTCCCAACATGCAGCCAGCACACGCTGTGCTATTTTGAGGACAGAATTGCTGCTGCAGACAGGTACCCATCAGTGTTCTGGTGAAGGACTGTGGGAATGTAGACGGCATCAGCCACCCTGCACACCTCCCTTCCCAGACACAGGCAGCAGCAGCAGGAAGGGGCTTCCTTCTGCCTGGATAACCCTGGCAGGAAAGAGAGGAAAGGCCTTGAGGGGTTCAGGCAGATTCAGTACTGAGAAGACATAGCAGGGCCAGGTGAATTTTGCTCAGTGCCGTGGCACTGGCAGGTCCCAGGTGCCCATCCAGCAAAACTGGGCTTTCCCTGCTCTTTTCTGTGTTGGTCTCTGGGTTTCCTTTGTGGTTCTTTCAGCTGGAGCAAGCTGGGACCTGTGGGAGTACATGGGATCACTCCTGTATAAGGAGAGAGCTGGGGGCCTGTGCCAGCAGGGGAAAAGCTGGAAAGCTGGAGGTGAGGTTGTCATAAGGACAAAAGAACATGAATTGTCCAGGCATAAGCTGGAAAGTGCATGGAGGCTTTCAAGCAGTAATGAGGTTCTTAGAAGATTTCCTGGGAGGAGGAGGAGGGAATTTGGTGCATTAAGGAAGGGATTATATTGTAAGGTTACAGAAACATTGATTGTGCCAAGTGGAGACTGAATTTGATGAACAGGGAGGTCCATTTCCAGCTTAATTTCCTCTTAATTTCCTTCTATAGTTGCAGGAGCACAGCTACAGAACTAGAGTGTAACTGAGGAGGAGCAGCACTTCATTGACTCTGTGAAATGGGTGGGTTGTTAAGCCAAGTGAAAGTGTTATCATGCCTCTAACCTCCATCCTGCATAAATCAGCTGTTGTAATTGGAAACAGCACCACACTCAATGTCGTTTGCATGTTAAGGGGTGAAAATTCAGGACGGTATTTCATTAAACCAAATAACAAACTGAGTATTTCGCTTTAAAATTGATAATGTTTCTGTAATACCTTTTAATTCGACATTCCAGGCTGCTTTACCATCCAAACTGACTTAAATATTGCAAAACTCAGAATGTAAATTTTATTTTATTTGGGTGTGTGTATGGGGAGTGCAGAAAAAGGGGTGATTTTTTCCCAGGTCACTCCAGGAGAGCTGTATAAGGGTGAGCCACAGAACCTTGTACTGGATTTTTAGGTGGGAGACACCCTATGGAAGCTGCATGCAGGGAATGAAGGGCATTGGAAATGGCGTGTGGTTCGTGAGGGCCTGCTGGGGAGCCTCTTGGGATATTTGTGGCTCATGTGACAGCAGCTGGGCAGAAAATGGTTTTTTTCATCTGTTCTCTGGTTAGAGTTGAGCAGACAGGTTAACTCAGCCCAATTTGTTCCAATCCCTCTCTCCCCAGTCTCTGTTTTACCTTTGACTGTTCCGTGCCTGCCTTTTGTTTCCACTCTGGTCAGAAAGGATGCTTTAATCTCACATGAAAGAGCAGAATGATGTGTGACACCAGGGATTTACCCGGCATTGCTGGCATACTCAGCTCTGCCTTTTGGCTACCTGTTTGTATTTGGAAATTAGAGTATTAAAAAGAAAGGGGGGACTACTCCTCATAATGCTGAGCTTTATGTGGCTCTTCTGCATGTTCAGAGCACTGTCCAGATGTCATCTAAATAATCTCATGATCTTTCCAGGGAATGGGAATGTAAAGAGAGTTCTCTCCTTCCCTGACACTGAAGTAAAATGCTCATGACCAGCACTGGGAGAGGTTCCCTTTCCCTTCCCACTGTCTTCTTTCCAAAGTGCTGGGTACAAATCCTTCTCATCAGGTTTGGGATGGATGAGAAAGGAAGGGACACTTGGGGAGAAGGCAGGGGGCAAGAGCCCAGAGATGAGAATTACCTGTGGGTTTGTGTATGAGATTAAACATTTTAATGCACAGCAACCACTGCTAATTCATGCCAAGCAAGCCTCATTTTGATGCCTTTCTTGATCAGGAGGTGAGTTGTAAAGAAATCCCTTTCACCATTCCTTGGAACAGTTCAGGAAATGAGTAGATGTGGCATTTCATGATATGGTTTAGTGGGCACCGTGAGATTTGAAAGATGCACTTGATGATCTTGGGGGTCTTTTCCAACCTTTGTGGTTCTGTGAAACCAAGGCATTATTTTTCAATATTACTGCAACTGCTGTATCCCACAGAACTGACAGGATTCCTCCTACCAGCAAACTTTGAGAAGGCTGTACATACTGACTCCTTCTGTTTGCCCCTCAGTTTAACATCTGTGTGTGGGTATGGGAAATAGTGTACCTGGAGTGCAGAATTTGTCTGTGAGGAGGGTCCTGAGCCTGCCTTGGAAGTTACACTCCATGATTTCTGCTCCTAGGGCACTGACTTATCAGTTCCTGTGCTAGGGAACAGTGAAGATCCTGCCTTTGGCACCATGATTTTTGTGCCAGAAAGCTTTATCCAAAGGTGGTCACAGGTCAGGCAAGTTTTTTATTCCTCTCCTTCACTTTATGAAGAACAGCAGGTGAGCAGAACTACTCCTACATAGAAGATGTTCCCTTTATAATATACTTGAGAACAAAATTATTGTTGAGGCAAGATATACCCAAGATGTTTTAATTATGAATGGAGTACATTTCTTTCCTTCTTGTTAAAATTAAGATTTCTGATACTTTATCTTGATAAAAACCATTTCTAATAAATTCAGTAATGGGATACAATGTGGTAAGTGTGTGCCACCTGATGAGAGCACAGCTCAAGCAGCTTGGCTAGTAGAAATGTATTTTTTCAACCTATGCATTTGATGTAGAATCAATGTGTTGAATTCTGAAGTTCAACCAGGCATGAATTTTTAGGTGAATTTGGACTGGAGGTCCTGAAGCAGTTGGCTGGGGAGCTCATAGAGCGTTGCAGACAGCTCCACTGTCAGAGGCTGCTTTTGGCCCTCTCCCTTTTGTGTGCCCCAGCCAGGATTCTTTGCTGATCCTGGCTTGTCTATAAACCTTTGGAGGTGTTGATGTTGGTTCAGTGCTATGGTTTCTCTATGATGTTCTCTGAAAGGTTTGTACAGATTTTTTTTCATTCTCTGTTGGCTTATTTGCTTTTTCCTCTCTCAGAGATGTTCACACTTTTCTCCTCCTACTAAAGCTGAACTACTAGTCCTGTGCAGGGTATATTTAGGCCTTCCTGCTGCTTGCATAGAGCCCATCTCAATTTTTTTTGAGAAAAATTAAAAATAAATTTTAATTATTCAAAAAGTCACTGGATTGCCTCTCTTTAAAGAGAGGCGTCATTCTCTCTTTCTCTCTGCTTCTCTTCCTCTCCCCATGACTTTCTTTTCAAAGCACAATAAATTCTTTTCCTTGTTCTGGGTGTTTTCATCCTCCTGTAAAATTCACTAATGAATCCTTTGTGTAAGTATTAGCCTGATCTTTCAAGCAATAAATGGGAACAGAAAAAATTGACAAAGCCACAGTTCAGGTTTCTGTATTTCATATGAAATATGAAATAACATCATCTTTAAAGCAAGGTTTTCCTGCAGCTGCTTTGTTATTCCTTTAGTTGTTGCCTGTGAGCTCTTTGAAACCCCAGCCTTGCATTATGCTGTTGGCAGAGATGGGTCTCTTCAGAGGGGGGTGTAATGTAATAAAAAATGTAATACTGGCTCATTTTTAACCATTTAAACCACCTCAATACCTTAGTGGATGCTGATGGTCTGGTCATTTGGGCAGGGAAATTTCCAGCTCTTCTGCTGCCTTGTGTCCCTCCCTTCACAGCCTGTTGCCCACTCATCAGGATTCTAAACTGTAAGATTTATGAAGTAATCCTTTCCTTACCAGATGGATACTCTAACAGGGTCCTGTTACACAGATGGCACACTGCTGTCATAGCTACAGAATTTCTAATCACAGCAAGAATTAAAGTAAGATTTTTAAAAGGTGGCTCCTTCCAGAAACCTCTAAAAGGGCTCCACACTCAGCACATCGGTCATTCTCTCAAAACCAGTGCCTGGCACTTGATCAGTTTTATAATAAAACAATAACCATGGAACCCACTTTCCCTTTAGGAAGTTCTTTCAAAGAAATTACTTATTTCCATCCCTAGAAAGCACATTTTTCCTGTCTGAAGTAGGGGAAATGGAGTTCCTCTCAAATAAAAACATCATCTGTGTGTTTGATGTTCTGGTGTAACTGTTTGAGAAGGGAGGCCTTCCAGTGCCTGAGGGGAGCCTACAGGAATGATGGAAAGGGACTTTGGACAAGGGCCTAGAAGGACAGGACAAGGGGGAATTGCTTTAGGCTGCCAGAGGCAGGGTTAGATGGGATATTGGAAAGAAATTCTTCCCTGTGAGACCTGGTACAGGTTGCCCAGAAAGGCTGTGACTGCCCACAGTGCATAGAATCCAGTCACTTGGGCTCCAACAATCATCCAAAGCAAATTACAAAACATTTAATGTGACCTTCAATCCTGTTAGAGTTTGCAATGACACAAAATAACAACACAAAACTTGAGAAAAGCATAAACACAGTTGTGGAGTTTCTCAGAGTGATTTCCCCCAAAAGATAGACACAATAGAAGACAGTGGTGTTTGTTTTCCAGCAGTTTTTGCACAGTTGCCAAATGTTTCATTCCCTGCTTCCCTGGGTATGCCATGGAGGAGCAGTTCCCAGAGAGAGTTCAGTTCCTGTTTGGCCTCTGTTTCATTAATATTTGTGTACACAAACACACTGACATGCCAGACAATGCTCTCCCTGCAGAGCACTCACACACATCCCTGCTGCCAGGGCATTGTTTTCTACATGGCAGGAAACTATTCCAGAAGTTACTTTGCAGTTATCCGCCAAGAAGTAGAGTTATAGCTTCCAACCTCATCCCTAGGTGGTGTCAGGGAGATATTTCTGACCTGTTTAATTGGACAAATTCATCACTGGACAAGGGGATGGGGGGAATTGGACTCTGGTGCAAATATTTTCTGTTAGGATTGGGGGCTGATCTGTTCCCATGTTTTGACAGCCTGCATTCCCTCCTCTCACCACCTCCTCACCTGGGGAAGAGCTGGAAGCACAGCAGCCAGGTTCCCCTCTGGATTCCTCCCAGTGGTGGAAGTACAGCTTTTCACAGGCCAGTAAAGGGAAAGGTCCTACCCTTTAGCAGGAGCTCTGGCGCCATTAAAGCAGGAGAAAGAAATGTCACTAAATTGAGTCCATCTCCCTACAAGACTAAGCTAAATTATTCAAATATCATCGAACCTCAGGCAAAATAACTCCAACACCAGAGTGAGTCTGAAAGGAAGGAGAGGTACGAACAGAAACTGGAGAGAGGAAAAATCTCTGTTAATCCCCCAACCATTTGGTGCTCAGAGTTTCTTGTCTCGCATTTTAATGACTTGGCAGAAGTAAGGAGAAAATACATGTGAGGCATGCTGATGCTCATGAAAAGCAGAGCTATGTTCTTTCTGTATACAGAGCTCACGATGGAGATATGAAGGAGAAATCTATCTCTTTCTGGAATGCAAAGGATTTAGTGAACTTTGGGAACATTCCCAGTTCTTTCTCTTCCTTAATACTCGTAATGCAGCTTTGAATATAGAAGTGCAGATAATCTCTATTAGCTGCTGGTGATGGGTTCTTTGTTTTCAAAATAATTTGAATTTCATTGAGCTTCTCTTTGTTTAAGCAAGAACTATTTGCTACTTCACAACATTTCCTGATGTGCAGCATTTTTCAGTGAACAGAAAACTTTTTACTGCTGGAAACAGACATCAACCAAATTCTGACCTTAGCAGCTTGAGTGATGTAGGCAGGCTGGGAAGGGAACATCCCCAGGGAGGGCTTGGGGAAACATTCTGCCTACAGATGAGCAGAGATGGCAGGAACACTTCTAAGGGAGCAAAGTAGGAGCAAAGCTGTTCTTCTAATGGAATAACATTAACATTTTCTGCAGAGCTGCAGGACTCTCTGCACCCTGGGAGGATTTGTTCCTATCCCCCTTCTTGCCCTCCACATCAGCAGCCATCCCAAAGTTTTCCTGACTGTTGAGGCAGGTGCCTATATAAGAGGAGGAGTGGGCTGAGGGGCAGGGATTTGGATGTACAGGTTCTGTTTTAACAATGAACTGCAAATTGTGACTCCTGCAAGCCCTTTGGCTGCATTTTTTGTTCAGTACCTTCATGGAAAAAATTAGATCCCTAAATGAAAGAAGTTCCATCATAGATAAAAGTTCTGGAAAGAGAGAGACAGTGGAGACTATTTTAATGTAGAAGTATGATCTGAAGGCAGTAAAGCAATAAATTAAATGACCAGTGCACCTTAACCCAAGCCAATTAACAGGCCTATTTAATGAAGTGCCTATTGTTCATTATTATTTTCATTATTATTTAACCATATTTGAAAGGTAATTGAAACACCTCTGCTAGTAAATAACACCTGAATGCAAACACTAAAAATGGACTTCTTGCCAGAAAGCAGCCTAATTCCAATGTAAGAACCCAAAACCACAAAGCTCACAGAGCTTAGTGCCACAGCACTAAGTGCCACTGTGTCTGGGGACCAGCAGAGGATAAACATCCTTGGGCCTGGACTTTTGGGCTGTTTGCAAAAAAGTCTGGATTTCCACAACATGATACTTGGCAATATGAAGTGGGAAAACAAACTATGCTATCCAACAGGGAATGAAATAATCACAGCTGAGTAGTAAAGTTGAAGGTGTTCCCAGAGAAAGTTGAGTTTGGCATTGGGCAAGAATACAGAAAAAAGGCCTGGGAGCAGGAGAGAGGTGGGATTTTACACAAATTACGTTTTTCTGTTCTGAGTACTGGAATAATCTAAGAATAAATGAATGTCATTGAATTCCAGAATAATTTAGACTGGAAGGGACCTCTGGAGACCATTGAGTTCTATCCTCCTGCTCAAGGAAGATTTAATTAGGTCTGGTTCTTCCTGGCCTTGTCCAGTCTCAGTCTGATTATCTGAAGTGTCCACACTCTGGACATTTTTGACACCCTTCCTGGTGAAATAACAGTACAGAACCGGTACATAACTGATATTTTCTATGTCTCACTTGGGTCTGTGCCTCTTGCATATCGCTGTGGACTTCCAGGAAAGCCTGGTTTGATCGTCTCTACACTTTCCTCTGAGGTGGTTGTAGATCTCCCCTTTGTCGTCTCCAAATAAATCCAACAGGTCCCATCTCTCCTCAGTGTCCTCGGTTCTGGGCAGGGGAATATGCTTCCTGGAGACTCAGTGCTCACTTCATTGGCATTTGCTCAGAGATACAGGACTGTAGAGTTTGGTTTTGAGGTACCTTGAAAATGCTAATTACATTTGAAGTGGTTTTGGCCATCTCCGGCAAAGCAACCTGGGTCACAAAGGAGTTAAACATCTTGCCCAGGGACAAGGCTGAGGCCAGGATGCAGGAATCCTGAATTTCAGCCTCTGCCCTGTATTATGTCCTAGGAAAATCAAAGTGGTGACTGGTTTTTACAGTGTGGACCAGTGTTTAGGTCTGTCCTTACCAAAAAGATAACTCTGTAAATTGGTAAAGTTAACAGTAAATAACATTCTAATGCTTTGCAAAGAAAATAATCTTCCTTAAGCAAAGTTGCAAAGGTACCTTTGAAACTCCAGCATGTCCTTTGGCTGGAGCAGCTGGATGCTCCTGCCTTGGCACAGTAGCAACGTGTCTGTCCTTGGCCAGTGGGCAAATCTGCCAGGGTGTGTGATGAGCTTTTGTCACAAGATGAGAGACACAAAAATCAGAAGCTTTATAGGTTTAACAGCCTCTCTGGGTATTGAAATGGGAGGAGTGATGGAGCAGAGGGACAAAAGGTAGCTCTAATGGAATTATTAAGGTTGGATCTATGAGGTTACTCAGCACTGGGGTTAGAACACAGCACATGGGTATGAGCAGCTGCTTTCAGATGTGTGAGATTTGGATTGCACTGGGGAGATATCTGGTACTAAAGAAGGAACTCCTATGGTTGTCATTATCCACACTGAATAGCTGGGCCCAGTGTTGTTTATGGCAGGCCTCTCGCCAGGTTATTTAACTCCTGCAGTGGGAATCTTCAAGATAGTTGCTGAAAAAATTGTTTTCTATTGAAATGGAGAATAAAAGCATTTCTTTGGCAAAGGGAAAGCTGTTTTCCTCTGTGCCCCTTGTATTTAACCTGAGAAATTCTTAATGAGCGATCCAAGTGTTCCTGCTTCATGCATGAAACTGAAAATGCCTGAAATGTTCTAACTGGCAGAACCTAGAAAGGGAGAATAAAGAACAAAAATTCAGTTCTTTTTTGCTGTTTCTTTTTGTCATTTAATGTCTGTGCCAGGAAAACTCCTACCTGGATGTGGTCTCCTGGCCTTGGTTCTGAAGGGGTAGGGGCTATCTCCTCCTGGCCTCTCATGTGCACTGGTAAAACCTCTGCTTTAGGAATTCTCTTGCTGGAATGCCTGAAGCTCACAGGCTTCAGCTGTGTGTTTGTGCCTTGCCTTCCAGTCCAGCTGTCCAGGATATGGGACACTTGTCTTAGCTGGTTAGATGGAATTGTTTTGAAAGGCATTTCGAAAGGGATGAAACAAATCTGAAGCTTGGGTACTGTGGTAATATTCTAATACACGAGTCAGAAAGGATTAAAATGACCCTTTCTGTTTTAGTCATGAACATATCCATACCCACATCCATATCCATGCCAGCTCACTTTTAAGTGGATCCTTTTTTGACTACCTTCATTACCCATCAGTATTCTTAATATCCTGTACCCTGCAGAAGGATTTCTCTCCTTCAGTCCAGTACTTCTGCACCTGGCAGTATGTGAGAGCAAACGGTGGATTTTCTGCTGTTCAGATTCACCTGTTTCTTACAAGTTAGGGCATAGACTTCCCAGAATTATTCCAGAAATTACCTGTGGAGCTAAAAAGTCCATCTGCCCACTGGGTGACCAGCTCAGTCAAGTTCAGTACTTGCTTGTACTTAACTGGGATCAGCTGGTTGGCTTCCTGCATATTTAGGTTAGATTGTTCCAGTTTTTTAACTATTTTTTTCAATGTAAACAAGATGACTCTTTATGTGATCTTTCTTGTGGCCTTTTCTGGTCTTCCTTTCATCTGAAAAATTTTAGAAGTTTATATGATCAAAATTATATACAAATAAAATCTAACATTGTCAGTTACTAGTATTAATACTTCCTTGGTCTTAATGGAAAGCTGCTACCAACATGCCAGTGTTTGGACTTGCATGTGTAGTTTTTTCAGAGCACCACATTAGCAACTTATAGATATATTTTGTCTTTCCAAATTGACAGAAATACTTCTGTTTTATTTTTTAATTTATTTCTTATTTTCAGCAGGAAATTTTGTAACTGCACCCCAAGAGTGTGTGCATGGCTTTGTATTGTGAACTCTCATTTAATTTCTACTATAATATCCTGAGAAATCCAGTTCTTTCTGGAGATACTGTGATCCTCCCCAGTCCTAGAAATTTACTGCCCCTTTGCTCTGCCTACGTCATCACTCTATTGCTAACTGAGCCAAAATTGCTTTTCTTCTTGGGGGCTATATCTATAAATCGTCATATCTGCAGATCTATTTATCTGTGTGCCGATCACATTTAACCTCGGTTCTATCCCTGCTGCACGATAGAGATCCTCAATCCTTTACAAGGAACTACTTAACTGTTTGGGGAAACCCCAAACATATGAATGCACTTTATACTGCAGTTTTGCATTTACAACAAGCTAAAAATTAGCCTGAATGGTTCTGTTTTCTTTTCCTCTTCATTGCTTGTTAGTTTGCTTACAAGTGTGGGAAGTGTACCTGTGAGTTTGTATTCCTGTGTAGTCATTTGGAGATTACTTGCTGGCATCCTGGGGACCATTAATGGACAGTGATAGAACAGGTCTATGTTTCCCTTAGCCAATATTTTCACTGGTTGATTTTTATGCCTTTTAATTTAAAATCTTTCATTTTCACTTCACTTGCAAAGTGTCACTCAACCTCACGTAAGCAATTTGTATTTTGCCATGCCTCTGGCCTCTGAGGTGTTTATTATTCCCATTCCTTTTATTCTCTTCTTCCAGCCAATATCATGCATTTTGCTCCTTTGATTAAATAAACCCTGAGTCTTGTACATATCAAAGCTCCTCACCTTATCAGTTCCTGATTTCAACATGTGCTGTGAGCATGAACAAGATATTGAGCAAGATCCCTGTATGCTTAGAATACCAAAGTGTCTTGTACACAAAGTTGATGGTAAAGGGACAGGAACTGGTTGTGTGCAAACCTCTGCCTTGCTGCTGGTGCAAGACAGGCTCTTCTGGAGCAAGGCTGGTCTTTGATTTATTAAATATATACACCCAGCATGCAGGAAAATAACACCTTGCTTAGCACACCCACCTGCCTGCTGGCACAAGCAGCTTGTAGGCACTTGTTATTCCCTTACAAATGCTTTACCTGTTCATTTCTGTTCATAAATGGATTTCATGGATTCCTTTTCTTCTTGCTTGTGAAGGAGTCATGGAACAGTCCTTGCTCTCCACAGCAAGTAGGTGAGGATTTGTGCATTTAAGAATATGGGTCTAATGGAACTTTGGGGAAGAGCCTGATTCTTTGCAATGATTATACTGATCACATAGCAATGTAGAACAGTTAATTTAAAAAGTTAATGTAACAAATCTGGCCATGACTTGCTTTTCCTACTGACATCATCTTTTTGCATTGAATTTTAAGTGAAAATACTATTTTCATATCCCTGTCTAGGCCTGCACTTCACTGAAGGTCAGTGAATACAAAGCTGACTTATGAATATTTTGTGTTGGAAAACATTTAAACTAGGTAAACACAAGGCATTAATCTAAACTAGTTGTAGGTTTTCAGGGGGTCCTGCTTTGTCCTGGATGGCTGGGACAGACACGAGAGTTCTCTGGATTCAGTTCTTAGAGCATGAGGTTTATTATTAAAGCGTGTGGGTGTGAGAGACCTGGCAGGGGCTGCCAGATGCAGCCCAAAGCAGGTCAGAGAAGAGAGAGAGAGAGAGAGAGAGAGAGAGAGAGGGAGGGTCCAAGCCCCAGGGAAAAGGGCGAGCACAGAGAATGCAGAGAGCAGAGATTGGTTGCCATTTACGATACAGTAAATCACCTTCTATGTTGAATATTCTCATCTTCATTCACCAATCTAGAGTAAGCTACAAATCTTAGCACATTTACATACAGCCTATAAGAATCATCGCATTACCATACAGAGTTATATTTTAAACCCTAGAAACTGCTTTTTCGGACCCTCTGCCAAGGAGGCAGGATTTACTCTGACCCTTGGACCTTCTTGCAAGCAGAGAGTATTGTTTCATCAAGAAGGGATTACCTGCAGTCGGCCATGCCATTGTCTTCTAGTTGTTCAGTAACTGGGGCTTAATATCTCAGAGCTGGTCCTCATTTCAATCTTGCTCATAGTTTCTATGTTCTTAGCATCTTTTGACAAGAGATCATATTTATAAGGCTTTCCTATTTCATCTTCCCCAACACTAGTTTCTGTAAGGAGCTGAATAACTGTTTCATGCATATCTTCTTATCGGGATACTCAGCATTAAAGAAAGTTTTGTGTCTCTAAACAACACAGGAGATTTTCTCTCAATTATATGTGTATTACTATAATAGTAGGGCAAGACTCTAAATATTAAACTGTACTCTCAAAACTGCTCTTCATCAGCATATTTGTATTGATTAAGAAATGGACATTCCAGGCTTTGACTTACCAGCTCAGGAAATCAAAACCAGTGGAAGGAAATGAACTTTTTCTATTGCCCTCTGCTGCAGATGCCTTGAGGAGGAGCTGGAAGGACTGTCTCAGAGAGGAAGTGGTTGCATTTGCATCCCATGATTTATCCGTTGGAAGTACACAGGAAACAAATAAGTGACGGATATGTTAAAACTGTTTTAAAATTGATTTTTTTACTTTTTTTTTTTTTCTGTTGGCCTGGCTTTTTTGGAAGCATATGAATGCTCCCAAGGTGGGAGGTCTTCACAGTTTGGACTCTTTTTTATTTATGAAAGTTTTTATTGTTGTGTGATCAGCTAAATCTGAGATGTGGAACTAGTTATAAAATATAAAGAGACTTGGAAAGTCTGTAAGTGTTTGCTCAGCCATTGCCAGGGGGTTAAATAGCAGCAGATGGTAGTAGGGGTTAGTCAGGAGGACCAGTAGGTTGTTCCCAAAAGAATGGGGCATGGACATTGACTTTATGGATGTGATTGCCCTGAAGAAGTCACAGCAGGATTTCTGCAGGTTGCAGCATAAATAATAATCTCTTGTGCATTACACATACCATATATTTTATAGCCTTTGGAGGATTTGGCTATTTTGTTTGCCAATTTGTCAACCACTTCTATTGAAAGAGATTATTCCTCCTGAAGGAGACTTTCTGTGTCTAATCAGATTATGGCACAAAGATCTTTAGTCCCTTCCAGCATTCGGGAAAAAATACTATTTCCCACTACATTTATATACTTAATTCTTGAGTCTGCATTAAATCCATGGCCTGTTATTTCCTATATATAGACTATTTATAATCCCAGTTAGAGATATTACAGCTGCTTCAATGCCAAAGCAAAAAAATCAAACACAATTTTCTGCCCTTCATATAAAACTCTTCTGCTTAAGACAAAAATGCAGCGTAATTCAAACTACAGGCAAAAATGTGGGGGAAGTTGAAACAATTCAGGTTGGCTCAGCTGTTTCTAATTTAAACAATAACCTGAAATTCCTCAGAACTATAGGTTTTACATTTTAAAATGGGGAAAACCCTAATGGTTTGAAGGTTTGCCATATACTTGAAATGTTTAAAAGGGTAAAAAGGTGACCTAGAATGTTTGTGGACTGTTTGCTTGGTGTCAGTTCTGGTAAGAGTCCCAGGGCAGGCAGCTCCAGACCAAAGGAGTGCAGAGTTACAGGCTGGAGTTGATGCAGTCAGGGGTTTTGTGAAACGTGGACTTATGTTAATGGCCTGAAGCAGGACAGGTTTAAAGTAGCTATTAGGAAACAATTCTTGGCTGGTGAGGATAGTAGGACACTAGCACAGGTTGCCCAGAGAAGCGGTGGTTGCCCCTGGATCCCTGGAAGTGTCCAAGACCAGGTTGGACAGGGCTTGGAGCAACCTGGGCTAGTGGAAAGTGTCCCTGGCCGTGGCAGGGCTTGGGACTGCATGGGCTTTAAGATCCCTTCCAACCCAAACCATTTTATCATTCTATGCCTTCCAAAGTAAAGCTTTCACCCCCAAGACATCAATCTCTGACTAAGAATCTCTGGGGAAAAGTGCAAATGTGTCCAGCCTCCCAGCTGTGTTTGTGAGCACAAATGCACTGTTCTGCCCTGCCGGTGCGATGGCTGTGGCACTGACCCTAACCGGGGGTCACTGCCCAGTCCTGCGGTGCCCCCGCTGTGCCGCCCCCTGTGTGCTGTGTGGGGCTGGGGCTGCAGAGCGCAGCCTCCGGTGCAAACAGCCCGTGTCCTCCTCACACCGCCGGGCCAACCCCGGGCTCTGCGGGCAGGGGAAATGGCCTTTTAGGGCTAATTGCTGTAATTGGACTAAGCGTTGTAAACGCCTCCACCTCGTGGCTGTGCTATGCAATGAGCCGGCAGCACCGGGCAGGACTGGAATTTAACTTACATCTCAGGCTGGACGCTTTGCACGTTTTGCTTACTTCCCTAAAGAGCCTTTTGAGGATCTTAAAACCATGTGAGAGGAATGGGAGGGATGGTGTTAAACCAGCGGTGTCCTGGGCTGTCCTTTGACTCGGTCACAGAGTCACAGAATATTCTGAGTGGGAAGGGACCCACAGGGACCACCCAGTCTAGCCCCTGGCCCTGCACAGACACCCCAACAATCCCACCCTGTGCATCCCCGGGAGTAGTGTCCAAACTCTCCTGGAGCTCTGGCAGCCCATTCCCTGGGGAGCCTGTTCAGTGCCCCATCCCCTCCGGAGGAAGAACCTTTCCCTGATCTCCGGCCTGACCCTCCCCTGGCCTGGCTCCAGCCATTCCCTGGATCCTGTCCCTGGTCACAGGGAGCAGAGATCAGAGTTGTCCCTGAACTGTCCCTCGGGAAGAGTTGCAGCCAGCCTCTGGTCAGCTCTGCCCTCAGTCTCCTCCAGCTGAACAAGCCAAGTGCCCTCAGTCGCTCCTTGTATGGCGCCTCCAGACTCTTCACCACCTTCATGTCCCTCCTATGGATGTTTCCCAAGGAAGCTGAAAAGAGAAAGAGAAGGATGCTGCTTGCATTTGTTTTCATGTTGTGCACACTTTGTTTAACCTCTAGCAGACCTTAAGCAGACTCTAGACACACCAGTCTGGGCTGGCTATGCCAATCTGCTGTGTGGGTCCTATGTCTGTACCCCATGAGGCAACTCCTAAGTGCAGATCAGGACTGGATGAGGCTGTGAAATAGGTGGCTTTCTGGTGGGGCAAGTGGAAAAGCAGCCGAAATACCTCAGATGGCAGCAAAGAGCTCAGATAGAGGCTAGTTTTGTAAATGGCTGCTGGCTGAAAGGAGGCACTGGAAACTGCTTGTAGAAATCTTTTGACTAGATATGGTTGGGCAAGTTTAGAAGTTTTAGAATATAATAGAGTATTTCAGATGGAAGGGACCACAACAATCATCAGCCCAACTGCCTGAGCACCTCAAGGCTGACCAGAAACTAGAGTGTATTTTTAAGGGCATTGTCCAAATGTCTCGAACACTGACAGGCATGGGGCATCCACCACCTCTCTGGGAAGCCCGTTCCAGTGTCTGACTACCTGCTCAGTACAGAAATGTTTCCTAATATCACATCTGAACTGTCCCTGGCACAGCTTTGAACCATTCCTACCCATCCTGACCCTGGATCACAGGGAGAAGAGCTCAGCACCTCTCTTTCCACATTCCCTCCTCAGCCTCCTTTTCTCCAAACTAAACAAGAAGAGAGCCCTCAGCTGCCTCTCCCAGGACCTGCCTTCAGCCCTGTCACTCTCCTCTGGATGCATCCAAGGACCTTGACATCCTTCCCTACTGTCAGAGCCAGCCCTGCACAAAGGGCTCAGGGTGAGCCCATGCTGAGCCCAGCAGGACCAGCCCCCAGGATGGCATTTGCCCTCTGCTCTTCTCCCCAGTACTTTAGTGAGATTCTGGCCACCTTATGTGACACAGAGAGCAGCCTGAGGCAGAAGATGAATGAAATTCCTGCTTTCTTTTCCAACCCTGTTCAGCCCAACCTTCTGAGGGAGTGGGGTCCCAAATGTGCTGTTCCCAAGAGGGACAAACACAATGGTGCTGCACTAGGCTACCCCTTGTAAGGAGAACTTGTTCTTTCCTTCTCATGTCCTCCAACTCTGGCCCCAGCCTCCAAGGAAATGTGAGCTGCTTCTCCAGGACTGTGCACAGCTGCAGTTTAAACAGTGCTGTTTGATCCTGAAGGCTGGTTTTCCACAGAGATTAGAGATGTCCGTTTGATCATGAGAGCTGGGGTTCTGCTGAGGTTTGTACTAATCCTCATTCCCCACTTAATAAGATCTTTGAATATATTCTGAAAACAGAGTTTTGTTTAAAAAGTAAAATAAAATTGATCTTTGGAAGCCCCAAGCTACCCATATCACATGAATATTCTCCACTTGTATGCTCTTTCCTGCTCCCTAAAAGAAAAACCACAAGCTTCATCAAGACTTTAAGTGGATTTAACTAATTTCTGGCTAATTTCTGCTTTAATTCTGTCAATTTTGAGTTATCCTCTTCTGTCCAGTCAATGGGTTCTGGCCCAACTAATTTCTCATATAAAAATTTGGCACTCATCAATCCAGAGTTGACAATATCCAATTAAGCCTAGAGCTTATCTAATTTGTCTCTTGTTTTTGGGTACTGGTAAATTTAGGTTGCCCTCTATCCTTTCAGGGCTTAATTTCTTTGTTCCGTGTCCAGTAATGTGGCCCAAATATTTTACTTCATGCATTACAAATTTTAATTTTGGCTTTGAAACTCTAAAATCTTTCTCCCATAGAAAATTTAGTAATTTAATAGTGCCCGATCTTACCATGGATTCCTGCTCTCCATAGAGAGACAATAGTATTGCGTTACCTGTAGTCCTGGAGGTGTGGAGAAGGAACTAAGCAGATGCTCAAGTGCCTGGCCAAAGAGTGTGGGGGACTCCGTGTATCCCTGGGGTAGTCTGGTCCAATGCAGCTGTTGTTTCCTTTCGGTGTCAGGATCCTCCCAAGTAAAGGCAAAGATGTTCCTGCAAGGTACATCTAGAGAACATAACAAAAAGGCAGCTTTTAAATTGATCTGAAAACCATGTGTGGGTGTATAGTACCTTAGTAAGTAAAGTACAGGGATTCTGGACTAAGGGATACTTAGCCTGCACTTTCTTGTGGACATCTCTTAGATCCTGCACCAGCCGGTAGGTGTTGTCCGGTTTTGTCACAGCCAATATGGAGGTGTTGAAGGGGGACTTGCATGTCTCCAAAATATCATACTGGATCAAATCCTCGATGACCGGTTTTAATCCTCTTCTCCTTGGTTAGAGGGTACTGCAGGATCTTGACAGGTGTACTGCCAGGAATCAAGTCAACACTCAAAGGGGTAATGTCCAACTTTCTCCTATTTCCAGATCTGGCCCACACCACCAAATTGATCTCCTGCTCATCTTTCAAAGACAAAGAAAATAGTTTAACTTTCATTTGTCCTTTCTGGGATATTACCCCCAATCCTTAGAGATATTTGAAAGTTCCCTCCAAGTAAATTACTGTCAGCTTGAGAAAGATACAATGTGTCACCTTGATGTTTGCAATTATTGCCCACAATTGTCACTTGTGGTAGGATTGATACTGAAAAAGATTTTCCTTTGGCACCACTTAAAGTCTGGTCACTTACTTGACACCCTCTCGGGCTTTCAATAAGACAAGTCCTTTCAGCCCCAGTGTCTACTAAAAAGTTCATTACTTGCTCCTGGGGACTTACTTTCAGTTTTATCAAGGGTTCTCAGAGATGGTTTTTGTCCCCTAGGAAGTAGAGCCCCTGACCTCCCTAATTTTCTATGGATTGGTTTTGCATATGGAAGGCCTCTAGTTCTTTCAGTCTTTTGAGACAATTAATTTGAGTATGACTGTCTCTTTTGCAATAAAAACACATGGGTCTAATAGTAGCAGTGTGATTAGTGGTAATAGTCATGTTGGTGTTTGTTGTGGCTCCCTCCTTTTTACAGTAATTATCAGTTAACCTTCTAGGTCCTGGTGCTTCTTGGTTTCCCCTGAGGAGAGGGATGGTTTTCCTCTGCCTTCATGATCTTGGCTTTGGTCTTCATCCTCTCCTCATCTCTCCCGAGGAAACACCTTTTGGGCCTCCTTCAGCAGTTCGTCCAAATCTCTCTCTGGCCACTTTTCCAATTTTCCTAATTTTTTCCTAATATCTGGCCAGGAGTGGAAAATTGAGTGGACCTTTATTATTGTTTTCCCACCTTCTCTATCCTAGTCAATTTCTGAATATAATTGTATGTTATTCCTTAGTCAGGTCACCCAAGCAGCTGGGGATTCACCCTTTTCCTGTTCCCTGCAAAAGGCCTCCTAAATATTATTAATCCAAGGCATAGCCTCTGTAATTCCTTTTACGAGCCATTGGTCGAAAGACCTTACACCATCCCCAGAACCTAAACCAATGAACTGGACCCTAAAAGAATGGCTCGTCATCTCTGGGCAGGTGAGGGCATCAGATCTTTCAGGTGGGAAAACTTCTTTATTAAAATTCAGGTTGCCATGGTGCTAAGTGTCAGCTAACTGTCGGGTTTCTAAATTTAGCCTCTCAGCCAGGGGTGAGGGGTTTCTCTCTTTTGAAACACAGCTTGGTCTGAAAACGAGCTCAGAAGATTTCATGAAAGTTTCTTTTATATAGCCCCTAAGTCCTCAAACTCAGGTTTCAACTCACAAATTCCTTATTTTTAACTTCTTTAACATTCTTAACTTGTTCAATAACTCATTCAACCTGTAACAACCTTCAAGTACTTATCACATCCATAACTGCTTTTTAATTTTAATTTGCTTAACTTGTGACAGCTTTCAATAACTCCACAGTGAATTCTGTTAAACTTTTAATTTGTTTAGTTTATCAACTTATGTCAATTATTTAATTTCCTGTCATCTTTTATGCGAAAGCCAAACCCCTTACTTTGTGTATGACATTAAACAAGAATAAATTTTTTCTTGGCATTCAAGAAGTGTAACAGAAAAAATCTGATGCATTACCTTCCTGTAAATGATCTTATTGTACACACAGAAGTTTATATTTTAAGTTATTAAAGTGTGAGGATCTTAAAAGTCTTTACAGTAGCTCAGGAAGGCTGAGCAAAGATAATATGTGTTTTTGCAGACACTTGAGAGGTTCTCTGGCTTGCAGACATGGAAAGGGCACTTCCCCTCACCTTCTGCTCATCTGTGAGCCATGGAAAGGAGAGGTCTCTCTATATTTTACTGACTGTTTTAAAACTCATGAAATTTAGTTTATTACTGTTGTTATGTGTTAATTAGTGGACACAGACAGGGGTAGAAAGTAGTCAATGCAGGGCTTTGCCAGCAGACCCATGGGCTTCAGCAGCAGTCCTGCTAGTCCAGGTCCTGCATTTTTGGAATACACGCCAATACACATGGCACCCTCATGAGTGGATTCAGAAAATCTCCCAGTGGAAATGAAGTACATAGATAGGAGAAATGGGAAAGTTGATCAGGCTGCCTGTGATTGGAGTGTGGCCTCTCATTCTGAAGGAGCGGATCTGAACACATTGCCTGGATAAACAGGAATGGTCTGATCCAGAGATGGCTGGAAGTGAAGGAGCCCGTTCACCTCAGTGAGCTGCTGCAGTTCAGGCCAGGAATGTGTTACTCTTTGTATTTAACTGGAATCAACATTGTTTCTGACACCTTTCTGTGTAACAGACAAGGTTTTGCTTTTAGACTCTTAGACCCAGGAGCCTGAAGGCAGGAGGTAAATCTACCCAAGACTGGAGCACTGAAATAGGAATTTCTCTTTTTAAGCATAGCTGTGATCATTCCTTACAGGAACTGTCTCTGTGCATAGGCCAGCCACTGCAGTTGCAGGAACAATTAATTTTCCCAGCTCAGCGTATGTCAGTTACTTGGGATGTGAATTTACCAAGATTCACTGCGTTTCTTCAGAGAGGGCTTGGCATTGAGTTACATGAAGTGAGGGAAATCACTTCATGCTCACTCCTTTGGAGCAGAGACAAACCACAAGCAGTGCCCAGAGGGTCGCTTGATGCTCCACTGCACTGGAGCAGAATGGGCTTGCTTGTCTCACATGCCACTGTGGCTTGGCTCCAAACCAAGTTTCTCTCTTGGAAGTCAGGCTTTATAAGAAAAATTCAGCCTTTCACCAGGGCATTGGAAAGCTCACTTTAGACTGAAGTCTTAGAGTAATGACAGGAACCAGTGCTGTGCTCAGACTGTGACCCAGGGATTTGGTGGCCACAGCCTGCTTACAGCTGGCTTTAGCCCACACTGCTGTTGCATCAACATCCTGAGGTCCATTCAGGACCTCATTTGACACCCACTAGAGCTGCAGACAAGCAGGTTGGCTTTGGTACGTGTGTTATAAGGTAAAGCTGAACAGCCTGCCAGGGCTGTGGAGACCAGCTGCAGTGGTAGCTGTGGGTATTTGTGCTAACAATTAGATGTTCTCACGTCTCAGAAAATGAGCTTGAAATCCTGGCAACATAGACCTGTGGCTCTTGGTCTCCAGTTTTCATAGGTGCAGCCTGGGTGTTGCCACCAGCACCAGGCTCAGAGCATCAGCACCTCACCCAGCCCCATCTCAGAGCCCTGCTCAGTGTTGGGTTCTCTATCTGTGACCAAAGAGCCGCCAGGATCAGAGAGGTGTCAATTCACCCATGCTGACTCAGGAGTCTGGTCTCAAGTAATGCCAAGGGATGTTCAGACTGGATATTTGGAAAAATTCCTTCATGTAAAGTGTGGTAAAGCACTGGCATGGACTGCCCAGGGCAGTGCTGGATCCCCATTCCTGCAGGTGTTCAAAAACTGAGCAGACGTAGCACTTCGTTATATGGTTTATTGGGTATGGTGGGATTTGATCGAAGGTTGGACTCAATGATCTTGGAGGTCTTTCCCAATCTTCCTAATTCTGTGATTCCTTCCATCTTTGATATAGAGTTTCTGGTAATACTGGTTCCTACTTTGGGCACCATTTGGCTCCCTGCACTGCTTTACAAAACCAATGCAGAGAAGGGTATGGATGGCCTTGTCTGGGGCAGTGAGTGCTCTTGGAAACAACTGAGTTCTTTTGGTGGAAATCAACAAAATCACCCCAGAGCGGATGTTCTATCTGGAAAATTTCAAGCCAGACCATGAGTCTAACAAAACAATAAAGTCCCAAAAGCAGGTTGGGAATAGAAACTGCCAGGTAGCTTGATGCCAAATGAGGAATTAGCCATTTCTGTCTGTCATGTGGGTGTGCATTAACAACTATGTTTTGTAAAGGGAAACATTTTTTATTGCCTTCCCTCTGAAAGGCTTTTTATTCCTATTATGAATAAAGGCTCAAGTCTGCTCTTATTTAACGCATCCCTTTAATCCTAGCAAAATGGTATGCCTGACAGAAGGCTCACATTTCCCAGTAGAAGGAGAAACAGACAATAATGAAAAAAAATTATGCAAAAACATTCCAAGGTTTAAGAACACCTCTGTTATGCCAAGAAATGTGACTGTGGAGAGTACAGTCCATGCTGGTAGTAAAACTAGCTCTCCACTACCTAGAGGTCTTGGAAATTTATCCTTGGTAACTACTGGGGAGGTGCTAACTTACAGTCTGGCAGGATTTTAAAGGATGCTTTGGTCTTTATGGCTTGAATGTAAAAACTGAAACTGCAGACTAAAAATATAACTCAAAAATTATGAACTCATAAATTGGGTGAACCTGGTTTCTTCAAGTACCAGGAAAACACACCTCACATGCCTGAAGATATTTAGTGCTCTGTGGCTGAAGAAATCTAAAGCAGGATTTTTAATAATGTGAGAAATATTTAAATTAGCCAAGTTGACACACACACAAAAATATAATACTGAGATTGAAACTGTGAGCTAACACTTTAATGGGGATGAGGATAGATGGGGAGAAAAATGCCAAGTAATTTTTGTCAGAGTCTCAGCCTGTACAGACAGGTGCCTGGAATCTGGACATATGTTTGGTTTAAAACAAAATACTTTTCTGACAGGCTTAAAAGGAGCAAAGCTACAACTCTGGAGAACTAAACATTTATTTTCTTCTTTGCTATGCAAATTGCACAAACACCAAACTCACTCCTATTCCTGGAAGGGTTCAAGGCCATGTTGGATGGGGCTTGGAGCAGCCTGGGACAGTGGAAGGTGTCCCTGCCTATGGCAGGGGGTGGAATGGGATGGGCTTTTAAGATCCCTTCCAACCCAAACTTTTCTAGGATTCTATGGTTTGTTGTTTCATTAGGTAGTTTTATTTCATGATTTATGATCAAGGATGCCTAGATCTCTTTCACTTCAGCTTTGTCAGAACACACCCACAGGACAGCTCTATCTAATTTCTGTCACGGGGTGTTGATTTGATGTAGAACCCTAACTCACTCCACCCGAGAAATTAAAGCTTCTAGAAGAGTTCATTCCAAGACATGAGGTGCAGTAATTAAGCTCATCTGTCAACTGCATTCCAGAGGATAGCTCCCGGTATGAGAGGAATGGGATGCTTTGTGATGTTATCTATGGTTTGAGTGTCTGTCATTGTCTCCAAAACAAGCTTTAGTTTGTCAAGCCAAGTGGCAAAGCAGCTGCCCTTTGTAACAGAATTATGATACTTGAAGTAATTTCCTCTTCTGTCAAACCCTTTTCTGGGTGTCAGCCAGGAAATAATATTGCTGTTTGCCTGATGGATAAGGGATTACAGAGCTATGTTCTGGACTAATTCTATTAGCACTGCATCAAACATCTAACCTGAGGTCCTTCTGCAGTGCATAGGACTTGCTTTAGTAATAATGTAATTGAGAATAGTTCTGCATATCCATAACATGCTGTTACATGTTATAGATTGTAATGTGATGGAACTTTTGTAGATTTTTCTGAATGTCAAAGTTTATTTTAAGTAATTCAGAACTATTAAGGAGACAGCATAAAGATATTAAATGCTAGATTTTCTCTGGTCAAATTATTAAACAAATCTCTCATTGGACCAGTTTTGAAAAAATATACTCTAAGTAAATATATTTTCCCCCCAAATATAAAAAGTACTCTTGCTTTTTGAATTCTCCTAGAATCTCTCTGTGCATCTTAATTTACTTTCCAGAAAACCTTCCCTGTAGAAAAGAATTGTGTAAATATTATATACAAAACATTTGGACATAGGGATAGGCCTGTGTGTATCTGTGGTGTTCTGCTGCTATTTTAAGGTCATTTTCAACCTCACGTGTAAAGAGTAATTTCATTTTATATTCTCTAACTGTATTAAAAATAAGGGTAAAAATCCATTCTTTTTGTAATCCCTTCTCACAACGTTTCGTTGTGGTGTACCAGCAGAGGGAGATCACGTTCTTGTTCTTCTTGTTACTTTCCTAACACAGCCTGGTTGCCTAATTGGGAATGTCTTGATAACCCTGACATAGGCAATAGAATACGTTGAAATTCTCCAGAATAGTCCTTGAGAAGGATAAAATCTTAATACACCTTTTTCTTATTTAATTTTTTTTTTTTTTTTTGCAAAAGATTGCTATATGCAACACGCAATTACTCCAGTGGTGAAAACAGTTCACTATCTAGTATTTTAATTTGTTTTCATAGAATCATGCAATTGTTTAGGTTGGAAAAGCCATCCAAGACCACTGAGTCCAGCCATTCCCTACCACTGACCCGTGTCCACAAGTGCCACATCCTCACAGTGTTTGAACATCTCCAGGGATGGGGACTCCACCACTGTCCTGGGCAATCTGTTCCAATGCCTGAACACTCTTTCCATGAAGAAATTTTTCAAAAAATCTCCAATCTAAATCTCCCCTGGTGCATCCTGAGGCCATTTCCTCTCATCCTTGTTTTGTTACATCTGTACAATTAGTTCTCCATAAATATAATTTGATGTAAAGTCCGTGTAATTTAATGCATATATATGGGGATTTCTTCCCATGTGCAGAATTAAAACATTTAAATACAGGATTTATTGATTTTCATGGAGCTGATCTTGAAAAATGACCTTTATGGCATGGTTCTTCTTTTGCTTTCAGTGTGTGATAATGTTCCCAGTGTTTTCATAAAGAAATACATTACTTTTCTCATTAGATATTTAATATCTTGAAATCTCCATCCATCAGTTTATCTTCTCTTTTGTTTTTCCAAGTAAGCAGCAGAACAGGTCCTAACTCGGTCCTGGTCTTGCTCCATAATTGTATTAATGAAGGCAGCAAGTCTGCTTCTGAGCCAGAAACAAAACTTTTGACCCCTGACTTCTATGTCATGATCACAGGATGACCTGTTTTATAAAACAAATGTTTTATAACCAAAAGCAAAGTGATTTCATCTTGCAGATGAGAGATGATTCAGGACTGCAGCAGGGTGAAATGGTCTCTTGGCTCAGGCACAGGGTTTGTTAAACAAACTACTCCAGTTGCTACAGCTACTTACCCCTGTGTCTCACTCTTTTTCACTGGGATGTGAGAGTTTGAAATGTGTTGAACTGTGAATCAAACTGGCATTTATATTTAAGCAAACTTCTGTGAAAGAGAAATAGATTCAAAATGGTAGAAGTATCTCTGTAGGACTTCTAGATTCTTCACAATGTAGAAAACACAGCATGTTAAAATGTTTCATTTTTACAACCTTTACATGAAAACTATCTGTCATCAGAAATGTTTGTAGAACACAGGGAATTGCTACCATTCACCTGTCTCCCCTGATTCTGCTGTAAAGCATTGATTGGCAAAGCCATAAAATATTAGAGCAGACTGAGTTGAAAAAGAAAGCAGGAACCATAACATACAGGATGGCCAGAATTCAGCCAGACACTGTAGGTGTGAACATTTCAAAACAGATTTCAGTTCCCATCTTATCTCTTTATAGCTGTAGGGTAGGAGCAGGGAACAGAATTTGTAGCTGGGTTTCAGACTGAAACCTTTTGGGAAAGTGGAGATCAGAAACTTGAAGTTCTTCAGCATCTGGATTATGTAATAAAAGCATTCATTCCTACACAGCCATGCTAGAATCCAAGGGTTTGCTTCCTTAACTAGAGCAGGTTGTTTCTAGTCATGCGGATTCTGGAGAAAACTCACAATACATGACCCTTCTGAAGAGTCAGAAGGCAGAAGTTGAACAAAAGTTACATATATCCCATTTTTATATTAAATCACAGTTTTTATACTGTTGGCAAAGGTAATGTACCTCACAGGAAGCTGTGAATCCTCTGTGACTGAAAGGCCTTGAGATTGTTCAGTATGGAGGCTCCCTGGTTCTGTCTGCTTTTAACAGGACAGCTTTTAACCATCTCCATTGAAATGCCTTGATCACAGAGTGGAGACATGAGTACTAAAAACACAGTCCACATGTGAGAGCAGCTGCACAGCTGAAAATCACAGGGCACAGGCTAGAAAAGGGTCAGGGGTTATTTGATCCCTTCAGAGTCTGAACCCTCATCATATCATGGCATTCACATTACAAAATCTCCCCTAGAAGTTGTGCAGGTCTTTTCATGGTCTCTGTAGATGAATATGAAGATTATAACAATTTAACCACAGATTAATCTATCAGTCCTTTCTCTTTTCTGCACCTTGCTTATCTTTCCTTGAAGATCTCTTAGCAGCAGCTGCAGTGAGCTGCATTACCTGCTTCCAGGCTCCTCGGCATACCTGCTAATTCCTGTTGTAGCATTCCTGTCCTGGGATGGCACTTTAACCCCATCCTTCCCAAAAGCAGCATAGGTTCTGCCTGCATGCAAGAATTTGAGATAAAAAAGGTTATTTTTAATTTTAGGGAAGTGAATTTGCACCTCTCAAATGCAGGACCAGAGTGTCTGCATCCATAAAATACAAAGACAGGACTAAAGGCTGGTTAAGAAAACACTGTTAGTGAACTGGAGAGATGTCACTCTGCAATACACACTTCTCACAGGGAAAGCCAAAGCCACCTACCCAAACCAAACGGCAACCATTCCCTCCTTTTCCACAATTAATCAAGTTCAAACAAAGAAAAGAAGAAAAGGAGGGATGGGACTTTTAGGAGGAGTGGGAATAAAAGCTTTAAATATATATGGAGTTCCAGAGGAAACAAAATATTGTAAAATGTCTGTGACGAGGTGGCCCAGAGTATCTGGGATACGTGCAGAACTTGCTGGCCAGGAGAGAGGTGTCGTGAGAAAGAGCTCTGGTGGATGCAGCCTGCTGCGAGTGGTCCATGGGATCCCAGGAGGAGCATCTGTTTTGGGACCAGCAGTTGCTCTGTAATTAGAGAGTAGCATCAGCTTTAAAAACAATCATTTCGATATTCTCCTTCAGATGGAAACCTGGGTTTTTGAAGTGGAATCTTGTTTATTATAAACAAGGATGAAACAGGCAGCTCTTTCCTCATTAGCAGCCACTGGACAGTAACAATTTTTAGCTGCAAATTACAAAATGAGGCAGATTCAGACAGAAGCACAAAGGGTGAAAAGTATTTCCTTTCCAACTTTCTAAACTAGTATACGAATTTTATTCATTTTAACTGAGATCAGCTAGAAAAAGGAATTAAACAACTCTTTACTCCACCTCAGCTAATACTCTACAACCGTCCAGGATAAATACACAGGGAAAGACTCATGGACTGTGTGGGTTGGAAAGGACCTCTAAAGGTCAGCTGGCCCACACTTTGCCCACACTCGATGGGACAGTACAGGAGTGTGGTGGGAAGGGTTTACACTATTAAGACCACATCTGTTGGATTCTTCCATGCTACCAAATTCCATAAAGAAAATGTTAAATTCCAGCCCCAAAACAGGCGTGAAAAGATGATCAAGGTGAAATTAGAAACACTCAGAATTAGGAAGTGAGAATACAACTGAAATATCTGTGTGTACAAAGGAGACTCCAGTGGACCTTGTGAGGGTGGCACCTGCTG
This sequence comes from Rhipidura dahli, assembly GCA_013399225.1. NCBI lineage: Eukaryota > Metazoa > Chordata > Aves > Passeriformes > Rhipiduridae > Rhipidura > Rhipidura dahli. Next base: position 203,528 of record VXAC01006559.1, on the reverse strand, counting down.
TGGCAGAGCCAGGGCTGCTCCCTCATGGGTACCCCAACCCTGCTCCCCTCCATGCCCTGCCCACAGTCCCCTACCCTGATAATCCCCAGGTGTTCCTGCCACGGAGCACTGCCACAGTGCCACAGCCTGACCTTGGAGTGCCTGTGCTTAGCTCTCATTCTGGCATCATGTCAAAACCTTACTGTAGAGCATGTCAGAAGGAACACAGGGATTTTTTTTCAATAGATGAATCTTTGGCAAACTATGAAAATAATTTCATTGGAGAAGAAGAAAAAAAAGTCATTCCTCTAGCTACAGGGCTTTCTTCCTGCAAATTTCAAAGGCCTGCTGTGAATAATAATGTCAGAGCTTCCAAGCTGCAAGGCTATTTTATAGTGGAAAGTGTGAGGCAACCAAAATAAATATCAGTTTCCACTGTTACAAAATAAATCTTTTGCTTTATGTTGTACCTTAAAAGCCATGTTCAAGGACATGTTTTTTGGTACACAGAAGTAGAATCCCCAGAAGGTTATTTTTTTATACTGGCAATGCTTTTTTTCTTTCTTGTTCACAGCAAATTGGGAAATAATTTGAGACAGAAAGAACATGATGGCTTTCTTTATGGTGCAAAACATAACAGGGATTTGTCTTCCTAAAGGACTGAAGGCAATCCTTAAATCCAAATGCTGCCAGTCCTTAGGATGTTCGAAATACATATTCCTATTCAATGGCATGAGTGCATCTCTCCTTACACGATTTGAGAGTATTTTTGACAAACCTGGTCCTAGTTTTCTGCTAGCAGAGTTACAGATGAGGCAAGTTTTCCATGGTTTGGGGTTTTATTGTGAATGCTTTGCACAGCTCTGGTTATGTGCTTCCTTCTCATGACATCAGTGCTGAAGGGGAGAAAGAATGTAAACATCTGTTTTTTATAATTCAATTCCAGGCTTATAACTTGATTAGGGTAAGCAATGTTTCTACATGATTTATTTTCCAGTCACAACAATGCACAGTTTTAGCAGCAGTTTGAAGATTAGTAAAATAAGGATGGAAACTAATGAGGTAAATCCTGCTTCACGGTCTACCTTTCTGAGCTCCACTGAACACTGTGCAAAGGCTTGGGATTTCCCTCCCACTTGGTGTTTAAAATGATGTCCCATTGCTCCCCACAGTGCAGGATGCAGGCCATGGAAAGGAGGCTTACATAGCAGCACTGATGAGTGAGCTGGAGCAAAGGGAATTTAGCTCCTGGCACTCTATGGAGCCCTTCTGTGTGGCATTGGGTCAGGACTGAGTTTTCCAAAGATGCCTGCTGGGACATTGCTGCATCCCTAAACAACTAAAAAGGAGTTTAATCTCTTCTATTGCCCAAGCAGGGTTAAAACTCCATACTAGCATACTGTGTTTTCCAGGCTTTTTCTTGTACCAGGAACTGCCAGTGCCTGGAGCCATGGTCCTGGTCACAGTCTGGAGTCTTTCCTACTCCCTTTAAACTATTAAATTTAAGGATATGCTCATGTGCACTGAGGAGGGCTTCAGTAGTAGTTGTAGATGTGTACTGAAGCCAAGGGACAGCCAGGGCAGCAGTGCATGTCAGAGTGATTTCAGTCTTGTATGACGTTTCCAGTAATAAAATATTAAAACTCACAGAATCCCAGAATGGATTGGAAGAGACCATAAAGCTCATCCAGTCCCACCCCCTGCCATGGGCAGGGACACCTTTCACTATCCCAGGGTGCTCCAAGCCCTGTCCAACCTGGCCTTGGACGCTTCCAGGGGCAGCCCCAGCTTCTCTGGGCACCCTGTGCCAGGGCCTCACTCCCATCACGGGAAAAATTCCTTTCCAATATCCCACTCTAACCCTGCTTTTTTGGGATGAGCTCAAGCCGGCACTGCCACCCTCACCTGCGGCAGGTGCGGACACAGACCCTGGGCCGTGAGGGACAAGTCCTGCTGGGGGGGTAGCCGGGGCTGGGGGCGGGAGGACCCCAGGTGAGGGAGGGACCCCCAGGTGAAGGCGTGGATGCTGAGATGAGGGCGGGACCCCGGGGTGAGGGTGGGACGGACCCCAGATGAGGGCAGGATCCCGGGGTAAGGTCGGCGACCCCGAAGGAGGGAGAGACCCCCAGGTGAGGGCGGGATCCTGGAGTAAGGTCGGCGACCGCGGAGTGAGGGAGGGAGCCTGAGATGAAGGCGTGACCCCGGGGTGACGGAGGGACCTCTTGGTGAGGGCGGAAACCCTGAGAGAAGGACAGCGACCTCGAAGTGCGGGGGGTACCCCAGGTGAGGGAGGGACTCCGAGGTGAGGGCAGGGGCCACAGCGGGTCACGGGAGGCGGGACTGGGGCGGGCGCGGTCTCAGTCCGCAGCCGGTGCTCCCGGAGCGCCAGCTGCAGCTCCATCCCCAGCCCCGGCCGGCAGCAGCAGCCCCGCGGCACGGCTGGGGCTCAGCCCTGTCCCTCGGGGCGGCGCTGCCCCAGCCCTGCCCGGTAGGGAAGGCGGAGCGGGGCCGCGGCCGCGCGCAGACAAAAGCGGCGGCGCTTCCTGCGCCGCGCCTGAGGGGAGCGGGCGGTGGGCGACGGGCTCGGCGCTCAGCTCTCCCCGCTCGGTCTTTGCTCCTCTCGGTCTCGCCCTGCTCTTCCCGGTTTATCCCTGCGCCCTCCCCGGTCTGTCACGGTTTATCCCCGTGCTCTCCCCGGTTTGACCCAGGTCGGTCCCCGCGCTCTCCGCCGTCTGTCCCTGCTCCCCCGGCCCGACTGTTCCCAGTGCCTTTCCCGGCCGCCGCGGGTGCCGGCGCGATGGCTGTCGGTGGGAGCCCCGGGGTGCTGGGCACGGTGCTGCTGCTCGCCCTGAGCGCCCGCGCCCTGCACGAGCCTGAGGCGGTGCCCGAGGGAGCCTCCACCCTGGCTTTCGTCTTCGATGTGACCGGCTCCATGTACGACGACCTGGTGCAAGTTATCGAGGGCGCATCCAAGATCCTGGAGACATCGCTGAAGAGACCCAAGCGGCCGCTGTACAACTTCGCGCTGGTGCCGTTCCACGACCCAGGTAGGGCATTTCCCCCGGGGAGCTGAGCGGGTCCCGAGCTGGGGCGGGCAGGATCTGGGAAAGGCAGCAAGGAGCTCTCGAGGGCTGGCAAAAGGTTGGGTTTCCTACGCTTGCAGAGACCGGAACCTAAGTATTCCCGTCCCATCCTAGTCCTTCTTGCCGCAGGCGTTTCTCTGCCAGGGGCGAGTAATACTTTGTGGCCACAACCTCCCTATCCCTCTACAAAACTTCCCAAAGCCTTCAGGATAGACTGGATTGGGTTTTAAGTGTGCTGTGTGCACCAATGAATATTTTAGGGGATTAAATACTCCCCTTAATTGTTCTGATACGAGCTGAAGTAGCTTCAGTGAGCTGCACGTGTAGTAGTAATATTGCTGCTGAGTTTTTTTCAGTGCCCTTCTATGGGAGCGCACTTAACATGCATAATGCAGTTGCACTTTTCCTCCTGTCTTACTGCCCCGTGTTTACATCCAGAAACTTGCAGTGAAATGATCCAGAAGCTTTACATGGTGTGTTGTTTTAGTTTGGGGGTCTTACTACTTTCTCTCATTTTACCTTTTTTCCCCCCCCTTACACTGTACATCGTGTGTTCCTCTCTTTCAGCATCTGTTTTTTGTTCCCTTCCTATCAATTTTCTTTGGTTTCTTCCTCTTTCCTTGTCAAAATCTTCAGCTGACTTGAAGAGGAAATAGGAACAGGATACCCCAGGCTGGTGATGTGTGCTGAACTGTGCAGTAAAAACCTCAAAACAATAGAAAGTGGGAAAAAGTACTTGAAAATTACCTTTTGGCTCTAGTTCCCATGGAGTATCTCAGAATATGATGTTCCCAAACTCAGATCCTAAGAGTTCCATTTTTGCAGGGATGTCAGCAAAAAAAAAAAAAGGATATCCTTTTTATTTCCCCCCAGTTACAGATACTTCTGCTTACAAGATATGTGTTTGCTATTGGTATAAATAACTTAAACCAAAAGCTAAGAAAATTAGTGGGAGAGTTTACTTTGCAAATTTTTCTGCTTTGCCATCTCTAAGCTTGTATAGGTTCTCCTTATTTTCTTACAAAGAGTTCTTCATTGTGCTATCAGTGTGTTGTATCCCAAAAGGGTCCTTATTGTTTCCAAGTTTGGTGTCATTTTCTCTTTGCTTTCCCTCTTCCCCCCCCCTCCCCCCCGCTTCCCCTCTTTTTTTTTTTAGTATTTTATGGAACAAGATTTTATGGGACTTAAAAAGCATCATGCCACAGAAATAAACAAGAAGGGAAAGATTTAGGTCAAGTGTAGAACCTAGAACTCTTTCATATCCTTCTGGAAAATCATGTTGATAGATCTCTTTGGAGCTCTTTTTCAATGGAATGGCCAGAAGATCAAGAGGATGGGTTGGGAGTGTTTTGGTTTGATTTTCTCTCAATGATAGCTCATCTTCACTTCAGTGAGCAGAAAGGGATTCAGTCTAGGAGTTGATAGTTCTCTTTTTCAGAGTGATTGGGTAGCTATTCCAACCACAAGAGCAAGAAGATTTTGTGTGGTGCACTTTTAGTTTGCATGCTTGTGTGGTGGTCCTTTGTTCTTGTGCATCCTCAGTAGAAAGAAGTCCCAGCTTTCTCTCACAGGTAGTCCTGTGCTTAGTTTCTATCACAGGCCACTTTCACGTCCTCTGTTTCAATAGCTCCTGTTTTCTTTCTCATCGCTTACGTTTTCATTCAGTTTTCCTTCTGCACATTTTCACCTTTTCACTCCTTTTTTCCATCCTCCTCACATTCTTGCTCCTGCTGCCTCTTCAGGTTCTTTGCTTGTGTTCCAGACTGACTCCTTTGGCCACACTTTGCTGTACCACCCCTCCTTGCTCTGTACAAACCTTACCAGCAACAAATCCATTGCCACCTTCCCAGGCTTGAGTCACATTTTCCCACTGACTGACTCCTTGCTTCCTTTCCTCCTCCCCCATTCCCTCTCTTTCCACAGGAGATCCCTTTCCCTGGCAAATGTTAGACTTCATTCAGTGGAGTGACTGTAACTTAAACCTGCAGAGAGCTGACCTGTACAGCACAGAGCTGCTGGCAAACGTGCCTCAGAGTATCCTATTACACCTCTCTGTGTGGAAGTCCAACTTCCCTGAGGGGGTCTTACTTCTTAGGTGATGGATAACTTGTGAGGGCAGGAAGCTCTTTCAAAGTGGAGGATGGACAATTTTCAACTTCATTTTCTCCTAGTTTCTGAAAACTATTTCTTTGGTCTTTCTTAGAGTTAGAAAGACACACCACATGCCAATGTCACGGATTTTATGGATGTGTAAGGTCCAGATGACTGCTGGTCAAGCCAAGGCACTTGAAAAGAAAATGCAAGAAATGTTGTGACCACTTCAACCTCTTTTGTTTGTTGTTGTTGAATCTATAGAGAAGTAACTTTACTCAAAAATCTCATAAAAATATTGCTTGGCAAGTATTTCACGGCATCCAATTAGTTTACCTTGTGTTTTTCTTTCTGAAGGTTGCTCAACTGAATTAATGGGCATGAAGCTATTTTTTTTCACAAGTTGTGTTGTTATTCACTCAATTTTTTTCAAGAAAAAAAAAAAAAGCTTTGTATGTAGCTGCCTCACAGGCAAATTTTCTGGATGTTTTGGTGAGGTGCTGTGGTCCCTGGGGTAGGTGGGACTCTACAAAGGATGCAAATACAGTTGGGGCTCAGGTCCAAGGAACTTCTCTTTGTATATAGGTGCCCTGATGCAGATACACTATTGATAGGTAATTGCAATTTAAACTGGGTGTGGATTTGGTTTTGAACTCCACTGTTTTCCTAGTCTGTGTTGCAGAGTGCACTTGACATCCCACTGGGTACAGCTGGATTATAAATAATTTGGTATAAATGTAGTCTAGCAGAATATGGGAGGATTTTAAAATAAACTGCTGCATATTAGTGCTGCATTGAGGCACTAGTGCTTGTCAAGGGAAGGGAATGGAGCTGGGGAAGGGGCTGGAGCCCCAGGAGTGGTTGAGGGAGCTGGGGAAGGGGCTCAACCTGGAGAAAAGGAGGCTCAGGGGGGACCCTGTGGCTCTGCACAACTCCCTGACAGGAGGGGGCAGCCAGTGGGGGTTGGGCTCTGCTCGCAGGGAACAGGGACAGGAGGAGAGGAAAAAACCTCAAGCTGTGCCAGGGAGGTTCAGGATGGACATGAAGGAAAACTTTTTCATGGAGAGGGCTCTAACGCATTTGCATAGGCTTCCCAGGGCAGTGGTGGAGTCCCCATCCCTGGAGGTGTTCAAAAACCATGTGCATGTGGTACTTGGGGACCAAGTTTAGTGGTGGTGTAGCTGGATTGATGGTTGGACTTGATGGTGTAAAAGATCTTTTCCAGCCTGAATGACTCTGTGATTACACGATTGTGATGTGCCAATGCACTGTGGTGTGTGGTGGTAGAGTTAAATGTAGTGTTTTCCCTACTGCAGTGGCAGTTTGGTAAAACAGGAATACAACTATATTTTTAATATCAAACCTGAGGCTTTTGGCACAGAATTATGGCCTACGGAAAAATTTGTAATTGGTTTCACATTCCTATACCATGTACCATCTGGTGGGATGCAGAGTGATCAGTTTTGGAAAAACCTTTTGTTATGGATTCTACTTTGTGAATAAGTATGTGCAATGCTTTAACAGATTACAGGAATTTTTTTTATTGTGGGTTTTCAATGCCTAAACATGATCACAGAAGTTTTGTAGATAGTGAAAAGGGCTGTTGACTAAGAAATCTTTTGCCAGACTTGTGTTCAATGGAAAAACTGGTGTGGGGGGTGGAAAATTGTCCCAAATTTAAGAAAAGTTGGCACAGGGAAATTTTGTACTGGAGCTAAAGCTGAAGATCAGCAAATGCTTTTGTAGTTGCGTGTTGTGGGTCCCGATGTCCTATGAACTCCCATTTTATCCTGTGGAAATGGGATTGGACTTGGAATGTCTTTATTTAACATCTGTGGCCAGCTTTGCTATTTTTTCTTTATGCCATTAAGGAATTTTGGAATGGAAAATAAGCCTGAGAGGACAAATTCATCCCTAGTATTTTTCTGTAAAGCTAATGGAATTATACCAGTCATAACTCACTCTTTGTGATTTAATCAAGCATTCCTTTAGTGTGAATGGCTATTCTATAGACCAAACTCCAGTAATTAATTAGACAAAAACGAAAGAAATATATAACCTCTGGACTTCTTAGGGCAGAGGATGCTGTTTGCCTGTTCATACTCTGCATGTCTGCAGAACTCTGAGCATCTCCTGATCCTTCTGTTACAAATCAAATAGAAAACACTGTGTGAGAAAAGGGGAAACATTAATAATGCTTAGTTCAGATGGGAAAATAGTATTGAACTTAAGTCACATAGTAAGTGTGTAGGAGAACTAGGAATACGATTTTTCCTTGATCCCACTTTTCTTTCTTGAGAGAGTAAAGCTTTTTTCTATCTTGAACTGAAATTATGCACATAGTTAAGCATGTAGTTCTGTTTAACCAGAGTCTCCTTTCTTTAACAGACCGGCAGTGCTGTGTCTGTAACATGGCTAGGCTGCTGAGCCATATTCAGGAGGTCATATGAAAGAAAAGGCTGGGAACTTTGGGTTTTGCAGGTTTGATAGATTTTTTTTAGAAGTTATAATGAAGAAGTAATGTTTTTTCCAGAGGAGGAAGTCTGTGAAATTAAAATTAGGCTATTAATGGAGTTAAAGTTTTTCATACTTCCTGACAGAAAAAGTACTGTGGTTATGCAGATGGATAATGAAGGGAGAGGGGAAGGCACTCCTGTGTCCTTGCTGTACCCACAGCTGGATGGTATCATTGTCACTGCCTCTTCCTCTCACTTTCAGCTCTCCTGATAGCATTTCTCCCACGTGCTGCCCTGCACTTCTGCAATTCTTCTGTCACTTGAGGTCTTTTGCCTTGAGCTTTACTCTCAGATTTATGGGTGTCTAGACTTCTCAGGCAGAGGATGAATGTGTGTAAATCACTTGGAGAAGCTGAAGAGTGGCCCTTCTGGTATAAGCCTGAAGAAGGTTGTCTTCAACATTCCCTCTGCTTCCTTTGAGGGGGGGAAGAAGTGGTTCAAGATTTGGTATTAGTTTTACTAAAGAATGGGAATGTGGCTGTGGAGAAACACTACTGTGGCAGTGGTTTTCACAGCAGGGAGAACAAGTTTAAGGGAAAAGTGGTATTCTGTACTAGTATCTGAGTTTGCCCACATCATGGAAGTGGTGGTTGTACAGGGGAGCATGAGAAAAGTTTGGTGTCAGAGAAGCTGTGGCTGCCCCTGGATCCCTGGAAGTGTCCAAGGCCAGGTTGGATGGGGCTTGGAGCAACCATGGCAGGGGTGAACCTGGATGGGCGTTAAGATTCCTTCGAAGCCAAACCAGCCTGTGATTCTGTGAATGTCATGAAAAGGGAGACAGCTGAAAGAGGCAAAAGGACTACAACTCTGTGTTCCTGTCCACATTCTGGGGGTCTCCTTACCTTCCTTAGTAGGTAAAACTACTTAAAGCTGTTTGAAAACTGTCTACTATTTGAGCTAGACAAATTATTAGGTTGCCCAGAAGAAATAAACTGCTTGCCAGTGAAGTTTCTGAGGGCAAGTATTTTGTGAAAACTGAGTACTTATCAAAATCCCATAGTTTTTATAGGATAGATAGAGAAGAATTGCCTCAATTCTCCTTGGTAAGAGTAAGGTCAGAGGCCAAGAAAATGATGCTCTCCATTTAAATCAAGTAGTAGTCTTATTTGAGAGTTGAGTGGCTTTTACTTTGCTACCAAAATCAAAAGTGGAAAAAAAAAAAGTGCTCATTTAGGAAGTCTCATCTCCCTGTTCTTCTGATGGATCACAGAAAACCAGGTTAAAACTTTTGCAGCCAGTCTGTCAAAGCAGTGCTTTTTCATGGCCTCGAATTTGTGAACATCCATCCAACAACTCAAGGACATGTAAGGATTTGGGTTTTTTTGGAGGCTGGTTTATTTTGGGCTTAGATACGTAGTGACAGCAATAACGAGTGTACGTCCAAATTCTGAGTTTTTTCCTTGATGTTTTAGTAGCTGCAGTGTAAAGGTACAACTGTTCCGTGACGTCTTGGTATGTCTGAGGGCAAGTGAAAAGCAGACCTGGGCATAATAGACCTGGTGACAATTTCAGTGGGAAGTACTGCTTCCCTAAAGCTTAAAGCTCAGCTCTGCATTGTTACTACTTCTGTTATCGTTGCTGTCACTGACACTGTGTAAGGGAACAGCTCTGGGCTGATAAGGATGAAGTCTGAAGCACCTACAGACGTTTTCCATCTCTGAGGCTTCTGGGATAATTGTACTGACCATGTAGGAAACGAGTGTTTGAAACTTTATTGTCACCCTTAATGGAGACATTGTGATATCTATAAAATGAATTCCCTGTGATTGCATGGATGTTTTCTTGTTCCTCTAGAGGGATTTATCTGGGGTTCCTCTAAAAGTAGCTGTTTATACAGATTACAGAAGACAGTAAGTATTGCCAATGCCAGAAGCTCCAAAATCTGAGAGGCGGCCAAAATGTTGTGACACGATCCAAAAGCCAGTTAGAGCATCACTTACAACTTATTTTTCTGCTGTCTTAACTCTGCATGTCCAGAAGGTATGCACAAGGGTAAATTTCCCCTCTGATTCTTGAATTCTTCTGGCAAGGAAAAGGATTATTCTCCCTGTTTTTATTTGTAGATACAGTAGAGATTCTTTTCCATGGGAAAAAAATGATAATGACTCAAATACATAATTCTTTTCTGCTTTGAATTAAAAATTATTTTTCATGTTACATTTGAAATTGTTGCCTACAGAACTTAGAAGCTACTTGTTCTATTTTGCTTTGCTCTCCTCAGCTCCAAGTGGTTGTAATTCCAAGTAAAGCTCTGCAGCTCATTAGGAATGTATTCCAGTGTTGTTCTGCCCCTATAATTACTACTGATGTTGTTTATCAGGTGAGCCTTGCACGTTTAGCCGTGTGAACCTTTTTGCTTAGAGCTTCTGGAGTTTGCGTAGAGGATACTTCACCTGTTGTGTCCCAGGCAGAAGTCACAGTGCCTTTGCAAACTCAACTTTTAGGTATGTGACAATTCACAGAGAGATCTTCTCCCAGTTTCTTAAGCAATTTTAAACAAAGAAACTTCCCCATTCACCTTCCTCTGTTCTTTCCTGCACTCTGAATTTATTCCCTAGGAGTTACAGCAGCTTGTGTTCCACAGAATCACACGGAGAAGCCCAGCTAACCCTATTCATGGCAGTAATTGTTTAACACAAGGCTACACCAGCTATGGGTCTTGACAGGAGCTCTGTGGTATGGAAAGTAAAGAGCAATTTCTGCTGCCACATGCACCTCCTGGATTGGTTTAAATGCACACAAATCAAATTCCTACTGCTGTATAAAAAGCACATATTTGATACAGATCCTCAAGTGCTTTTAAGCTATGGATAAGCTGTCCATCTCTGAGACTGATGTGTCCCTTTTTCATCTGGAGAAAACAATTATTTTCTGAGAATGCATGGTAATGAAGTGAATAAAGAGCCATGAATATTGTATACATCTTTATCTCACTTTAACTGAGGCAATCGTGTTCATTGTAGAGGGAATTGTAACGGAAACACGGAAAGAAAGTTGACAAGGAGGCCAGTCAGAGTATTTGCCCCTTGAAATGCCAAGGTTGCTCTTTTCAAGTGCCAATCCCAGAGGAAAACTAGGAAAAAATTTTTTTGTGGTGGATAATTAGAATCATAGGATCGTTAAGAGACGTTAACTGTTAAGAGGTTGGGTGAGACCTCTAAGATCATTGAGTCCAACCACTAATCCAACCCTGCCATGTTCACCACTAAAGCATGTCCCCATGTGCCATACTGACGTGTCTTCTGGACACCTGCTGGGATGGTGACTCCTCCACTGCCCTGGGCAGCCTGTTCCAGTGCCTCACCACCTGTTTGGTGAAGACATTTTTCCCAATATCCAATCTTAACCTCCCCAGGAGCAACTTGAGACTTTTTCCTCTCATCCTGTCCCTGTTCCCTGGGAGCAGAGCCCGATCCCCCCGGCTGCCCCCTCCTGTCAGGGAGTTGTGCAGAGCCACAAGGTCCCCCCAAGCCTCCTTTTCTCCAGGCTGAGCCCCTTTCCGAGCTCCCTCAGCCGCTCCTGGGGCTCCAGCCCCTTCCCCAGCTCCGTTCCCTTCCCCGGACATGAATTAATAGTTAATGCCTTTACTGGAGACAGTGAAGTTGAGTTCTCAGGGGAGACCAAAGGAAAAGAACCATCCAAGACCTGAAAACTGGTGAAACTGAGACTCTGATCCTTAATCCTTGCTCTGTGTGCTGCACTGCTGTATAGCAGTACTGACTTGATTAGGATCAGGCATGAGGCCATGCCCAGGTGCCTTTTGAAAGCTCAGTATTGTGAATGCAGAGGTGGGCTGCGTGTTACCTGCAGAGGGGAACAGTACCTGTCCTGAAGAGGGGGCATGGAGTCATGGGACTCCCTGTGCTGGTAGAAGTTGACTTTGAGCTTTTCTTAACCAATGGGAAGCCAAAGGAGTTTGTGTTGGTGATTTGTTCCATGCCTCATGCAATGTTCATTCTGCATCCTGCTGGACCAACTTGTTAGAAGCCTTAGAGCTATTTCCCCTGTACTGTGAAAACAGAGAATGGTCATGACTCAAAGACTGCCAGAGCTACAGGAGCTTTTGGACAATGCACTCAGGCACAGGGTGGGATTGTTGGGGTGTCCTGTGTGGGGTCAGGGGTTGGACTGGATGATCCTTGTGGATCCCTACCAGCTCAGGATATTTTGTGATTCTATGATTTGAGGTCTCTGTCATCTTGTGCTTTATCCTTTGTGTATGTATCAGAGGCTGCTTGGAATTTATACTAGGGTGGATTCCACTCAGTCAGTGGAGGATCTGGATAAAGCAGATTAAGTACTATGGAAAAGGAGCAGATATTTCATTTAGTTAGTGGACTTTGAATATGGCCTAAAGCATGACAGGAGGAACCCTTTAGACAGAGAGCCCTCAGATGCCAGTTGGTATGTATTTTCCAATCAATGATTTGATTGTTGTCATATGCTGTGGCTTTGGTTTTGAAGGAGACACATGCATCAGAGGAAATATTGAGAACATATGTTTTTCAGTTTGCAAATGGCGAAACAGTTTCTCTGTTGAAAGAGACTGATGGTGTTACTTGATCAGCTCACCATGCCTTGGTAATCAGTTTTCTTAGAAGAAATAGGATGGATTTAATGAAATATGCTCTGGGCTGGCTGCTTTTTGTGCTTCATTGCTCCAGCCAGGGAGAATGTTTTACCCCTCACTTACATTGTTGAACATAATGTGTTTTTTATAACTGTTGCTGGTGTTTAGGATTTCCTGTTTGAGGTGTGCTGCTCTGAGATCAGATTTATGAGGTCCTTCAGTGATGCCGGCAGTGAATTCATGCTGTGCAGTTGTTGTTGGGTGAATTTTGGGTCCCAGATTTGCATTTTGCAAAGGGGTAATTTGCAGTGTTGCATTTTTAAGGGGGATCAGAGTGGTTTAGGTCAGGAATATCCCCTTGTGATCTGTGGTTAAACTCCTTTTTTTGCCTTTTGAAGAACATGTGCAACCTAGTCTTTGGTTACTGGTTTTGCTAGAGGAGCACCACAATGACTTCATGTTCCTGAAGCATTTGGATGGAATCATGTTATGTCAAGATGCATGAAGTCATGGCAGTGAGGACAGGATTAATCCCATTTCACTTCAGGGTTTTTTTTAACTGAAGACTCTCAGCTGAGAGGCTGGTGACCCAAAGGCTCTTTCTGTAAATCACAAAATGAAATGGCACCTTAAGGAGCATTAACCCCCTGTGAATTTTTAAATACTCTTTAGAGATTGCATTTGCTTTCACTGGCTGTAGGGGAAGCAAAGGTTAGTTCAGTCAAAGCCCTGAATTTAGAATGAATGAAGTTAATTGAGAGGCTTTCTGCTTTCTAGCATTCTGCACTGAGCTGACTGTCCACATAATAGTCCCTGAAGATTGTTTCACACCTAGGTTTTCATCCTACCGCATGGATAGGCTCTCGGTGGGGGAACAGTGATTCCTAGTGATTCCCATCAGCAGATGAAGAAGGTCCTTGGTTGGGGAGCCCTAGCACACCCTGATGGCTCTTGTGAACCTTGCCAAGGGCCTTGGTGCATGTCTGATCATGGGGCTACTCAGAAGCTTGTGCACCTCCTTTGCCCTCTCCACAGATTACTGGCAGGGTTTGAACCTTGGGTGTTCAGAGACCCCTTCTGTGTCAACTGAAGGAGTAACACTGGCAGCTCCAAGGCTGATAGTCCCATGGGACAATCCTCAAGGCGGGACTGGGATGCACCTTGTGCTGTGTACTGTGAATGTGTTCATGCAGCAATGTTAACTGTTCTGTATCCCTGTGCTCCTCCATCTTGGTTTGCTTTGGCACCCTCGGTACTCCTCTTCACTCTGTGCACTTTGCCAAGTCATAACCCTTCTCTTAAAACATTCCTAGCCACACATTTCAGTCTGCAAGGCATTACTGGTAAGATATACGCGTTTTTGCAAATGACATATTCCCAGACAGCGAGCCAGCACGTGGCAAACATTGCAAACAACCAGAGAGAACTGAAAGGCTTGAATTTATTTTCAGTGATGTGTCTCTATTAGCAGGCCCCCATTCTCTCTGGAATAGTGGCTTCCTTACCATTTGCTTTTGGGAATGTGCCAGTAAGTGTGTGATATAGATACAATGAATGAATATTATACAGCTTTAAAAGCCAATTTCATGTAGCCTGATACATAGTAGAGCCAAATTCCCAATATCAACTTTATAGTATAAATTACAACCAGCAGAGTTTGCTCAGCAATGACAGGTAACCAAAGCAGAATGGGACCCCAGTTCTCAGTCTTGAAAAATGCTGCTGAAGTGGAGTGAGTGGGGGTGGGTTTGCAGCATGCAATGGAAATGAAGGAATGTCTTGTGTTGCTGTAGTCCCTGCTAACCGTCTGGGTTGTTTGCTCAGGATAGCAACTCTGAGCTGTGATTGTAGGTTACTGCTGGACTCCTGCCAGCTTGTTTAAATTAGATTCCTAGCCTGGGGGCTGGGGTGGTCAGCAGGAAGCCATTGTAATTTTCATGCCTTGGACACCAGTGTATTTTCATGAGCTGAAGTGAAGTGTCTCTGGGGATGCTGAATATCTCTGAAACATTTCCTGAGTTCTCTTAAGCTTTGCAATGGTATGTCCGAGTTTGTTTTCCAAAGGATGGAGCTTTTTCTTTAGTTAGTGAGGTCTTAGTTAGTTCACTGGAGTAGTATGCTTTTACTGTTGGAACTTACTGAGGAACAGAAGAAGAGGAGGAAAGCTGTGCAGGAAAAATGAAGGGCTCTGTCTTAAGATGGCCAGGAGTACCGTAGTTTCTTTTATGCCCCCATATTAATTTGTATTTCTGTTTACTAAAATCTTAATGAGATTGTGACTTCAAGCTGCTGTGTCAGAGACAGGTTTTTGGGCTGTGAATAGGTGAAATGTTTGGGCAAGCACATGATTCTAGGTACAAGAGCAATAGCTTGAGCACCCAGGCAGAGAACCTGTGATTCTGCCCATCTTTGGGCAGATCCTTTCCTGTATTCTGTGACTTACACCAACACAATAGTGCTGTAATTTTAATTAGATATCTTTAGCACCTGTGCACACTAATTGCTGTCGTGTACCAGAGTCTGAGTAACAGAAGTACAAAAAGAACCCAGGGTATGTGGCACAGGCCAGGCCAAATCCCTGGTGATGCCCTGGTACTTTGTTGAAATAAGGCATGGTGTGCTGTGGTTGGGGTTACATTTTGGCTGCTCTCCTACAGCTTTTGGAGAACATAGCAAGGTGCTTAGGCAGTGGTGCTTGGCCAGGATTTTTTACTCTTGATTTAACAACACGCTACTTAAACGCCTTACATCTCAGTGTCTTAGGACATTTCAGATGTCTCTGTGGTTGCTTTTTTTTGGTGTGTGTGTGTGTTTTGGGTTTATTGTTTGTTTTGTTTTGGTCATGTCTTTCCCTTTTTAAATTTTACATAAGCTGAATCAAAGCACAGGGAATTCATGTGACCTACCCCTGACTCATAGTTCTCTGTGTTAACCACAAACCCACAGATCACATTTTCTTCATGCAATGTTTATTCCTTCTTTTCATTTCGTTCCTAGTCTGTCTGACTCCTCATCTTTTTATCTTGTCTATGCATTCAGCCCATCCTTTCCTCAAAATTTCCATTGACCCTTTACCCTCAGAGGTTCAGTGTCCCTTCTCAGCACTCCCCTCCTGTTTCTCAAGATTTCTTGGCATTCTGGAGTATCTTTTGCATATACACACTGGACCCTGGTGGTGAAATGTGTTGGTGCTAAAGACAATATATTCTTGCTCTGAAAGAGATGCTGTGTTAGCCACAAAAAGGTTTGTGCAGGAGAACCCAGAATCATTGAAATGGGTTTGGTTAGAGGGAACTTCAAAGACCATCTAGTTCCAGCTCCCTGCCATAAGCATGGACACCCTCCACTAGTTCAGATTGCTCAAAGCCCCCCTTGTTCTGTCCCTCCTTGTCCCAAGTCCCTCTCCAGCTCTCCTGAAGCCCCTTTAGGTCCTGGAAAGGATTCTAAACTCTCCCTGGAACATCGTTCCCCAGGTGAACACCCCCAGCTCTCCCAGCCTGACTCCAGAGTAGAAGGGTTCCAGCCCTGGGGGCATCTCCATGGCCTTCTCTGGACTCTCTCCAGCAGGTCCATGTCTTTCTTGTGCTGAGGGTGGAGTATCACCAGAGCAGAGTTAAGGGGAGAATCCCCTCTCTTGACCTGCTGAGTGATGTTTGCCTCAGCCTGAATGAGGCTGATAGCAAGGACACATCTTGTTCCCACTTCCCATGTTGGCCATGGGACTGAATATGTTTGCAGTTTGTTCTGGGTTGAAATTGGACCAAGTGATCCTGATACTTCGTTCTCTGAAATTGTGCTAAATCTGTTGAATTATACTTTCTTAAAGTTGTAACTGTAGTGGACAAAATAATTATTCTTCTGCACTTCATCCTGCTTCTGTCCTCTTTAAGGTAGTGGCTTTTTCTGATCCCCAGCCATGAGTGCTGCTTGGCAATCCCAGATTCATTCCCAAAGAGTCCAGGTTAGCAGAGGCTGCAGAAGCTCTTAGTTTGGGAGCTTGGTTAGAGTGCAGGAGCCACCCTGGGACTGAGCAGGGGAGGCGATGGCTTGTGTTGTGGTGGTTCTGGGCAGTAGGGCTGGCAGTGGGCTCAGCTGGCAGAGCTGCAGCAGACAGGAAGGGAGCATCCCTAGTGCTAGTGAGCTAGAAGGATTGAGATACGTGGGATCTGTGTATGAGGAGAATCTGGACAGTCTCTGTGAATGCTGACAGTGGGGGAAAAATGTGTCTGCTTTGTGTGTCAATATTCCTGCTATGGCTTATGCTTAGGGCGTGAAAAGTGGGGATCATGTCATTGCTGTATAACTTTGGCCCTTTCTCTATCTTACAAAGTTTATTTGAATGTCATTTTGTTACCCAAATGAGCCATGGTTTAGGGGGATGAAGATAATGACTGTTGGCTAAGTGGCGTTTTGAAGAATTGGCAATTTTACCACATCAAGCAAATCTTTTAATGCCTTGGTGGTTCAGCACAGCCACTGACACATTGCACACCCATGGCTGGGGCTTTGTTTAGAGGGAAGGCACAGAAATACTCCCCAGCTGAGAGGTGTACAGTATGGTATGGATCTGGATCTGCAGCTTAGCAAATGGTTATAGTCTGAATTCCTTTCTGGAAAGGACACAAGGGAAGCAACTGAAGAGATGCTGTTGCATTCCTGCTTCGTGGGGATGAGTCTTGGTTCATCTCAAACTGTCCTTTTTATAAAGCAAGCAAATAAGAAAAGCCCATAATAAGTGAAGCATGCTTTGAATTAACTCATTAATTTGCATAAATGTTGCTTAGAGGTAGATTTGAAGTACATGAAACCTTTCACTCTGTACAGAATTTTGACTGTGGGTATTTATGGGGTGACTCAAGCCCATCTCACCTTGTGTTATAGCTACATAGCATTAAACACTTAGTTACTTGCAATGAAATGTCCCATTGTGTAGATATAAAAGCCTTTTTTCCCAGTTTGATATTCTGTCTCTGATCAGATTTTGATCTCAGTTAACATGGAGTAAATCCAGAGTAATTCCATTACAGTCAGTGATGTTAGTTTGGATTTACACCAGTATAACTGAGCTCAGAGTCTGGCTCTGGTTGTCTGCCATCTTAATTTGCTAAATATTACATCCTTCCCAAGTATCCTTTCTCATCTTGTCTTCAGACCTTGCTGGCTCCTCCTACTTTACCAAATTCCAAGAGTAACAACATAGGTGAAGTTTACTTGATGAAAGGTTGTTTAAGCAGGGTCTGGTTTTTATTAGCTCAGCTGGTTTTCATTTTTTCAGCCCTGTTTGAAGTCTGATTGTGCTCAGGCTGGGATCTGGATCCATCCTGCGTTTCCTACTTGACTCAATTTTGTCCATTAGAAGTGCAGTATTTTAAATTACAGGGTGTTCCCCGACATTATCGTTCAGTAAGAATGAATTATGTGCCTCAGTGATGTTTCAAAGCAGTTTTTAATTCCAAAGATTGGAGAAAAGAGTGCCTTAAGGCGTTACTGCTAATCAGCAACATAAAGTGTGAGATGTAACTTCGGAGAATGAAATGAATTTAATTTTTCCTGGTTTTATTGATATTTCCTTTGTAGAAGTGTACACTGATCTTTCTTACAGAGTATTTTAATTTGCCATGTGTGAGGGACATCTGGAATTTCATCTAGGCTATTCTGTTATTTAAATTGGGTTTATTATTCAGGTTTGCAGTTTGGACAGTTTTATCTGTGTTTATGTAATTTAGCTGGACACTGGGGCCTTGGGCCTCATAATCATTCCAGAAATTAATCCATAACATTTGTTTTAGCGTTTTTACAGTTGGGCTTATTCTGGTACAGTATTGCTACATTCATGTGATGATAAATAATCCTGCCCAGGATATCTAGCCCCAGCTCTTGGGATAAAGAAGGGATAGGAGATGGGTCATGTCACCTACTTCAGTTCAGAAACCTCAGGCACAAACTCTGTAATTAAGTAAAACACTTTGGAATGTTTTTAGATATATTCTGTTGATTTTGATACCCTTTTCACATATCCTTAAGTGTTTTCCTGAGTGGGGCCTGAAGATTTGCCTCTGGCAGCAAAGGATGTTTGGCAGAACTGGTGGTTTAAACCTGAGCCATCCTGCCTTAATCATTCAGATGGCATTTTGTACTGCAGATACCTGGACAAGAGCTTCAAGAGAGGCTGGATCACTATCCATGTCTGTATCTGAATGTCTCCTGAATTCCAAAAAATGACAGTCTTCACTGTGACCTTTCCAGTGGGCAACTGGTACAAAAAAATGGTGCCTCAAATGATGCCCAAGAGGCTGTTGTGTAAAGAGTTAGTGATGCCCTCACAATCTTTGTTCCTTGGCATTCATGTTCAGGAAAATTACCTTGACTGTCAGTGTATGCAGGAATTCCTTGTTGGTTTGTGACATCTTTAAGGCACTGGAGGTTGTTCCAGGGAGAGTGTCCAGTTGGAGCACTGAGCAGCAGAGCAGGGCAAAGATAGCAATCCAAGGGCAGGATTAAAGACAGGTTGGGAGAGCTGGGGGTGTTCACCTGGAGAAGAGAGGTTTCTGGGGAGACCCGAGAGCCCCTTCTAGTGCCTAAAGAGGCTCCAAGAGAGCTGGCGAGGTACTTGGGACAAGGGCCTGGAGGGACAGGACACAAGGAATGGCTTCCCGCTGCCAGAGGGCAGGGTTAAATGGGATACTGGGAAGAAGTTATTCCCTGTGAGGGTGGGGAGGCCCTGGTACAGTTTCCTAGAGAAGCTGTGGCTGCCCCTGGATCCCTGCAAGTGTCCAAGGCCAGGTTGGAGGGGCTTGGAACAACCTAGTGGAAGGTGTCCCTGCCCATGGTTGGGTGGAAGGAGATGAGTTCTAAGGTCTCTTCCAAACCCAAACCATTCCATGATTCTGTGCCATTCACTGGTGGCATCCTCAGTGACTATACTTGGCTGCAACAGCTCAGGAATTAGCACTCACCCTTCACTCATGTTGACTCACGAGGGGAGTGGTGACCTGACTACTTCAAATATCCAGTGCGAGCTGTCAGACTGTATTTGAAAGGACCTGCATGTTCACAGAGCGGGATTTCTTCCAGACACAATGCAGACCCTGAGAAAATATACTTTAGATTGACCTACACAAACAGTGCAAGTCAGGTGGTAGCATTGATTTTTGGAGCTTAATGGCTTTATGGTCACAGATCCAAATTCCCCAGAGAAGAAATCTTTGTGCTCTGTGTTGTATAAACAGGCTGAACAGTTTAGTGAAAACAATCATCATGGTAAATGCTTCTGTTTTTAAACTGCCATCATTCTTTTGGAGTAACTATGGTAATTATTTAGCGATCGATTATTTCATTTCCATGTGAGACTTCCATGTTTTTCCAGTAGTCAGCTGAGTACATTCCAGTCTGTTTGGACTAGGCCAGATGGAAGGTGAAACTGGGAAATACAAGGTTCAAGACAAATGACTTAGTCTAAATTAATTTCTGTCTAAACATAAGTAGTGGCATTATTTCAGACAAATTTTACAAGATGAGTGAACGGGAAACAAGGTTTTGCCTAATGTATTCCTGTTTAGCCGATTAGGGAAAAAAAGTTAACGTTCTCATCCTCTTTCCCTCCTCCCTCCCTGCTCACATCTGCTTTTTGAGTTAGTTTGGAGCATGCTTGCATTTTTACACTAGTAAAACCCAGTGGAATTTTATAACCCACAGATAATATTTAATATTTCCCTCTCTTCCACAGCTTCCTAAAAACTACTGAGCACTGAAACCTGCATCAAGACCAGAAATATTCTCATGCCTTTTTTTTTTTCTTTCAAAGCCATGGAACAACTTTCCTCTAGCTACTGAGCTCCCATTGTGCTGAAGTGTCCTAGCTCTCCTGTGGTCTGTGCCATGTCCATGGGTCAGTTCTGGGGCACTGGGCCCGTGTGGGGAGGTGATAGAGATCTGCATGGCTGGGATTCCGCTGCTGGGCAGACAAGGCTGGGCAAAGCTGCCCGGATTAGCAGCTCCCCAGTTAAGCTCTCATGGATCCCGCTGTAATGAGCAGCCCAGAGCTCTTGCTTGCGTAGAGGAGTTGGCAAAAGGCAGCGTGGTTGTAAGGGAGCTGCTGGTGCACAAGGAACAAATGCCATTTGTGGGACTCACCAGTGGCATCTGGGCGTGGCTGTGGGCCAGGTGCCACGCCAGGCCCTGTGACACACATGTACCTGTGCTGTTTCTGTGAACCGGGCAACCTGGTCTAGTGGAAGGTGTCTCTGCCTGTGGCAGGGGGGTGGAACGAGGCGATCTTTAAAGTACTTTCAAAAAAAAAACATTCCACGGTGTTCACTGGTGGCATTCTCAGTTACTGTACTTGGCTGCCAGCTGCAGCAACTCAAATTTGCCCTTGAAATTAATTTTTTGTAAAACTCTTCCAGAGGCTTAACTTTGAGTTTGTCCTGAGCCAGACCCATAGGGAGTAAAGACATGGCAGTGTGGTGCTGCTTGTGGTCAGCAAAGGCTCTTGTTCTATGTGCTCACAGGGTGGGATGGGGTAACAGCTACAGCTGAAAGCCTGGTTGTATTTTGCTGTGGAGTCCAAAGTGCTGATGGTCTCTTCAGCTTTAATCCATGCAATTTATCAAATCCTTCTGTTTCTATCTTTTCTATGCAGACATCAGAAATGTCATAGAATTATAGGCTCATAGAATCCCAGAACAGTTAGTGTTGTAAGGGACCTTAAAGCCCATCTCATTCCATCCTCTGCCATGGGCAGGGACACCTTCCACCATCCCAGGTTGCTCCAGGCCTCATCCATTCTGGCCTTGGACGCTTCCAGGAATGGGGCAGCCACAGCCTCTTAGGGCAAGTCCTTCAGCTTGCTAGGGCAGCTTATCTGCTTTGAAAACTTCTCATACCCTTGAGGGTTTAGGTAGACTCTGAAGGATGATGAAGAAAGAGCCTGATGAGCTTTTAGGATTCTGAGTCTTGCATGGATCTAGGTCACACTGAGACAGTGATGTGCTCTGAGTTCTTGGCTGAGCTGCTGGTGATGAGCCCCCAGAGCTGCTGTTTCACAGCTGGAAAAGCAACCTGAAACTCTTCCTGAACCAAGTGCATGGCTCTTCCAGCTTTGGGCCTCTTCTGGTCTTTTCTCAGTTGTCATCTAAAGCTATATGGTTATATAGAACAGGAGGAAACAGCCTCAAGTTGCTCCAGGGAAGCTTTAAATTGACATTAAGAAAATTTCTTCCCTCAAAGGGTTGAGAAGCATTGGAATAGGCTGCCCAGGGAAGTGTCATCATCCTTAGAGGGATTTAAAAGCCATATGGATGTGTCACTTGTGGACGTGGTTAGTGGTGGCCTTGGCAGTGCTGGGGCAATGGTTTGACTCCATGATCATAGAGGGCTTTTCCATCCTAAATGATTCCATGATTCTCTATTATAAGGTGTTTTGCTATCTGACTGAGATGTCAGTTTTATATGACAAATGACTGTGGGCAGAAATGATGCTTAGAAATGGACTGGGGGATTGTTTACATACCACGGAATTTATATAAGTCAGTGAATGTGCAGATTCCCTTTCCAGAGTGACAAGTAAACATGTGTGTCTTGCAGCCAGACCCTCAGCCACACTGAGTGGGAGACTTCTGTGCAACAGGATTCATTTAACAAATAGATGACTATTTTTTAAATGAAATGGGGTTGTGCGACTACTATGGGGACAAGTTCTGGTTTTTGGTTCTCCCAGCAGATTAAAACCATGAAGTGAGCACAGTGCTGCAGAGGGGGGGAGAAGAGCCTCTGTGCCGCTGTGTAGATGGCTCCCAGCAGCCCAGGTCCAGGGGGCTGAGGAGGTCCTCTCAGGGAGGAGAGCTGCCAGGGAGCTCTCTGTGTGCTGCTGGGCCAGGCTCAGAGCTGGGAAGAACCAGAGGCAAGGCATTCCCACTGCTGTGGCCCATGGAAAGCAAGGAGACATGTGAGACCACTGTCAGCACTGAGCTATGCTGGCAGTTTGGAGACACTGCTCAGCCTGGCCTGACTCCTTTACCCTTCCCCTGGGTTGTGGTGTGCATTCCAGTTTCTCAGTCTCGGTTCTTTAGACTTCCGCAAGAAGTTTATCCCTTGCTTGAATGGTTTCTGCTTAAAAATGTTATTCTTGGTGCTGTTTAGATAATGACAAAATTACAAATGATACAGGCAAAAGTGAAATGATGGGAGAGAGCTGCTTCCAGCTGACGCTCCAGTTACCAAAGTAAACAGTGCTCTAACGAGGCTTTTGAGAGGCTTATCTGGCCATGAAAAACTTGCTATATCTTTCTTTTCAAATCGTCATTTCAATCCAAACCACATAGTCTTAAATATAGAACTAAAATGTTTCAGTATCATCTTCTGCCTGGGTTGGCTCTGTCAGATAAGCTATTTTGCAGTCTTATTTTCTACTTCTTTTTCCCACAGCCTTCTTATACAGTAGAGTCCTGCAACAGCCCGGGTTAGAAGGGACCTCGAAAAAATAATCTGATCCAACTAGTCAAACAGAGCCTCACCAGGAGTAAGAAATGTGTCTGATAGGTAGAAATAGAAAGTGAATTATTTAGAGTCTTCACTGTTTAAATTAGTAATAGATTTTTAAAAGGACCAAAAAGTTCACGTTAACCTGGAACACCAGAAACAGCCCTTCTTTGAACATTCTTAAATGGATGTTTTAACTTCAGCTAATTGATGCCTCTTTATTCACAGCGGTATTTGAGGCATCACTGGACCCTCGTTAGAGCCCTAGGGATAATATTCCCAACTGAATATTGTCAGAATGAATAATTGGTGTATACAGACAGTGTTATCTGCTGTAACATTCCATGTTCTGTCAGCTGCACATGGATTAGTTCTGTGAAGCAGAGACTTAGCTGGTATGATGCAGAGATTTGAATTTACAGTTGTAATGCCTGAAAGGGCATGGTTGGGGTTTCTAATGGGCTTTACACTGGTAATCCTTTAGCAATTCACTTTATAGTGGAATTCTTGGAGGGGAGCTGGGGCCTGTTCTAACTGAAATCAATAAAAACTCTGTCAGTTACTTGGAAAAAAGGCAGATGCATTTTTAGTAGTAAAAAAGAAAAAAAAGAGTATTTTAGGTACAGAGTAACCTCATGCAGAATATTTGAATTTTGTACTGTATGTGACACTTCCTTCTCCCAGCAGCTGGCCTCAGATTACTTGATTTTTGTTATGTTTGGAAATCTTCATTCTCAAAGGATGGCAGCTGGATATATCCTAAAGCCTTTTATAGTATTGAAATGATGATGTTCATGCACATGAATGCGTATGTGTGCAGGCACACACAGGCCGTCTCCCAGAACCTTGGTTTTATTCTCCTAGAACTTTCAAATGAAACTTTTTTCTTTCTTTCTTGTGTTCTATTGAGAGGCAGGTAGCTTGGTATGAAAACTGAGGAGCTTCTGTTTAGTAGTGCTTGAATTATGCAAGCGTAGGTAGGTCTGTGGTTAGTGTCTCACTATCTTTTCCCTATGTTTTTAGGGCTAATTGAGTAATTATGTGGTCTGCTGATACTTCACTGAGCAAAATTTAAATAATGTTTCAAGGATTGTGTCTGGCATCTGAAGGAATTTTAGCTCAGTCTTCACTTTTTTGAGTTTCTTTTAGGGAAAAATGCCTAAAACTTACTACACTTGTTTGAGCATCATATCTAACAGTGGTGTTTTATCCCAGGCCATGTAACTCCCTCCAGCTGAAGAAACCTCCGGAGATCCATTTGAACCTAATACACTATAGTTAATCTATGGTTAGATGGAGAGCTAGCGAGGGGATCAGAGGGATGGAGTACCTCTCCTGTGGGGAAAGGCTAAGAACATTGGGATTGGTCAGCCTGGAGATGAGAAGCTTTGGGGTGACCTCATTGTGGCCTTGCAGTACCTGAGGGGAGCCTACAGGAAAGATGGATACTGTTTACAAGGGATGGAGGGACAGGATAAAGGGGAATGGCTTCCCACTGGCAGAGGGCAGGGTTGATTAAATGTTAGGAAGGAATTGTTCCCTGTGAGGGTGGGGAGGCCTTGGCACAGGGTGCCCAGAGAAGCTGTGGCTGCCCCTGGATCCCTGCAAGTGTCCAAGGCCAGGTTGGAGAGGTCGTGAGCAACCTGGGATAGTGGAAATGTTCCTGCCCAAGGGATGGAACTAGATGAACTTTAGGATCCCTTCCCAACTAAGGCTATGATTCTCTGATAATTTAAAATGAAATTAGCTTTTACCATGTGAAAGCAAACCCACAACATAAGCTTGTTAAAGAGCAGGGTAAGGTTGGGAACATACTGTGGGAAGTCCTTGTGTTCCCGTGGTCTCTTGGCAGTTTTAAGCACTGATGGATTAGTGCCATGGTCTCCATAAAGCTTGTTAGGAGAACGGCTTCTTGAAGAAAACACTGGCTGCTGCTTCATTAATAACTGGAGGGTTATTACCCCTGTTAAGTACCATTCCTGCCTTGGGACTTCAGTGTGTGCTACCTAATGGAGATGTAGAATGTTTCCCCTCATCCTGCACTGAGCAGTACTGGGTTATCCTGCTCTCAGGATGCTCAGGTTGCTGGTGGTGACTTTATTTGCTTACAGGGTCTGCTTTTGTGTAGCTGTGGGTGCTGAGTGCATTAGTAATTCCATATCCTTTGGGAAAGCAATGCAGCTGCACTTTTAAGATCAAAAAGCTGACTTGGCTTTAGTGAGGTAGCTCTTTCCAAGGATCTTCAAATCTCTTTGAAGGAAGTAATCTGAGAATATAATCTTCCAAGCAGCAGAAGTTTTTAATTAGCCATTGTAATTGAATTCATCTATCCCGAAAAGAAAAGAAGCTGTGACTTTTTCTGCTAGTCAGTGTCTGGACCCCTCTTACGGTGAGGTACATTTGGGGACAGGATGGAAGCCTGAGTTCCATGAAGAAGAAGGAGCTTTATGGATGATGCTTTGGTACCCTGCAGTGCCAGGAGGCTCCTGACGGTGGGGCTTGGATATTCCCGGCCGGCAGTGGTGTGGGCAACAGCTCAAAATCAATCATGCTAGATGTCACAGTAAATAAGTTAATTTTGTAATGCAATATTAAATATAAATTGTGAATTAAAAATGGGTTTTAAATCTTTCTTGATTTGACTTCAGCATGGTAATTAATCACAGAGCAGCACTGTGAAACGGGTAATATCCATTCCTGCCCGATTCCTCAGTGCACGTTCCTTATCCAGTGCTGTTACAAGTGTACAAGGAGCAGTGCCAAAATACACAAACCCAGAGATGAGACAGAAATAGACCTGGACTGAACTGGAGTTCAGTCTGGAGAAAGAATTTAAAGAGCATTATGAACTGAGTTTTACTCTGTTCAGCCTGTTGTTAACAAGGGGAAATAAACACAAACAGAAAGTGAGCTGATGACCTTCTCAGATGTTCAGTGGGAGCTGGGAGCATGGGCCAGCCCTGGGATCCAGCACTGCTCCCAGGCTGGACAGTAAGGAAGCTGTGGCTGCAGTCCTTATCAGCTGTTTGTCCTTTACTGTAGGCTAAGCAAAGCAGATTGCTCAAAGCCTTTTCCCCTTGTGTCTGCTTGTGCCTTTTGTTGTTGGAAAAGCAAAGCAGCCCCATGAATACCTGCAGCAGTGGCAGTGCTGGACAGGCAAGCACAAACCCCATAGCTCTGGGCCCGCAGGAGATGCAGAAGAGCACAGACTGCAGTCCTGGACGTACTCAGTGCTGGGATGGAGCTCAAGCTTAAGGCTTGGATGTCAGGGACCACCTAGTTGTAGGAGCTTCCCATAATCTCCATGGCTTGCTCAGCCCTTGGCCTCTCTCAGGGCCTGTCAGCCGAGTTGCCAGCCATGGCTGTGTGTTGGAAGTTGGGCAGTCATCCACAGGGGGCTGGCCAGAGGCAGCAGAGTCAGCTCAGACACAGTGCTGTGGCCCTGCTGGAAACAGACCTCTGGCGCTGTGCAAAAGACTGGGGCAGGGAGGAGGAAGGTGGGGCTGCTCCAGATTTCAGCATCCAATATGTTTGCTTGTCCCCAGAAAGGAAAAAAAACTTGCTTTGTGTCATTCTTTTTGGGACATTTAATAGCCACTAAAGTCTTTACTTTAAATGTGAGCCACATGGACTCAAGTTTTCTGGTCTCTGCCCATAGCTGTGCACCAGCAATAGACAAAACCTTCTGGCCTCGCAGTGGAGCTAGAGGAGATGTTCAGGTGGATTACTTCCTCAGAACAATAATCAACCTTCATTTCTATTTAATTCAAGCTTGTTTTTTCTCATTTCCAGTCTAAGGGAGTAGTTTTTTAATCAGGATTCCATGGTTAGTGTGATGTGCCACCCATGCACAGGCCTTGAGGATCTCGAAGACTGTTTGGTGCATCACCCATTCAAGATAGCATTTGTAGCAAATATGGATTTATTTTAACCATCTCTGGGTAGAGGAGGTTGGTTTGCACACCCTATGGTTTGTGAAGTCTCAGAAGTTGGAGTTAACAGTGTGCTGGCTGTTACTGTGCTGGGCAAATCTGTCCCTGATTTTTATTGTTTCTTACTGCATGTGGTTAGTAACTTTTAGACAATGGCACTTGAGGCCCATAAGCTAAACTTAGTGCTTGTTGCAGTAGACAAAAGATGAGAATATTAGATTTTATCCACTGTGGATATCCAAGTCAGCTTTTCTTTTCCAAGAAATGAAGCATGCATAATGCTTCTTTTTTATCATTGTTATTTTCCTTAAAAAAAAAAAAGTAATGAGCTCATAACTGTTACAACAATGGGAAATAACAACACAAACGTGGCACTTGCTGAGGCACATTGTTAGTAAAGCTTGTGTTAGATCTTTGGTCACTGAGTTTCAGCCAGGCTTTGTCCATTGTCCTGAGGTGAAAAGTTTGATGTATGAGGGTGGTGGCCCTTGCCATCTGTGAGGATGGAGCTTCATTAGCTCTACTGGCACTGGATTGGGCTGCTTAGCCGGGCTCTACAATTCCCAGGATAATCTATCTGGTTTGTCTGTGAAGAGCCAACTTGTGAAAAATTGGGTGAAAAACTGTGAGCAGTCAGACTCCTTCCAGTCTGGTGTTAGACTTCATAGTCATAACTCATGAGGCTGAAAAACCATTTGAAAAAAAAAAAAAAGAGTGTGTTAAGGAAACGTGAGCTTGCTGAGCTGGTTTGGCTCATTTTTCTCTGGTTAAGAATCTGGTAAAAGTTGCTCACTGCAGTTTTTGGGCTCTTGAAAAAATTAATTATAGCCAGGTTAGAATCTGCAAGCAGCGGAGTCATGAGGGAATATCATTTAGGGAGAAACTTTAAATAGCTTATTACATGTTCTAGTGCTAAGCATCTTAAGTTACTCAGTGCTCCCTGAATCCATTGGGAGGGTCTTTCCAGTGGAATGTGTGTTAGCCATGGAGGGCTCATGACTGTAAGCAGCATCTCCAGTGCTGCCTGTACTCCTGGAAAAATTCATCAAGTGTTTATCCACACAGCTCCCATCATCTGAATGGGAGTTGAGGGTATCCTTCACTTGAGAGCATGAAGCACAAGGCTTTAAGGTTGGTCTTTATTTACTAGGTAGGGGTTAGTGATATTTTTCTAGCTTACATTTTCAGAGTCAGCTGCTTGGTTTGGTAGTTTACAACAGAAATTTGCAATCAGTTAAAATGGAGCAGCATTTTTTAGGTGCATTAAAACATAATGCTGTTAAACAGCTTCTGATCCTGTGTGCATGTATTTGTCAGCTGTGTGAGGAACAAAACTATTGACTATCATTTGAGATGGCAGTTACAAGTGGTTTTCTTTAATGTAGTCTCACCTCTGTGTTGACCCTCCCTCAAGGGGAAGGAGAGCCCTGTGAAGCACTTCCAGTGGCAGCTCGTGAGGGATCTGTAGTGGCAAGAGCCTGCAGGACCCCATTTGCTGTTGGGAAATTGCAGGTTTCTGCTTCTGTGCCCTCAGGATGGACAGCTGGTTGGAGCCTGGCTGGGAGCAGCTCTACCATTGTTCTTACTCTCTTAACTCTTGGAGGTGGCTGCTCCTAAAGGCTTTCAGAGAGGCATTGTAAGCAGAGCTTTGCAATGGGTTGGATACAGTTCTCTTCTTTCTCTGAGAAGAGCATTAAATCAGATAAACCTTGATGTTCAGCACCCTTAGTAAATGGCTCTTAGGGGATAATGGTACACCAGCTTCTTTTGGCAGGGATTTTGCTTTTAGGCATTTCAGCTGTCCTATCTGATTTCTCCTAATCCTTCAGCATCTCTTCATTTGTGGTGAAAATTATTGGATGTACATGTACACACACACACACACGCACACATGTATACACACATATATAAATGAGCGGGCAAGGATTTTTATATATGGATACGTGAAACTCAGTCCTCTGACATCAAAAACTGTCTGAATTGCCACAGCCCAGTGCTAGACTTGTCAGTCCACTTCATAAATAAATAAGAATGTGGAAGATAACTGTCACCCAGGTTTTTGCTGTGTGTACTGTGTAGTGAAGAGATCATTAAATACACTAATTACTATAATATTAGTTTTTATTAGTATATAATAAATGTAGTTCTATAATATAATATATAGTGCAATTTTGGTATTATTATATATAATAAAATCATAATTATTGTTGTTATTGGGATATCAGGGACTTATTACTATTCTGTGGTAGGTTTTGGGATTTTTTCTTTTTCTATTTTTCTTTTTCATTTGTAGTGTCATAATTTTGAAATCTGTATTTCCTTGGAAGTATTCAAAGGTGTGGAGGCCTTTTGGGGGGATATCTTCACTTTATTTATTTAGTAAATTGGTTTTAATCCTGGATATGGCTTTGCATCAGGAAAACATCCTTATAGTGAATTAGAAGAAGGAATTCTGTGGGTGAGAGCACTCCACAAGGTTTAGCATCTCTGCCAAAATTCCTTCAGCTACCAAGTATCATTTAGAGCTTTTTTATTCCTTCTGCAACAAACAAATCCAGTGTTCTGAGCTGATGAGAGGTAGACAAATGGCTTCCATATTCCTTTGCTAGATCTCCTGAAGCGCCCAGCTGTCCAAAGCAGACATTTGGTGCAGATATGTTCCATGGTCAGGACTAGGGGAGTGCCAAATTTGCAATCACCATCACCAGTAATTATGTGTGATTGTGTGTCATGGGGAAATCTGTGGTTTTCCCAATGTGCTTGCTGCTCAGCTTGTACATAAACACGTGGCCATTTGAGGTGTGGCAGAAAGCCATGGAAAAACAGCAGGGCCTTTTGGAATGGCCAGTTTCTCAGGTTGCTATGGGCTTTTCTCCTTACTTACCAATCAGATGGTTTTTACAAGACTTGTCCCTGAAAGGAAGTATCAAAATCCTTGATCTCCGTGTTACTCATTCTTACGTTGTCATAGTTGTTTCATTGCTTAGGTACAAGCTCTGATACCACAGTGGCTACCTTGAGTTTTGTGATTTTAGTTTTGGAAGTCCACGCTTTGCTCAGGGATGTGCAACCATTCCTTTAAAATGTTTCCTTTCTGCTGTTCCCAGTTTGTGTGTGTGCAACATTTGGATTCCCGAGTCAGTCTGGAAGAGCTGACATTTACGCTGTGCTTGTGAGACCTGAGGGTTGAGTTGGTGCCTCACAAAGACTCGCTGCCATTCTGGGGCTGTGTCAGCTTTTTCACCTTTGCACAGCTCCCTCTGTGTGACCAGGAAAGTTTTGAAGTAGTGAGCAATGAAGAGACCCCCACAGAAAACCAGTCCCAAATATTCCCATATTGGTCCCTAAAAATCGATTCAGATTGCAGCATGAGAGTGGAAAACCACACTTCCCCATCCCTGGAAATGTCCAAGGCCAGGTTGGGTAGAGCTTGGAGCAACCTAGGATAGTGGAAGGTGTCCCTGCCCATGGCAGAGGGTGGGACTGGATGGGCTTTTCCCTTCCAACCCAAACCACTCTGTGATTCTGTATTCTGTTAGAGTGTTCCCTGTGTCAAGCTTCACCTAAAGAACTAATGAGGCTAAAAAATGTATTATTTTCTTCTGCTTGGTGTGTTTACAGGGTGTAGTTTCTGAGTGAATATTCTGTATTTGGAATGATAGGTTTGAACTATGCTTGATAAGTAAATTTAAAGCACTTCTCATGATGCCCTCTCACTTTTTAATGTTCTGGACACTTTGAAGGCCTGTCTTTACATGTGTTGGTGAAACAGCCTTACTTGGGCTGCACTTGGAGGTCACAGAATGAGGATGAAAGAAACTGAAGCTGGTGAAGGCTATTAAAGCTCTTCTGGCAGGCAGGTCACATAAGCTGGTGCCACAATAGCATGTGAAGGATAGCTGCTGAGTTTTTTGGGACAAGCTGGTAAGTGTTCAGGTGGTGAGGAGGAGCCCCAACACCATTCGGACGTGGCCTTGGTTGTTGAATCAGCTGGGGACATCTGCCCCTGCGGGGTTCTCTGCTCTGTCCTGCCCACAGCACTTGATGATGACTGTACCACGCTCTGTTTCTGACTTGTGGCCTCAGTGCCATTTCCCAGCTGAGCTCTTCATTGAGCTCTCAGGAGAGGGCGGCCGCAGCTGTGGGCCAACACGAAGCTGGCCAGGCTCTGCTTGGCATCGGTGCTGCTGGAGCCAGCCCGTGCTGCCTGCAGAGGAACGAGGCCAAGTTCTCAGCCCATCTGACCTGATGGACTGTTTCAGCTTAGCTGAAGGAGTGTTGCTTTTCACATCTTTATTTTATAGGGTAAGAAAACCTTTCCAAAGGATTTACTGCCCTAGACTAAAACACTGAATCCCTCAGCAGATGGGAATAATGGAGGTAAAGGGGGTTACTGTATGGATAAACACCAGTTAGTGACATGCTTTAGAACAGTGCTTGGCAAGGGGGAAATTGGAAACAAAACAATTTGGAGGTAGCTTTATTGCAGGTGTTTGCTTTAAAGGATACCCAAAGGAAAATGGTGCCAGGTGGAGTGGGAGGAGTGGGAGCACAGTGGGATGAGGTATGTGAAGGAACAGTGAGTCCTTATAATGGCTCTTTTAATGATAGTGCAGCATTTTAGTACATGACATTCACAGATAAATGACTCACAGCCATACAAAAAACCCCTAAGGACAGTTTAATAGTCTAGGAAAGGTTTTGTGTGATCTCGTGGGTGACTTTTCAAACACATTAAACCAAAAGACACTCATAAATAGGGCCTGTCCAGCAAATACTAGTGTGATTAGAGTAGACCTTAGTGATGGCTGTTGTAACTCCAGTGAAATAAAACTTTGGACTGTTTAAAAAAGAGAACTATCTGTATTATATGGAAGATAAGTGCATATTAACTTTTATAGAGCTTGGAAAGTGTTGTGAGGTCTGCTGAGGCAGCACTTCCCTATAAGCTGCCGCTGTATTAAATTGGCACTGCTGCAGTTTCATGCTTGGCTTTTACCCTGACAGCAGAATTGTGCCCCATTTGGTCTGTTGGGATTCAGCTGATCTCTTTGAGTGCTTTGGAGCACTCAGCTGGTGGAAATCTCTTCACTTTTGTGTGTGTGTGTTTGTTTATTGATTTTTGGCATAGTGTCCTGACTGTGCTTGCTGAGCTGGGCAAGTGCCCATGGCCAAGGCAGCAATGCCTGCCTGGGCCAGGCGAAGAATGAAGGGCACTGGTGCCAAGGCAGATTGAGGTGAACAGGCAGGAAATCATGGCATAGGAACCAGCTGGCTGGAATCACTTGATACCAGTCTGGAAGGCAGCTGTGTGAGGGATAGCTCCGTGGGAGTGAGAAATGCTCACACGTGCTGCTGTTACATACCCCAGGCAACTTCACTTGGACATCCTGCCCTTCCTCAATAGACAAAAACATGGCAAATGCCATGAATAAAGTTGTTTCTGCTTTGGTTCTTTCTGGCAGCTCCTGCTAGATGTGCTGGGATTGGGGATAGGGCTCATACTGAGATTTTTCCAGAGGTATGTGGTTTTTTTCAAGAGTTCTGGCACATAGCTTTTTCCTCTTTCTTTTTTTCCACATCAGTAAAATTGCAAAGCCACATATGTGTGTTTTGTCCAGAGAGGCCTCTTCATGTGTACCTAGAATCACAAAATTGTGGAGTGGTTTGGGTTGGAAGGGACCTCAAAGCCCATCAAGTCCTACCCCCTGCCATGGGCAAGGACATCTTCCACTATCCCTGGTGTCTCCAAGCCCCATCCAACCTGGTCTTGGACACTTCCAGGGATCCAGGGGCAGCCACAGCTTCTCTGGGCGCCCTGTGCCAGGGCCTCCCCACCGTTAGAGGGAACAATTGCTTCCCCAGTATCTGATCTTTTTAAGTTTGAAGCCATTCCTCCTTGTCCTGTCTCTCCAGGCCCTTGTCCAAAGTCCCTCTCCAACTCTGTTGGAGCCCATTTAGGCACTGGAAGGCTGCTATAAGGTTTTCCCAAAGCCTCTTTTTCTCCAGTCTGAAGAGCCTCTTTCTAGAAAAACACATTATTTCTTGGTCCAGCAACATTTGTTCTGGGAATTTTTGTTCCCTTTTTATTACTAAGAAAAACTAAATGTTTGATCAAAATCAAAGGTGAAAGGCTTTATGTACCTATGAATGTTTAAGACACATAGAGGTTGATAATACTGGAATTACCATTATTGAAGTCACCAGATTTGAAATCATAGGTTTCAGTACTGGGGGTATCATTCCCTACTATTTCTTTCTGTTCGATGCTTTGTTTCATTTTTTTACTATCATATGTCTTTTGATAACTCTGTGTTTTCTTCATGTTTCATTCTAGAAATTGGTCCAGTGACAATAACCACAGATCCCAAGAAATTTCAATTTGAACTTAGGGAACTTTATGTTCAGGTGAGTAACTTGTTTTTTATGTGGCTCTTGCAAAGACTATTTCCTCATGCTGATCTTTCCTCTTGTGTTGATATTCCTGCTGCAAGCATTGATGAGGATGCAGATCATTTACCTCTGTCCTTTTGCCTGCACAAACTGTCATCTTCCTGCTCATTCTAATTTAGGATTATGATTCTTTCCTTTGTCTTAGTTTACATCATTGTCCGGAGACACGGTTTGATAACACAAGAAGGAATAGTTAGGTAATGCTAACATTTAGTTGGCATTTTCATTAGTCCTGCCTTTTGTCCACAGACACTTTTATGAACTTTTACTGTGTTCTGGAAATTATATTCCATGAACACCATTCAAACGAGGACTGTAAGACCCATCAGGTTTTCCGTAGGTATTGCCTTCCCTGCCGTGCATTACTTGGCGCTTACTGTTTCAAAGTTTTCTTAGAATCGTAGAATATCCTGAGCTGGAAGAAACCCACAGGAGCATTCAGTCCAACTCCTGGCCCCGCACAGACACCCCAACAATCCCACCCTGGGCATCCCTGGCAGCGCTGTCCAAACACTCCTGGAGCTCTGGCAGCCTCGGGGCTGTGCCCATTCCCTGGGGAGCCTGGGCAGTGCCCAGCACCCTCTGGGGGAAGAACCTCTCCCTGATATCCAGCCTGACCCTCCCTGACACAACTCCAGCCGTTCCCTCAGGTGACAGAAAGAAAGGGGGAAGTATGGGAATGGAGTTATCCTTACTGACAGAACATGTGTTGCTATTGTCTTATCTTTAACCAAGGAAAATGCTTCTGACCTCTGGTGAACCTTGCTGGAGTCAGTAGTGCCAGACAGGCTCTCCCCCAGAAATTGGCACATGGTGTAATCCCTGTGAGAACAGATTGCTTGAAGATTACTTTAAAAGTTGGCAGAAGGTTTGAAATCAAGACAACACAATAACTATTGTAGTTTTCTCCTTCATGGGGAAATTTAAGCTTCAAAACTCCATCCAGTTTTCATTTTTTATTTCCTCAGTAGTTATACTGGACAGTAATTGCAGCTGTTTCTAAAAGGTGAATGATTTAGGTGAAGCTTTTGTGAATTTCAAGCTCTTTGTTTCTAATAAAGTAGTTTAAAAGTTTCTGTCTAGTGAATTTTGGATTTCTTTCTTTAATGCTGGCTGATTTCACATTTCATAATTACTTTCAAGATGTGCTTATTCTGCTGTATGAAGGCTGTCACTGACTTGCATTCATCCGTTGTATTGGTGAAGGGCCAAAATAGAAATCAAAAAATTATTAGAACAGGACTGATAGATCATCTTGCAGTATAGAAAACGTGAACACTTTCTATGGGTTTGTTAGCAGTATTTTTCCAAAAAGACTGCAAAAGATGCAAGAATGAATGTTGTGGAGGTAGAGGAACTTTTGAGCTGGATTCATTTTGAGAAAGGGCATAAACCAAATATTCTCATTAATGACCAAAGCTAAAATTAAGGTGAAGATAAATTATTTCAAGGCATCTTATGTATAAAACGTATTAAAATATGTTCAACTTGTCCTCCCTGAACATCAGGGTAAACTCAGCTCTTGTTTTCTATTCATGTCATAGAATAGTTTGAGGGTCTTTTGGCTGGCATTTGACATCAGGTAAAAATTGGACTGTGTACATATCACTGCAGAAACTAGGCCCTGTTCTTTTTACATTCAGAGTGATAAAGGACATATTCCTTGGATACAGGATCAGCTTAGGAGGTATCATCTATATTTCATCTGTAATTAACTGTGAATCATTCTTACGGACAGCATGATAAGAACGTGGACATGGGCAGCAATGGCTCCTTAGTGGTTCGTTTGGGTTTTTTTGTTTGGTTGGGTTTTTGGGGGTTTTTTTGGGTTTTTTTGTTTGTTGGTTTGGTTTGGTTTTTTTGGGTTTTTTTTGGTTAAGCATATTTTCTGTGTGTTTCTGTGGACCTGTTCAAACTGAAGGGAAAATGAAGCTTCCTGAGCTTCACTCACCTGAGCTGTTCCAGAAAGCTTCACAAGGTAGTTGTATTTAATTTCAATTTGGAGAGAAAGGCAGGAAATACTGAATGGAAATTTTTGTACGTTTTTTCTTTAAGTAAAGGCAATACTAAATCTTAAATGTTAGGAAGCAATTCTGCCTGTGAGGGTGGGGAGGCCCTGGCACAGGGCTCCCAGAGAAGCTGTGGCCGCTCCTGGATCCCTGGAAGTGTCCAAGGCCGGGTTGGATGGGGCTTGGAGCCACCTGGGTTAGTGGAAGGTGTCCCTTCCCAAGGCAGGGGTGGGACTTGAGGAGCTTTAAGGTCCTTCCAATCCAAACCATTCAATGATGATGATGTTTTGTTGCTCTACCAGCTGCCTTTTAAGAGTATTATTCTACGTTATGGGAATAAAATAGTCCATGCTTGTTCTCAGAACAACCATTTAGCTCATTTGTGCTTTTTGTGTTCTATGCAGAAAACAGATGCTGCCATATAGAATATTACGAGATGATAATCAAGTAGACTTGAAGTGGGAATAGAAATCTTTCTGTTCCAAGTAGATGTTTGTAGAAATTAGCTATTATTTTGACTTTGCCCACAAATTAAAGCTTTATGTGGAAGAGTCTTCTGCTGAAAGAACTTGGATATACTGATGTGTCCCATTTGACTGTATAGGCATTGGCAAGATAAAGTTCTGATGTGTGTCAAAAATCTTTTTGGAGAGTTCTGTCTTGAATTTCAAGCTGTCTGGAGTCTACCATTTGCTTATCCCTTAAAACTAAGGCTATCTTTAGAAGAACTGACTTTGGAAAATAGTTCTTATATGACTTACAGAAAGAACAGTGACCAAGCACTTATTCTTTAGCATAGATGAAAAACTTACTGATATTCTTGGTTTGAAATTGGATTAAGGATAGATTAAATTTGTTCTCAGCATGAACATTTCACTGAGGATAAACATAATTCTTAAGTATGAAGGACTGCTCTCTTTTTGCCCTCTTCTTTCTCAGCATGTGTAGATTTGTATATACATATGTGTGAAGGCATGTTGATTGTAAAAATAAAAGAAATTTTATGTTTAATACTGAATATGCAGAGATCTGTTGTAGATGACAGGGCAGGTTTTACAGTTTGTATCAGCTCTTTGGAAAATTCTGTCTTTAATATGCCAGGTTAATTTTTATTTAAGTTAGTGAGCTTTTATTTAAACAGTTTTTCTCCCAAAATCTTAATTTAGGGAGAGAAACTAATCCTTTCCTATAAAGATAAAGTCATACTTGGAAGCATTTTGATTGAACACATGGTCTGAAAAACCTCCAGTGCTGCAGCTGCTGCAGTGCAGAACGGTGGGAACACAGCACCTGTGCCCTCTGCTGAGCCCCTGTCCCAAGGTGGAGTCCAGGGCAGGTTCTTGCTGCTCTGGTGTCCAGAGGTGCTCCTGGAGCTTGGCACTGCCTACCTGGGATCATTTCCTATCTGTCTGTGCCCCTGACCTCCTGCGGCTGCTATGTGCTACCAGAGCAGGAGAGTTGTCAGCCAGGAATAGA
The DNA here is from genome assembly GCA_013399225.1 of Rhipidura dahli. Taxonomy (NCBI): domain Eukaryota; kingdom Metazoa; phylum Chordata; class Aves; order Passeriformes; family Rhipiduridae; genus Rhipidura; species Rhipidura dahli. The sequence continues at coordinate 166,940 of VXAC01006559.1, read as the reverse complement.
GCATGTGAGTGTGGGAAGTGGGGCTGTCACAAGGGCTGGAGCTGAGCACAACATGGATAAGAGTGAGCGTGACACCAGCCAACATCAGGGCTCTTCCTTTGACTTTATTTTCTCTTTGGAATTGTTGCAGTTGATGCTTGTGAGTGTGTGACAGTACTCTACAGAAGCCATAAAATCCTTTGGTTGGAAAAGGTGAATAAATTATCAGAGGCTCAGGAAGCATCTGTCTTGAAGGTCCCAAAAGAAAGTAACTTATTTGGTATGGGGTTTTTTCTTAAAAAAAAAGTTATGTTTTATTTCTACTTGTGAACAGGGTGGTGGAGACTGTCCAGAGATGAGCATTGGGGCAATAAAGATTGCTCTAGAAATTTCCCTGCCTGGCTCTTTCATCTATGTATTTACTGATGCCCGATCCAAGGATTACAGACTGACCCATGAAGTGCTTCAACTCATCCAACAGAAACAGTCACAGGTATCAAGGGGATTTGCATTCCCAGATGGGTTATGTGTTTAATGCTCTGTTTTCTCAATGACAAAGGTTAGAATTCTCCTGTGTGACACTCAGTGAAGTCTTTTTACAGAAGGGACCATAATACTGCATTCTAAGAATTACAAAAAAAATAAATTTAGAGTTAACTGATGTGGTTAAGGAAAAACTTTTATTATTGTGAGTTAAATAATGCAACTGAATCTTCTACTAGTATATGTGTTTTTGGCCAGCTTATCACTTATGTGGATTTTTTAGATGTTGTTCTAAAAGAAGTATTGGGTGAATAACAGGGCCGATTGATTTTTAAAGGGATTTTTGTCTGTTCCTTTTCTTCTGCTTTGCTTTTTTCATCAGTATTGAGTGCAGTGACTGTCCATACAAAGTAGCAAACCCACCCCGAGTGACACATTCTTTGGTTGTCTTGCCTTAATGCTGCCTTGGCAATGCTTTCCTCACCTGTTCACCATGTGTCCAATGATTTACTGTTTTTACTTTAATCTAGGTGGTATTTGTGCTGACTGGAGACTGTGATGACAGGGATCATATTGGTTACAAGGTCTATGAAGAAATTGCCTCAACAAGTTCTGGTCAAGTTTTTCACTTGGACAAAAAACAAGTTAATGAGGTAACTTTGCTTGAGTTTTGCAATAGATAAAGAAAACAAGGCAAGAATTATATTCTAAATCTTTAAGGCACCTGATGGTGGGTTAGGGAGCAGAAGGGGAACTTCTAAATGTTCTGCTTTTAGTATGTGGACTCTGGTTCACCTTTTCCTTCTTTCCTTTCTTCATTTTCTATATCAGGATGCAATTCTGTGACTTTTGTTGACATTAAGGAAGTATGAAGGGCCACATCTCACCAGAACCTCCCCAACTTCCCTCTGCCTATGCCAGAATGCTTCCAGAAGAAGAACTTTTTAAAAAAAGGAGCAGTTCTGGGCTCTGTGTAGCCCAGTGGCTTTTTTTTGTCAGAACAAGAGCACGGTGTCAGCTTTAAATGAGCATTTTGGTATGCTGCTACTTAGCCTGGATAAAAATGTTCCCCACATAGGATAAATAGTGTGAACTCTCAGGTTTCCATTATTCACAGAGTCATGGAAGTAACTTTTTAATTGAGGTTATCATTGCAATACTTCTGCCACCTCTGTTGCCCTCCTGATTACTGTGGTTCCTGACCCACGGCCATGAATGACTATTTCCTTTGGGAACTCCGGTGAGTCTCAGACAGAAATAAACTTCAGAAGTGCGTGAGAAAACAGTTTAGAGAGAGGTGAAATCACATGGTATTTATCTGGAGAGCTGGAGTTGTTTATAAATGTTGTAAACATTCCCCTTTGAATCCCCAGTATAGGCAGTAACTAGCTGAGGTATTTTAATAAAAATTTACTCTAGTTTGTTCCTTCTTTCTGTCCTAAAATTTGGACAATGATAAATGTTGGAGACAAATTGCATTTTTCTACTGCTGTTGCCTAGAAAAATTGAAGTTCTCATTTGGAATGACAGAAGCTATTGACAGTGACGTGAAGGTGATCAAAAGGAGAAAGTTCCCAGAAGATTTATCCTCCAAAAGTTGGGTTACTATTTGGAGGAAAAGAAATTACTTGTTTATTCTGTGCAGATCCTGGCCTGCATTTTGCTATTATGTATGAAGGGTAAAACTTCTCTGTGACACGCTGTGAAATCCCTTTGTACAGAAGGGATCATCCTGAAACGAGATGGTCTTTAAGGGCCTTTCTAATCCAACCCATTCTGCGACCCTCTGATAACTCTGGTCCTTTGCCAGGACTGGAGTTTTAGAATAAAGTTTTGGGTTGATTGTTGTGATTTTGTTTTCTTCTGCTTTTGGGAGGTAGAAGTGAGCAGATAAAACCATTTGTAGGTTCTAGATAGCACCATGTTCTGGAGTGGAACTGGCGCAAGCTGCTTTCCTGGCTGCCTGCTGCTGCTTTCTGAACTTGGCACTTCCCTGTTTTTAAGAATGCTGGCTTCTGCCAGAAAGGACAGACTGTCTTGGAATTTTGGGTAAGGTTTTAAGCAGGGGGTTTCAGTAGCTACTTTTACCCCCTTCCAGCTTCATCTCAACATTTCTTTTATGTAAATCACCATAAAATTGTAGAGTCATAAAATGACTCCTGGGTTGCAAGATATCTTGGAGATCATCTCATTCCCCACCCCCTGTTGTGGGCAGGGACACCTTCCACTATCCCAAGTGGCTCCAAGCCCTGTCCAACCTGGCCTTGGACACTTGCAGGGATCCAGGGGCAGCCACAGCTTCTCTGGTCAACCTGTACCAGAGTCTCACCCCTGCACAAGAGCAGAGGGTGAAATCAGTAGGTGATATTTTTGCAGGGTTTTTTTGAGAGGGATGGAAAAATACAGCCTATGGCCACTGAAAAGAGATGTTTAAGCAGTGTAAGAGATTGCCTAAGGTGGAAAAAAACCAAACCCTAAATCACTTTCAGAAGTCTTCCACAGTAAATGTTGAACAATTTGTGTTAAAGCCAAACCCAAAAGACTGCAATTTTAGTGATTATTGACCTTACATAAATCTGTGTCTGGGCCAAGTGACTGTAAAAAAAGAGTTGACCAAATTACTGCTATCCCAAATAAAACCTTCTCTGCGGTTTCAGTTAGGGATCAGCATTGATTCCAAGAAGCACATCCACCAGTGGGTGGATGCAAACAAACAGGACATCTTGCAGAGATCTGATCAGCTGTTTATGGGATAGCCCTCAAGCAGGATTCAGCAGCAATCAAACAGTCACACTTGCCCTCCTTTTTCTCTGAGGAGTCGATGATGTGTAAAGAATGCAGTTTATAAATGCTGAAGCACACTCACCGTTGTGGGCCCAGAGACAGCCAGTGCTGGATTGGGGATTAGGGAACAGCTACAAAATCCCTGCCGAGTACCCTGCCAAACCAATGGCTTGTTTTGTTAAAATATTTTGATTATTCTACCCCCCAAAAACCCAAACAAAGCTATTTTTAGTGTTTAAAGTTTCAAACTATTCCTCTTGTTCTTGCCCTTTGAGCATTAAGTGCAGAATGAAGCAATATTCTAAGCTAGATACAAGGAAACACAGCAAAACAGTACTTGATACACATCCAATGTTTGTGTACTGGGAAGACTATGAAAACTTAATGCCTTTTTCTTACTTATGAAAAACATCTTCTGGTTTCAAATACTACAGTTAACTTGTGCAGAATTAGTGGTGATTAACAAAGTGGTGTTGGGTTCAGTCCAGCAAAGCATGAAATGCATAAGTATCTCCACTTATCTGCTGAAGGTAGCTCATCTAAGAGTCTGGGATGAAGGCCCTGTTACTATGAACTCACTGTGATTTCTGTGCATTAGGTAAATGAGAATACTTATCTAGATAGAGTATCAAGGCCCCATCCCTGAGAGTGTTCAAGGCCTGTGTTTGGGCTCTGAACAACCTGGACTAGTGGAAGGTGTTCCTGCCTGTGGCAGGGGGGTGAGACAAGATAGGTTTTAATGTACCTTCCAACACAAACCATAACAGGATTTTAATATTCTGAAACTTTGTCCCCAGTGTCTTGGAAAGCCTTTATCAAAGTGCTTTATCAAAGCACTGAAGTCCTGGTTTTGAAAAGTGTTTCTTTAGGGTGAGATTTCTCTGGTTGCTTTCGTAGACTCAGGGCTTAAATTGCAATAATTGCTTGAAATTTAAATGAATCACAGAATTTCTATCCTGAGCTGGATGGGAGCCATAACGATTGAGTCCAACCCCTGACCCTGCACAGACACCCCAACAATCCCAACCTGTCCCTGAGAGCAGTGTCCAAACATTCCTGGAGCTCTAGCAGCCTCGGGGCTGTGCCCGTTCCCTGGGGAGCTTCTTCTCCAGCACCCTCTGGGGGAAGAACCTTTCCATGATCTCCAGCCTGACCGCCCCCCTGACCCAGCTCCTGCCATTTCCAAAGGTTCTATTGTCATGGCATTGAGAATATGCATCAAACATGAGTTAAATTCCCTGTCAGGAGCAGATTCTGTGTTTTCATAACTGTGTCTAATTTCCAGAAGGTACTGATTTTGACCTGAAGTTACATTACTCCACACCTAATTATCCTACTGTAAGGAAATTCATGTAAATGGTTGTGATGCCCAGAGGTTGGTACTGATGCCAGAGCAGGGGTTGAGATGAACTGTGATGATCACCAACCAGAGTGTGAATGTGGTGCTGTGGAAAATAGTGGAGATTTATTAGTCATTGGCAGTTCGGGTTATGTCTCCAGGTAATTTTGATTGTTTGTGGCAAAAATGAGACATTCCTGTGTCTGATGAACTGGACTGATCAGTGTGGATACAGCTGGGAGTTCACAAGGACTGAGCTAGTGAGTGGTCTTTTTCCATTTGTTTTAGTGTTGGAGCACTTGATTTTTCTTATTCTGACCTTTCTGTAAGAAGGGGAAACTATCCTTAGACTCTTTGAAAACACATCTTTCTTCCTGATTTTTAAAGTAAGTAGAAATAGATCTTCCATATACAGAACATTGATGAGAGGAGAACTGAGAATAACGTGGAGGCACAGCTTTGATGAAAGAAGGGGGTATTGTTGAGTGACTTGAAAGCTGGATGAACCTATATGGGAAAAAAAAGAGAGTTTGGAATTGGGTGAGAAGCCTGTGAATGAAAGGGACGCTATGGATGAGATGAGACTGAGCGGGGACTGAAGACAAGACTGGTGAGAGAACATTTGGACGGGATGGTGCAAAAGGGGTCATTGCTGTCGGGAAGGTGCTGAAGGTTACCATCTGTTAGATCACAGGTAATGAGTCTGATGTTCACTCATGAGTGCTCTGCTGTGAACAGAGGTCCCTAAAACCCACTGGAGAACATCCCATTTCTGCTGGCTCTTAGTCTTCCTGGGGGATGGCATCCCAAGGGTTACACCAGCACAGCTGAGGTTGGTGTAACAGGTCCCTGCTGTGGGATCAGAGTGTGTTTGGATGATGCTGCAGAGGAAGCAATTGGAAATCTTGTTTCACTCAGTTAAAGATTTTAGAGGCCCCTCCACTGCTTTTCAAGAGTACAATGCTTGGTGACAAAGTCAAAAGTTCAAAATTACAGTTTAGAATGAAGGTTTCTTGCATATCCCTGTTTTTTGCCTTCTGTTCTCCCTCGTCCCAAGCAGGCATTATCCATTTTTATAGGAAAAGGAGGAGTGGTTTCATGGGAGAGGCAGCTGAATGCTTCTGTTCTGAAGATACATAATGTACAGTGAATGCCAAACAAAGCAGGGAAAAACAAAAAGTTACAGCTGGTCTTTCTCTGTTTTCTATGGAATTTGGAGTCTCTGGAAAAAATAAACCATGATCACGTACCTAAGGTTTGTCATAAAGCAACTGCAGAAAGTCTTTGGAAAGGCAGTTGAAAGCAGGCAAGCTTAGTTCTTGTGGTTCCTAACTTTGAAGACCTTGAGATCCAACACTAAAACTTTTCAGTTGTGTGGTTTTCATACATGTTGTAGTTATATATATAATTTATGTTTTATTTTTACAGTATTATTTTCTCATGCACTGTCTCAGTTATGCTTTTTGATATGCATTTAAAAACATTATTAGAATATTTTTCCTCTTTGGGTGTAAGTATGAACCTAAATTTACTTAAGCAATGAAACAGTTAACCTGAAATCCTGTTGCTTTTACTGCTTGAGAAATATTCTTGAGTCTCAGAATAAACAAATGGGAATAGAGACCATGCTCCACAGATTTTCCAGGTTTCAGTATGCATTCCAAGAAATGACCTGACAGCAGGGCAGGTTGCAAGAGCATATTTTCTGGGGCACTGTTATAAATCATTGCTGTATTTGCCCTTCTCCCTCTAATAATATTCATCACGTCACATTTTGGAAGAACAACAAAAGCTGCTGTTGTTCTGGGGGCTTTCTGTAGAGGTCCCAGAGGAGAAAAAACCAACTTCCAAACCAGTGTTACAGCAGTATTGCAAACCTCTTTGGAATGACAGGGTTGGGAAATGGATCTCCCAGAATTGCATATGGAACTTACACAAGCAAGCTGCTGCCAGACTGCAGACAGCTGGGTCGTTCTGTTGCCTTCCATTTTCAGTTTTGATCTTGAAAAACTTGCAGAAACTGAAGTTCATATGGGTTCATTGAATTTTACAATCCATTAAAAAACTTACTTGTGGAGGTGAGATCTTGGAATTAAATGGGAACTTTGCCATATACCTCTTACAAAAAAGTGGTGTGCTCGTCTCACTCTGAGTAGAGCACTGAAATTTCTTTGGAAGCATATTTGGACCCAGATGTATAATTTGTAAAGTAAAACTTAAATTAGTTGGATCTTTACAAAGCCTGGTGATTCCTGTTCCAGGCTGATCTAAAGCAAACACAAGTTGCTCCCTAGCTGGTGTCACCAGCTTTTGCACAAAGCCCAGTTCTCTCTTGGGCCACGTTACTGCAGGGCTTTGAGCAGCACAGGCAATTTTACTGTGATTTTTTAGGTATGTTCTTCTGCAAATACACCCAAACACCTCACTCGTGCACACCCTTGGCGAGGGGACACCTGGTCAGTGCTGTATCACCCTGTGCTGGGAGCACTCAGCACAACTCAGGTGGGGCATTCCTTAGAGTGGAGGGGGAATCGTTGATGAAAACCTGCCCCCACCATTTCAAATGTGTTTTCAATGAGGCCCTTCACTTATTTAAACTTACTACATCTTTGCACAAAGGTTGCTGGGCATTAATACTGTAACATATGAGAACAAGTACACTTGTATAGGAGGCTGGAATCTAGTTTCTATCACAGAGTCATCTCACACACAAACCTACTGCATATTTCTATTTTTTAATGGATAAAGTAGGTAAGTTATGCCCAATAAACCAGGGGAATGAGGTTCTTTTGGGCAGTGTGTTGAATTGGGTCCTAGTTGAAGGACTTGCCCCAGAGACGCCCAGTACTGATAGGTAACACATCCAGGTTAGCTTATTGTTGGTTTCCAACTCTTGAACTGACATAATCAAAAGATGGTTCTCATTTACAAGGTGTTTCTCAATGCCACTGTGGTCAACTGCAGCTTGAAATCACAGTTCAGTGTTACTGTGAATCACATTCACATTGTCATACAAATCCAGTATTACTTCTGTAGGATTAAAACAATATGCTGCAGCTCTGTGACATACAGAGGTGATGCAAAATCATATAGTTTGACAAATCAGGTCTGTTTCTCGGGAGGTTGGCTTGGTTGTGGTGGGTTTCCCTTGGCTGAATGGTGGATGAGCTCCCTCTCAGCCACTCACTCACCCCTTGCAGAGGAGGAATGGGTTGAGGAAGCTTCTGGGTTGAGGTAAGACAGGGAAATCACCATTTGTGGAGGGCAAGACAAAGTTGACTTAAGGAAAAATTAATTTGTTGCCAATTAAAATAGATATTTAATTATTCCTTCAGGCAGTGGGAAGCAAAGACAAGTAGGAACACCTTTGCCTCCACTTGCCCAACTCAGCTTCTCCCCCGATTCTTCCTCCCTTCCCCAGTGCCACCAGGAATGGTGTTGTGGTCAGTACACAAGGGTTTCTCTTGGCTGCTCTTCCTCCTCACACCCTTCCTGTCCTTCACTGTAGTCTCTCCCATGGGCTGCTGTCCTGTCCCTGGTGTAGGAGCCTCCGTGTCCTGCAGGGTCATACCTTCCAAAGCCATGTTCCTCTCTAGTCCCACCTCTGTGCTGTGCCTATTGTAATTTGTATTAGGTGTTTTAGGGGAAAAAAAGCTGTGGAAAAGTCCACAGATAGCAATTACTCAGTACATCTGGATGAGGAAATTTTTCTTGTTGCTTCATGCAACTAAAAATTGATGACCAGAAATGTCCATGGGTTTGTATCCTCAATTCCTTTTTAAAGGATCTGTGGTCGTTGTGTAGAGGTGTATCCAGGTGTGCTAGTGTAGTCCTTTAAACACCATGCTGACCATGGCTTTGCCAGTATCTTCTGTTAAAGTTTCATTTCCTTTAAGTATTCACATTTTAAAAATAAATTAATATGGAATCTCTACAAGACAGTAGAGACAAGCATTTCAGCAGAAACTATTTCAAAAGCTAGTACTGCTGACAGTATAGTAACAACTGTTCTTTTCTCGTCTAGGTGTTAAAATGGGTTGAAGAAGCAGTTCAAGCCTCCAAAGTGCATCTCTTGTCTACAGACCATCTGTCCATGGCTGTAAATACTTGGCAGATCCCTTTTGATCCCAGTCTGAAGGAAGTTACAGTGTCCTTGAGTGGTCCTTCGCCAGCAATTGAGATTCATAATCCTTTAGGTGAAGTACTTTATACTTTCTTTTGTGATAGTGAAAAATGGGAAGGAAAAATCCCTTCTGATATTTCATTTTTTTCCCCAATATTCTATGGGTTTTTTTCACTTGGAGGAAACTGGAAAACTTCCTTGTTCTGTCCCCTTCATCTCAACTCCATCTTCTTGTTACTGCTTGTCCTTGCATTCTGAATTGCTGGACACTTTTGCCTTTCATCTCTTTATGTATCCCCTGAACCATCATTTATGTGTTGTACATGATGGTTGGGTTTTACGTGAGGAAAGTTCATCCAACCATAGTCTGGCTTTTTTGAACTGTGAGAACATTCAGAACCAAACCTGTCTCCCCTGCCTATCTCCAACTGAGCAGTGTGTGATGGGAAATGCAGTGACAGGTTTAGAGCTAATTTGTAATTGAAGCTATTTTGAACAAATCTGTTGTTTATTACTATGTTGATGCCTTAGGAACTTGGAACAGCACTCCAGAAATAAATTCAAATCATATTTTGTATTCTCTGAATGCCTTTTGCCTAAGGATGTAGCTTAAGTTGTAGTATCTTGGAAATATTTTATGCCCAGGATGGGTTCCCTGCAATGTGGTCTGGTCTGTCCTGCACTGAGGCATTCTTGTTTACAGGAAAGAGATTTGCTCAGTGTCTCTGTTCCAGCCATGACAACACACAGTCCTGGGTGCAAGTATCAGGCTTTGCTGAAGCTTTGACACCACCTCTGTTTGCCTTGCTCATAGATCAGCTCCATGCATCTAAATCCACGGGATTTCACTGAAATTACTCTAGGCATGTCTAATAGGTTTTGAAAATGGGCACTGGGACATCCCAGTCTCTACTTCCTCTTTCCCTTTAGTGCTGTGAAACAGCCAGCTGAGTTTTAGGGCTGATGGTTCTTCAGGGTCACCCTTGAGGGAGCAAAATCCCTCTCTAGAGACCAAATTCCTGCACACAACCACACATAAAAATGAAAGTTTTCAGTATTCTGTCAAAGAATTATAGGGAATTTTGACTGCTGTAAGTATCATTGACTGCTAAGTAGTGAGTAAGTCAAGTATCAGAAATACACTGGTACAAAACAGCAATATTGTATTTACTCTCTGGTTTTTTTAAGCAATACTGTGTTTACTCCATCCTGTATTGACTTCCTGTTTCTGTTTTTTCAGGCAAGCAGCTCAGTAAGGGATCAGGACTGAATGAATTGCTAAATATCCACAACTCTGCAAAAGTAGTAAATGTCAAAGATCCAGAGCCTGGAACATGGACAATCAAGGTAAAGTTATTGCAGAACTCATGTATCAGTGTCCTATAGCATATATGATGATTGTATAATGATTTACTATGTTATTTTTCATAGATACTCACAGCTGTTTTACTGTGTGACAGTAAATGTCCTGTGATCTTGATTTTAATATTGTTGTATACCTCTTTGTGTAGGTAAAGCTGCATGATCCCAGCTTTCCTAAATAGATGTGGAAACAAGCCTACTGGTGTAGATCCCTTCTGACTGAACTGTTCTATTGTAGTAGAACAGTAAATAGTCTACAGTCATTTTTGGAGGGGAAGGCACCCGGGTGAGGTACTTTATAAGCAGTGCTGAATGCATCCTGCTGTGCATTGTCATTGCCCTAAGCACAGAGGTGCTTTGAAAAAGATCATTGATTCACACACAGCCCTGGGGGAAGCTGTTGATCCTGCTGCAGAACTGCAGCTACAAAAGCATGTTGAGCTCAGCAGCTCCGGGGAGAATTGTTTGAATGTCTGTCTAGGACTGGGAGCTTATCAAACAGAGGGACAGGGAATTTTTATATGGGCAGATAGTGATGGGACAAGAGGGAAAGGTTTTAAACTGCCAGAGGGCAGGGCTGGCTACTGGGAAGAATTGCTCCCTGAGAGGGTGGGGAGGCCCTGGCACAGGGTACCCAGAGAAGCTGTGGCTGCCTCTGGATCCCTGGAAGTGTCCAAGGCCAGGCTGGATGGGGCTTGGAGCAACCTGGGCTGGTGGAGGGTGTCCCTGCCCATGGCAGGGGGTGGCACTGGGTGACCTTTTAAGGTCCCTTCCAATTCCATGCTTTTGTCACCAAAAGTGCTGAAAACTCCAGTACGCCGACAACCTGGTGGGCTGTTAAAAATGAAAAAGTAAAAGGTCGAAACCTTTTACTTGCTGGACATGGTAACATGAGCTCCTCTGGGTCCTCAGACCTTTTCTTACAGTCAGTGCCTTAGGATTCACTTCTGTCACTTTTTGGAGACTTTTAGGGTGAGGGATCAGTGCAGCAGACATGCAGTGCCCTGCAGCCCAGAGGACCATGGAGGAAGAGCCCCGTGTTCTCCTGGCTGTGTGATGTGAGCTGAGCCACTGGTGTGTGCCAGCACCTGAGCGCTGAGCTGCAGGAACTGCTGGGGAGGAGTTCCGGGCTGGGGGTGGGACACCTGCAAAGCCAACAGGCCCCTCGTGCCCAGGTTGCCACTGGTGGCACGCACTCCTGGCAGCAGGACAGCAGCCCTGCCAGGCCATCAGGCTGCTCCTGCAGGCAGGGCCTGGGAGTTTTTTGGGGGTTGGGAGGGTTTTTTGGTTTTTTTTTCTAAGCTCAGCATAATGTTGTCTCCAGTTCTATGGAGAGCATGAATAAAACATTCAAACAGACATATTTTGGGTTTAAAAAAAATGAAGAACATCTCTTGAATATGTAGTTGAAATATTTTAATCCAATTTTTATGAACAAGCCAGGTCATGCATTTCTTCATGTTACCTGTATTTTGGACAATTTTTTGATGTTGTTTGCAAGACAGGAAAGCATCTGTCACAAATCCATATTTGCTCTTTCGATGATACTCATCCAGCCTGGGAGGGGAAACAGTAATGTGCAGTCTCTGTAATCCATGTTCAACTAAAAATAATAAGAAGAGACCTGAAGATAACAATTGGAAAGCAATCCTGTGTGATAAAACTAATTTGTGGTGTTTGCCTAGAGATCCCCCAGCTCCTAGACACGACAGTGAGAGATGTGTTTATTTATATTAGGAAATGGTAACATTTTATAAGGCTATTTTGGCCTTAAAACTCACAAATATCCAAGGGTCTGAGTAATTCATAAAGAGAAATTATTTCCCAGTATATTTTTCTGTGGATTGTTTACTTGGCTTTAGTTACTGGCTTGGTTTATTTAACACAAAGATTTTAAGACTTAAACTTTGTGAAAATTTTATTCTCAACATAAGCTCCTTATACAGATGTACCAAGCCATAAAACCAGAACTTTATCACTGAGTTTGTCTAATGAAATTTTAATTGCCAATTAACACTTGATACTTTGAGTTGTTTGGCACAATTAAATATTTCTTTGTATTGTTAACAGCTGGCTTATATAAAAAAGGCTTTAGTGGTGCTATTTCTGGAGTGAAAGGTTAACCAAATAGAAGGAAATATGTTGTTTTAATCAGATAGACATCAATTTGTCATGGTGTCTAATGCCTGTCCCAAGGCTGTTAGTTATAAGAAACAACTGTTTAATTTGACATTCACATGCAGTGGTGGCAGAGGGGTTACTCTGGAGTAAGCTCTCTTCCAGAGAGCTGCAGGAATTTGAGAATGGATCAGGTAAAACTCCAGGGAAAGCTCAGTGGAACCTTCCAGACAGGTGTCGAAGTAAGTGAAGAAGAAAAGCCATGGGTTCCTGTGAACCTTTGGCAAGTAGCAGTTGACCTTTCTTTCTCTGCACAGAAACATAGGAATTAACTTATAATTACTTTGATTTATCTTTTTTAAGATGAAAGACCAAAGCAGCTGTATTCTCCAGAACCTGAAGGTCAGGCTGTTCAAGGGTGATGGATGGGTGGGGGTGATTCTGATTTGTTTTTTGCTTCTGGCTGAAGCAGAATGACAAGGTGAGGGTACGGGGGTACAGACCAGAGGGGAGAGGTATCTGCACCCTCTGCTTTCCAGCTGCACCCTTGGCTGGGGAAGAGAAGCACCTTTAATGCATAGATTTTTCTGTTGAGTTCTGATTCACTCACCATTTTCTAGTAGAATTTGTAAGAGTAACATCCTAACTCCCAGATCACTGCCTTTGCAGGCACTAGCATGTGGCAAGGAGTTGTTGATTTGTTGGTGCTGTGATTTACTTCCAGGACAAACTGTCTCTCTTTGCTGACACGACAATTTAGGGCCCAGGATGTGAAAGCAAAGCTTTATTCAAGGTGCTTTTCCTTAGAACTTTAGCCATGAGGCTCCTCTGTGTGCTGCTGTTAACCATGCTGGAGTCTGTCCCGGAGCTCAGTGGCTGGCTCACACTCTGTGCAGTTCCTGCACTGCTGATTCCATGTGCTGGCTGTTTTGCAGACCTCAAGCAGTGGGAGGCACTCTGTGCGCATCACGGGGCTCAGCACCATCGACTTCCGAGCTGGCTTCTCCAGGAAGCCCACCTTAGACTTTAAAAAAACATCGAGCAGGCCAGTGCAAGGTTCGTTTCCACTTTAGTCCATGTTAACTAGCTTCTAGCCCCCAAAATCGAGTAGAGCTCTATGATGACCTTTGTGGTAACTCCAGGGATGCTATCAGTTGGTTCCCGAGGGGGCTTTGTGTCTGTGTGACATAAATACAGATATTTTTAACTATGCCTCAAAATTGCAGTGCTGTTTCTGTTATTTTTGGAGCTTCAGAAAAAGCTCCCCCTTAGCCCTGGGGCATGGTGAGGAGTTAATAAAACGCTGCTATTTCAGAAACACCTGTTGGAAATCAATAATTTAAACTCTCCCCGGTTGGGTCTCCTCACAGCTAATAAGCAGAACACAGCTCAACACAATTTAGCCTTTCCCTGCTCAGTAGGTAGGGGCTGGAGCTGAATGATGCATTCATGGGGTAGTGAGCCATGTAGATGGAATTTAATCTTTCATGTTTTAATTATCTGTTTTCTTTAGCACTTAAAATAGTGTGTTTCTGTTTTTGTAGGGATCCCTACCTTTGTGCTGCTGAATACCACAGGAATCCTGCTTCCAGCTAGAGTAGACCGACTGGAACTTCTGAGTATTACAGGGGAACTCCTTAAGACATTGCCTGTGAAATACTATCCTGATAGAAAGCCCTATGGACTATGGAATATTTCTGACTTCATTCCACCAGATGAAGCTTTTTTTGTTAAAATAACAGGCTATGACAAGGATGATTATCTTTTTCAGAGAGTTTCAAGTGTTTCATTTTCTAGTATTACTCCTGGTAAGACTTTAATTTGAATTGACTGTGCTTTTTTCTTATCTGAATCAGCTGAAATTGAGATCATGTATGCTTTTATAACTTAGGCAAGTACTTTCTGTGCTGTTTCCTTCCAAAGTTACATCTCTAGTTCGTGGTGGTCAATACCTACTAAGTGTCGCTTTATCAGAAACTGAGCTTCCTTTTAATAAAACAAAAGGATAGGATGTGTGTTAGTATCTGTTAATATACTTTCTGGGGAATGTTTTCTTTCTTCAGATGCCCCCAAAGTTACAATGCCCATGAAGACTCCAGGATATTATTTACAGCCAGGCTCTGTTCCTTGCCGTGTTGAAAGCCTTATACCTTTTACTCAGCGTTTTACTAAAGATGGAGTAAAACTGGGAGTGGATCAGTTCTTCAAGTAAGTAGTGACCTTTTTTCACAATGCTGCTTTATTTCTTGTTTATAGCTTATAAGATTTCTATTCTTATTCACTGCTGTGTGCTGCCTACATCCTGCTACTTCCAGTCTGTTATTTTTGGTGCTGTTCATCAGAGAGGCTGTATTCTGTGGAGATATTTATAATATTTATATATAGGTATATCTAGATATGATATATCAAGGAGGGTGTACACTCTGTACGTGTGATGATATTTATAAGGTCCTGGCCAAAATTCCCTCAGCTGTGTGCTCTGGAATTTTGATAAACTGGGTCTAAAAGTCTAGAAGGCAAATGGTTTTAATTTATGTTGTTAAAAGTTATGCGGAATTGGTAACTAGCTTTGTTTATGAAACACACCTCTCACTCTGGCCCCAGTGATACATAGATGACAGGGCATACATTAATTTGTTTGATTTTTTAATACCTTTCATGGATGCCCTAGAAGTATGTCCTGTGACCTGCCCCAGAAACTTTCATCTTCAGAAAATCTCTCAAAATATGAAAATTTATGTGGATTGTACCAGAAGGCTCTTCACATTTCTGTGTGGAAAAAGATCTTTGTGCCCTTTCTGTGTAGGGTGAAAGAAGAATAATTTAAAAAAAAAGGTAAATTCTTTAAAATAATCATGAAGTGCCCCTTTTAATTCTGTTTATTGAAACCAAAAGAGAAGTGTGTACTAGCAAACAGGGTCAGCAGCCTCCTGTGCATCCTGAAGCACCTCAGGAGCAGACTGAAGACTGAATTCTGCATTCCCCAGCAGGTACAGCATCCCCAAGTGACCACATCCTGCAGCTCCCTTGTGCACTGCTGGCAGTGTGAAATGCTGCAGCTTTGGTGTGGTTTGGTTTTTAATGAGGTGCCACTGAGACATAGCCCCAGCACAGCACCTGCTTGGGCTGCTGTGTAATGTTTTCCATTCCTTAAGTATCAAATCCCACGCTTCTTGTTTTTCACACATCCAGTACTGCTGATTTGGCTGCATTTTTCTTTTTCCTGTTACTGAGTAGATGAATGAACACATCATCTGAGTTAATTTAACAAAACATATCTCAAGCCAGATCTTGTTGGTCACAGTTAAATAGGATCTAATTCAGCTTGGCTTGTTTGCCTCTTATTTGTAGTGAAGTTCCCGGCAGGGTTTGTCCAGCTTAGTAGTTCAGTGCCGATTTGAGCTCTAGTATTCCTCTGCATTGAATGAGTTTTGTTTTGGTGTCAAGATGTCTTTACTCAACTGTTTTAATATTTATTTCAAAACCTAAGTGGTTTACGAAGTTGAATATCGTATTTCTTTTGTGACAGTTGTCTATGTGAAAATACCCTTAGAATACTACAGGTTTGGGGTTCATGAGGAGAAGAGACTTTGAAATTCAAATATTGTTTTTACTTTGGTTCCAGAGGGTACTGTCAGCTGCAACAATAATTCCTAATTTTAAATGAGTAACATACGTTAGGAAAAAGAATTTTTTGTAAAGTTGTAACAGCTTTGTTTTTCTACATTTCTGCATCCTGTGGTAGTGTAGTAAGAAATTTTGGATTTTGCTTAATATCCCAGTGCATTTTTGACCAGTCTGATATATCATTTCAAGAGCAGTAGTTGAGCACCTCATTCCAGTGGGAAATCAGTGGGAACAGAGCACTAAAAGTGTCTTTACAATCCATTCTGTACTATAAATAGCAGATTCCACCAATCCTGCAGGTATTAGAATCAGCAAAAATAAGACATGAAAGTCTGACAAGAAAGGCAATTCCTATAGTTAATCAAAATATTGTTATTTTGATTATCATGATAATTAAAAAAGTCACTCATAATGAACTGATATTTGTGGTTGCTGTTTAAGTCTAGTAAACCATGCAGAATATATCCCTCCAAACCATGTGCTAAAAAGTGAAATTATAGGTTTCATTTCTCCTTGTGAGCCACAGCCTGCTGCTGGTGAGTTCCCAGCTGGGTCTTGAGTGGGGTGGTGGGGGTGTCCGGGTGAGGTCAGATAGAACCTGAGCACCACCACGCTCTCTGCAGTGACTGAGAGCCAGGAGGTCATCTGGGCTTTGGAGTTTAAATGATTGTAGTTCCCCAGGCACCCAGACAAAGAGCCAAATCAGCAGATTGCATGTACAGTAAAATGAATTTGGTAGGTAATGGTGGTGCTGGAAGGTGCTGAGTTATCCTATGACGTGTGCTGTGACTTGTGTGTGGTTGCAGCTCCTCACCCAGAGCCCATGTGGGGAGCAGATGCCCCGAGCTGTGTGTTAGTCCTTGCTGCCAGTGTCGGTTTGATTTTATAAAACTTTTTTTAATAGCCCACCACAAGTCTTCGTGTTGCTGAGCTGTTCCATCCGCTAGACACGTTTCCCTTTGTGCTTCTGTTCTCAAGGCTTCCACGTTTGATATCTAGTGTATAGCATGAGTCAAGAAGGAAGCAGAACAGGATTGCCTAACCTCACTTTTAACATACTTTCCGTGAAATGGAGGAGTTTCTCACTCGTTTGGAAGAAACACCGCCTTATTCCTTAGTGCTGGCAGTTGCTCCCATGTTTGTGTGCCAGCATTGCACTGGAAATGTTATAGATTTGATGCATGAGATACCAGGTTATCAAGAGTAAGTATGAAGTAAGAGGGAACAAGTAGGAAGCCATTTAAGGTCACCATACACTGTTTTCATTTGTGGTGGGGTTCAATTGTCTGTCTCATGGTGCTACAACATTGAACTGCCATGCATATTCCAAGTCTCTTGTTCCTTCTGTATCCTTTAAGGGCTGATAAATCAATTTCAGACAAACAAAGGGGTCATTAATGTAGTGTTTTCCTGTAATGTGGCAATGACTTGCCAAAGCTCTCACAGATACTTTGGTGCTTATCAGTTTTGTTTATATGCCATAGTAACAGGCCACAGGGAGCACGGGGACACTGCAGAACCACTGGTTTGCTCATTTATGCTGTCTTCTGTTTGTCTGTAGCACCAGGAGTTTATAAAATGTGTTTTTGAATCACGAGAAACTGAGAATGTTTGTTTTGAAGCACATGTAACCAGCCTATGTAGCTACACTTCTATTCCTTCTTCCTTTCACGTTGTTTGTGATACCAACATGGTGTCACTGCCCAGCAGCCTTGGCCTTGCTGGGATCTAGAGAAAACCTGCAGTGATTCTCTGGATTCCTGTACCTGTGAGTTTGGGAAGCTCAGGTGGGAGGCTGAGCCCTTGTTGCCGTTTCTGCTAAGAGCCATGGGTTTGGTACCATGTACTGGCTCTGCACAGAAACTTGCTGTTTTCAAGGAATGTGTCTTCTGAGGTGGTAAATACAACACAGCGCAAGCAGCTGAGGGAATGACAGCACATACACTGCCTTTGGGTATTCTGTGACAATTGTTGACTTGTTAAAGGTTTAATTAATGATGTGCAAGTGGGATATTCTGCAAAATCTTATGAGAAAATATCATCCATAAAGTGACAGCCCCGTTTGATTCATCAAAGGGTTTGTCTTGCCTCTTAATGATTGTGAAATTCATTTATGTCTGCAGTCAGGAAACCAAGCAGGTGTAGCTCTTGGTTCCATGAGGGATTCAGTGAATGCCCTTTTTTCCTGCAGAGAATCATCCAGCATGAGTTGGGACATTGCCCAGGTGTCCATGTCTGACGAGGGCTTTTACGAGTGTGTGGCCATCAGCACTGCAGGGACAGGACGTGCACAGACGTTCCTCGATGTGTCAGGTGGGTCCCAGCTGCCCTTCTGGGGTGAATTACTTGGGCTCAAACACTTGAGACAGCACTTGGGGGCAATAAAATACATTCCCAGTTTTAAGTGTATTTTCTTATTACTGTTTTTTTTCCTCACCCATGTCCACAAGTGAGCTGAGGTTTATTCAGCAAACCTATTTTAAATATCAGCATTGGTTTGGTTTTAGTTCCTGCTATCAGTTGGACTTGCAGAATAGCTTTGACCTGTAGAATCTGAAGTGTAAATCTCAGATTTCAATTGTTCTCATTTTTATTTCAGTTGGTAGCAATTATATGTTGGCTTGATTGTATGTATATGTTAGCAGATACACAAGGAAGTACAAAAGTTATATTAAAATTTCTGCTTTTTACAATACAAAATTCAGTAAATTGTTGGAAATCTCATCTATTACCTTAAATTTCTTAAAAGTGGTAACAAAGATGAGAAGGTAAAATGAATGAGGTAAAATTAGGGCTAATCACAAAGATAATTTTGAATAAATAGTCGGTTTATTTCTGTCTGTGGGTGGATGGATGAAACCACTGCCCGTACTACAGCAAATTTTGTCACTTAATTTTTCACAGTTGCAATGCAGCTGGAGTAGGAGGGCAAAATAATTTCTAGTTTGTAACAAAGATCCATTCTGTACAGCCTTGTGTTGGTGTTGATCAGATATGAGTCTTGGAGCAAGTGAAAGCTGTTGCTGGTGAGCCGGAAAAACACTGGAGCAGTTAATTTTCTGGGGCAGAAAGGACGGCAGAACTCAAAACAACATTTTCAACTCAGGGTTTCATTGAAGGGCTTGAAATTGAAGTTGTCTTGCCTCTTATCTCCTGCAGTAGCTACTCCAGGTTAATTAACCTGGATTATGAATCACAGAATCACAAAACAATTCAGGCTGGAAGGACCTTTGGAAGTCATCTAGTCCAATTCACAGCTCAAAGAGAATTAGCTTCCAAGCTTGATTATGTTTTTCAGGAACTTGTCCACTCAATTTTTGAATGTCTCCAAGGGTGGAGATTTCACAAGTTTGTGGGCAGCCTTCAGTGCTTAACTACCCCCACTAGGAAAATATTTTGTATGTCTGGTCAGAATTTCCCCTGCTGCATGTTATGAACCAAGACTCTCATCTTTTTTTTTTTTTTTTGTCTCCCATGCCCTGAGAAGACTCTAATTGTGTATTCCCTAAAACAACCCTCTCAGCAGCTGAAGAGGGTGGCTCAATAACCCTTCACCTTCCCTTTTCCAGGCAGATATGTTCCTTTCATTGCACTATGAGTAAATTCAAAGAAATCAGTGTGATATCATTGATTTTATGCAAGGCAAAGTTTGTAGAGAAAGAGCCATCTTGGACCAAGGGGTCAGTTTGAGGAGAGGAACATCCTTTTATTCACACAAAGTAGTGAGTAGAGCAGAACAGTAACATCAGGGCTTACCCAAGTCCTGGTTCTAGAGCATTAATTTATATTTTGGCCACAAAAATCTTTCAAGCAGAAAGGATATTCCCAGATGCTTGTTCCAAACTGTGGCTTGGAGGCAAGCAGTTGTGGGCATAAAGATTCTCAGTCTGGAAGTTGCAACCATTCTCCTCATCAAAGAGAAACCTGAAAGAGAATCCTGACCTTTTTTTTTTTGTGATGTTGGTAGCACTTGAAAGTCAAGAGTAATAAAGGGAAAGCTCCAATATCCCCTCGTTTACAGAGCACGAGAGATGGACTGGGACTGAGTCACTGTGTAAACATGACAATTTGTTCTGTTCAGAGCCCTGCAGAGGATTAATGGGAGGGAGATGCTTTGAAATCCTTGTGTACAAATATTTGCAAAAAAATTACTTGAAATTTCTTCTTGAAGCAAAGTAAACAATCTTTTCAAGTGTTCTTGGTTTACCCAGCTGACAGTATATCACAGATAATCCATTCTGGCAACTGCTGTGTGAAAGGTATTGGAGCTGTGCCAACACTTTCTCATTTCACTGAAAGCAAACACTTGAGTTTGACTTTGTTTTACTCCGATTAAATCTTTAAAATGTCAAATGGCTCATTAGCTTGTGCAGCACCCTAACTGAAGGGCCAGTAAAGTGCTGGGGGATGGCTGAGTGTGAGCACTGCTGTGGTCAGAGGCTGGGGTAGTCCAAAACTTGTGTTATCCCACTCGACTGGTAGTCAAAAGGTGGGGATTCCAGTTATGTACTGGCCTCATCTCTCTCTTTCCTGACTTTAGGTAACATATTTGGTGATAAGCTTGTGGAAAGCATTAGAAGATTTTTTGTTTCTCCCAAACACCCCAAACCTAAAAGTACAGGGGAGAAACTCTATTCAGTAAGCAAGTGTAGCCTTTCTCTGACTCTCCTCTGCATGGGTTAAAGTCTGTGGATTTGGCAATGGGGGCGATTGCTGTCGGGACTGTTTGCAGGGAGGCAGAGCTGCACACCCAGCACACAGTGCTGTGCAGGGATCCAGCATGGAGCTTGTGAACCTCATCTAAGACCCCCCAGGAGACCTGGAGGAGGAGGATTTATGGCTGGTTCTGAGCTTAGGAGTAACTTTAACCCTTAAAAAATACAGTTGGGGTTTTTTTTATTCCCTGTTATCCTTGCTTTTCTTAGGATAGCTGTGTTTTAATGTGTACCGATGAAGATTTGGTCTTGGTCTTACAGCTGTCTCATTTCTGCACAAGCATCTCTCTCAAAGTATTATTTATTGTGGAGTTTTCTTTGTCCAGAAACCAGTCTGGGAAAAACCAAATGGAATATATATAATATTTTTAATGCATAAAGTCATACATAATTTATTTGCTTTCTTGAAATGTTGGCTCCTTGATCAGTAATATCTCAAGGAGGAGCAGGATAACTGCTGCTATTTTAAGCATCTGTGGTTTCGAAGTTTAATTTCAGTAGAAAATTATTGCATCTGCTTTCTTCTGGGACCGTGATAGTAGTGTACAGATGGGTTGGGTGGAAAGCAGATAACAACAATTACTGGGAGTTGTTAAATATGTACAGGATAATATGTATAAAATATATACAGGAAAAATAGTGAAATTCCCAGACATTTGAGTGGAAGTGAGAATTGAAGGATGTTGTACACAGCTGCTGCCTAGAGCAGCTCCAGCCTAGGAGTTCCTCCTGCCTGGCTGCCAGAGCTCATCCCATGTACCCAGGGACACCTGGTGTGTGGAAGTGCAGGACTGCCCGAGGTTGCTGTGGGCTCCAAGAGCTGGGGCTGGGACCCCAAGCCCCCAGCAGCTGGTGCCACTGGCCTGGGGTACCTGAACCCCTGGTCTGACTCCAGCAGCTGGCACCCAGTCCTCTCACACCAGTCCCCCAGTAGCTGGCACTTAGTATTTGCAGGGATACAGAGATGGGGCTGGGACTGAGGTTATCCAGAAAGACTTAAAGAAGGGATTTACTAATGAGAGAGGACAAGCTGTGCTGATCAGGGCAGGGCTGGGGCAGACAGGGCACTGACTGGTGGTGCTTTAGAGGAGACAGGCCCCTTTTATGCCCCTTCCTGCCTATTCCTCTCTTTTCTCCTCTCTAATTCATTTCCCTGCATATTCCTTCATGAGTTCACCAGCTACCCAGCTCCCCCACCATAGCAGGTTTGTGTCCTTACCAGCTGCACTGTGCAGGCTGGCCCCTCTATGCAATGATGCTGGTAATTTTTGGTGTCCTTCAGTCAGTATGAGGAGTGGCTGTGGGCATTGTGTCTGATGTCTGTCTGTCAGGGCTGTCTGCATACTGTGTTTATTACCTCCCCTTTTCTTACCCTATTTCATGAGGTTGTTGATCAAATAAGAGCATGGATGCTTTCTCCTTCCGCATTTTCTTACAGAACCCATCATGAAAATAACTTACTGATGGTGCTAGACAATAGTGGTGTTAACTTGGTTCCATTGTTGCTACTAGAAGAAATTCCTACAAACATGTTTTTTTCCATATACAACCTGTCAAAATCTAGTGTATAGCTCAGATGCTACCAGCTGGGGTCACACCTGGGGCAGAGATCGGGCTTGGAGGCCTGTGGTGGTCCTGTCTCCTCGGTTGCTGTGACACTGATCCCTTGTTGGCTGTGTTCAAAGAACACAGAGCTACCTCTTCTCATACAGGGTGTGATTTTTCATCCTACAGGATGTGTTAGTTTGGATCTAGACCAGGTGTGTCCATGTGATGTGATAGCTCAGCATCAGAGAACGAGGCTGCTGCTCTGGGTGGCTTCAGAATGGAAAATGAAACCAAATATAAAAACTGAATTATTAAATAACTCAATTCGTTAACTTTAATATTTAACCCCTAAACTATCAGATAAATAATTAAATATTAAAATATTGCAAAGTTTTTTTGTTCTGTAGCGTGCCTAAAGTTGTTCACCAGGAACGCACAAATGCCGAAAGGTTGCCAAATGTGTGTCTCTCACGCCTCTGTTCTCGGTTCCCGCAGAGCCCCCGCCCGTGCTGCAGGTGCCCGCTAACGTGACAGTGGTGCCCGGCGCCGGGGCGGTGCTGAGCTGCCTGGTGCTGAGCGCGGGGCGCTACAACCTGTCGTGGCAGCGGCACGGGCGCGACGTGCGCCTGCAGGACCGGCTGCGGCTCCTGGCCAACCTGTCGCTGGAGGTGAGGCCGGCCCGGCTGTCGGACGCGGGCAGCTACAGCTGCACCGCCACCAATGAGGGCGGATCTGCCACGGCTTCTGTCTTCCTCACCGTGCAAGGTAATGGCCGGACACCGCGCCCGCGGCTCGCTTGGCAGGGCTCATGTTGGAACAGGCTATCCACGGCCTTGAACAGGCCCATCCCTGCAAGTGTCCAAGGCTGGACAGGGTTTGGAGCAATCTGGATAGTGGAAGGTGTCCCAGCCCGTGACAGGGGTGGAACGAGAGGGGCTTTAATGTCCATTCCAACCCAAACTACTCTGTGATTTCATGAAAAATCAGTCAGAGCTAAAAAAGTATGAATGAGACCAAACAAATCGAGCTCTGGGCTGTTGCTGCATATCAGGGACAATTTTTTTTTTTTTTTAAGTATAAATGCAGTAATTGGTATTGGAACAAATACTTTTAAAATTTTGAAGTACCGCAGGATGTTTTTTTCCTATTTGCCTTGATTGTGTGGAGATTTGAACCTTGGTTCTTTGCTGCTTGGCTATGGGTGAGGAGAGACAGAACTCAAAAACTTGTGGAAAGAAAATGATTCTGTCACTTGTCGGTGATTCCAACAGGTTTCTGCCTGCAATGCTGCTGGGTCATAATTCTATGCAGAGGGGGTATGTTCATTAATGAACTTTGCTGCTCTGATTCTAGCAATTTGTTAGCTGATGGAAAACTTAGAATTATAGGAAAAAGGAAATATTGAATGGAATAGCTTGACCTAAGGTGCTCCAAAACAGAGGTCAAAAGTGGAGTTGTAACACTTCTTAATGGGTTGTAGTTTTTCCTATATTGGTTACCGAGGTGGAATAAGTAGGTGTGGAACCAGTTGTATAGGACCTAGTACAAATACAGCAGAATGAAGTGGTTTTTTTTCAATATCTGTTTGAATTACCTTTAGATTGCTACAGCAGAGTTATAACTTGATTTCTAACTAACTTAGATTTCTGTAACTTTTATTTTTAGCAAAGCTGAAAGGAAAAAAGTAATGAAAAGACCTCAACCACCATGCATTTGGAAAACCTAGTTTTGAACTGCACAGAATTTTTTCATCAAGACACTCATTCAAGCATGTCAAAGGCATCAAGAGAAGTGCCTTTCTCCCTCATTCGTCTCTTCCTGGGATTTAGATTTTCTTCCCTAATGTCTGTAGCTCAGCTGGGAGCTTTAACACAATGACCAAATTGCTTCTGGTGTTTTTTTCTAGTAAAGCTAAAGAAGTTTTACTGCTGCCACAGCAGAATATTGAGTTTCGAATCACTTATATATGTAGAGTGATTATATCAAATAGTTGAGAATTACATTTTGGCTGGTCCTGGTAGTGCTAACAGCTTTCAGGCATGTCTGAGAGAACCCTCTTGGGCAGTTCAGACAGCCTTAGCTGAGGGTCTGATTTAAGTTTTCTTTATTTCTCGTGAAAGATGCTTAGAGCAGAATAAATTTGTGGGAAACAATAAGGTGCAACTGATTTCAGCTTTCTGCAGTGGTACTTGTCTCTTTTTGTTTGGAAAAAGTAACCTACTGCCAGCCTTCCCAGTGGCTGCATGCAGGAGCTGAATGGCATCTGAAGGATTTGCAAACACTGTTACTTGTGATCATTTTAATTTGCCCAGACAAAATGATTTCCATCAGATTTCTGGGGATACTCAGTGTGTGACTGTCATGTACAACTTGCAGTGCTTGTTAAGGCCTGGAGTAATTTTCAAAAAATGGTTTTTATTTGGCAGCAAAGAGTAAAGGGTGGCCAGATGCAAGAGCTAAAGCTTTATGGGCTTGTCATTATTAACATGCTGAAGAGGGAAATTTGAAGTCTTGTTAATTGATGGAGATGAGTCTGTGCTTTGTGTAGTTGTAAGTAATTCAGAACGTCAAGTTAAATTCATCCTGAAGCCCTTTATTATTGTTGGACCAGCTCCATGTAGATCTCTGAATTTTGGATCATAAGAGAATAAACACTGCTTTCATCCCCATTTTCTCTTGGTGGAGGGAGTTAAAGCAGAGAACAAATGCTGATGGCTCTAAAAATAACCCAGCATCTGCTTTCCCTGCTGAAGTGAGTTGTAGTAAACCCGCGTTTTGAAAGCGTTGGGATTGATGCTTTTGTTTCTGAAAGGGAACATTCACGCGACTCCTGTGCCAGCAGCTGTGCAAATACAGTCTGGAATCTTCGTGGGGCTGACTTTGTGCCCTGGCTGTGTGCTCTGTGCTCAGGAGAACACACTGTCCCCATGACAGGGACACACGTGGGGCATGGCCTTGTGTGAAATATGGGCCTTTCTGTGCCCAGAGCGCTCAGGAAGGTCCTGCAGTGCAGTTTAAATCCCAAGGAGTACTGATGCTCATTGAGTGTTAGGACTAACTCAAAGGTGTGCTCAAATTCGGAGTTGTGAAATAGTGGCTACATAGTGTGAGTTGCTCAAGTCATCCCATCAGATTGGTCTTGTATGGAAACATAAATGAATTTATGAGGGGATTACTTACTTTTTCAGGTGTCTAGAGGGGTATATTGCAGCTGTGTGAGGCTGGAGATTGGTTAGGAGTGTGAAACGTGGGTGACCTATGTATTTTTCAATATGTTTTTCACTGTTGACTGAAATTCCATGAACATTGAAACCTTTTCTTTCTGGTTTTGTTACAGTCAGGTGAAATATGAGTTTGCTATTTGCATATTTGTTAGGTTCAATTAATATGGCATATTGTGGTAGCTTGATGTTTTGTTTGTGGTATTTTCATATATATATATAAGTAATATTGATTTGGGGGGGAAATGTGGGAATTTGGGCTTTTTTAAAAATTGAAACAGTGTACATGCTGACGAGATTGATTTGTGGTGGCTTTTTTTGTTTCCTTCCCTTCCAAGAATTTCAACTACACCATAAAACCCCAGAAATTCGGGTGATGCCAAATGTGATTTTATGGTAATCTTGGTTTTTCATGTGTTCTGTTGTAAGAGAAAACAAGGAAGGGATTATCTAGATTATTGCAACTTTCTTTTCCCTCTACCACACAGCTGTGTAATGGGGGGGAGACTTTTACGTCTTTGGCTTGTGTTTCGGTTGGGATTAGTAGAGATGTTTTGAGTTATTAATCTGGGCACGTGATGAATTCCATTATTGGGTTAACAAGCAGTGAAATCAGGAACCTGCTCAGGTGTATCTCTTTAGCTGAATGTAAATGTAGATGGAATAAAATCATACCTGCGGTATTTACTGTTCTGTCCACGCCACGGACATGGTGGGTTTCCTTCCTCTTATCATTTAAAGATGTTCAAGTGCGGGTCTGGTATCACCATCACAGCTGAAAGGCATTTTCAGCACTTGCTTGCAGGGAGAGCACTGTGAAACAATGCAGTGTTCCAGCCACACCTGCAGGAAATAAGCAGATTTATTATGTGTTCCACCTGCCCATAGGAGAAATCAAATGTCTGTTTGCCTTTGGGCAGTGAAGACTTGTCATTGCTGTAGTAAGAGTTGGGCAAGTGCTGTTTGGCCAAGCCAAGGGGTGACAGGAGTGCTGTCCTGCTCTCTGAACAGCTGCCTTAGATGTGCAGTGGGGGAAAGTGGGTCCCTGTGCTGCCTGAGGGACTGCTGGGGGCACTTTCCAGTGCCCAGAACTTGAATACAGTTGAAGATAAAAAAATAGTCCAGGAGACAACATGTGTGACTTGGCTCAACAAAGCAATGCTGATACTCAGGTACATCCCAGGCAGGAGCAGAAACCAGATCTGGATAAACACAGTGGAGCTCTCAGCATCAATGTACTAATATCTGTTAGAATTCCAGGGAAGAGACTGTCCAGATGGATGAATTAATAATTCTGAATTTTTTCTGCTCTTTTCTCTGAAAAGATACAATAAAAAAATAAATATCCTTGTCTTTCAGATCTCTCTCTAACTGATCGTGTCAATATTGTTCACTTACAGATCTGTGGATACACACTGTAATAGTGGGCAGAGAGGAACTGATTATACTGCTCTGCAATCTTTAAACACTGAGAAAATGGGGAAGGGAGTAAAACTGAAGTATTATTGCTTCATTTGCTACTTCAAATTTAAACTTCATTAAATGCAAGGTGTCTATGCTAAAGAATGAAAAGCAGTTCAGGGCCTTCTGTGCTTCTTTCTAGGCTGTTCTTTGGAGCTATCTGAGGCTTGGAGCAATCTGGTCTAGTGGAAGGTGTCCCTGCACATGGCATGGTAGAGTTAATGATCTTTAAGGTCCCTTCCAACCCAAACCATTCTGGGATTCTGTTTCTTTACTTGCAGCATGTGGGTGCCCCGCTGCAGAGTACCAGGATGAGGAATGCTGCAGGACAGCACATCCTGTGCCTTGGTGGGGTTGAGAGGAGATTGGGAAGGGGATCACTGGGAATTTGATAGCTAAGTAGGGCAACTGGCAAGTGAATAAGGCAAGATCATGTGTGAAGATGATATTAATTTTTAATTAGGTTCACTTAGTTGATGCCAGAAGAACAGATGAATGTGACTGGCTGATGGATGCTGAAGGCTTCTTTCTGTTTATCCCTCTTGAATGTTCTGACCTGTCTTTATGCTGTACAGCTCTGGTCTCAGCTTGCTGTTTAAACAAGAACCTTTGTCACAGCTTCTCTGTTTGGGCAATTTTTCTTCTGCACTTATTTGGCTTGTGAATAAAAGCATAAAATTGAATTGAATATTAATTCACAGAATCCTAGAATGGACCATAAAGCCTATCTCATTCCATGGGCAGGGACACCCTCCACGATCTGAGGTTGCTCGAAGCCCCATCCAACCTGGCCTTGGACACCTCCAGGGATCCAGAGGCAGCCACAGCTGCCAGGGCCTCCCCACCCTCCCAGGGAACAATTCTTTCCCACTATCCCATCTATCCCTGCCCTCTGGCAATGGGAAGCCATTTCCCCTTTTTCTGCCACTCCAGGCCCTTGTCTCTAAGTCCTTCTTCAGTTCTCCTGGAGCCCTTTTAGGCTGTGGAAGGCACTCTGAGGTCTCCCTGGAGCCTTCTCTTGTCCAGGTGAACACCCTCAGCTCTCCCAGGCTGGCTCCAGAGCAGAGGGGCTGCAGCTCTGGGGCCTCCTCTGGGCCCTCTGCGGCAGCTCCACATCCTTCTCATGTTGGAGACCCAGAGCTGGAGGAGGCTCTGCAGGTTCGGTCTCTTGAGAAGCTTTACACGTGATCTGTGTTGTTTAACAGGTTTTATTCTGCAGCCTTGAATGAGAGGGGCACTGTAAGGAGCTTGTGCTTCTCCTTTAATCTACGAATCCTCACCTCTGAGATACAGAGAACAAAGCAAAGGAGATTAAATGGACCTGACATACAAGAAAGCCCCTCTGTGTGCCTGCCTGGTCCCTGGTTGGGCGAGAAAACAAATGGTTAATTGGTGGCAAATGGGGCCTCACTGATTTTAGTCAATATCTTGATTATTACAGCTGTGTATATTGACTTTTTTCTAATCATTTTATTACAATTATAACACAAATTAAAATTTCTTTCATCTTCTGCTCACCTGATAATATTGTGCAAAAATACTGGCATGGTCAGTGGTGTGTTGCCAAAGCATGATGTGTAGTTGCCATCAGAGCCAGTTTCCTAATCCCAACAGGAGACTTTCCTGTGACCAGAACATGCAGAATACCCCCAGCATCTCTTGGCAGGATTTCAAACCAAATAAAAATAGCTGAGCCACCTGTGCACCTCATGAATCACTTGAGGACAGTTCTGTAATGTGCAGCCATTTCTGACCCCTTCCTGCCCGCTGCTCTCTGGATTCAGTCCTGGTACTTCTGGAACTATGCGTCTGCCCTGCTCTGGTACCTTTCCTCTCGGAGCCCAGAGGCTTCAGAATTGTTACAAAGCATTGTAGGGACTTTTCAGGACCCTGCAGTTTTTATTAAATTTAGAAGTGAATAACTTGGGGAAGGTTAATGGGCATAGATTTAAGAAATTAAATGATAAGGCATTATCTGTATTTGTGTTTATGATTTTGCAACTGTGTGCAAACTGGTTGCAGTTTATTACTGAATTTCTTCCTTCCTTGGCAGTGTAGCATACCCTGTTACCAGTCCAGGAACCCCTTATAAGCTCACAGGTTTAGTTAATGCCAGAAAACAGAGGCCTCCTATCCTGGCAATCACCTTTCTGCTCCCCTGAGCTCCCCAGGTGCCACAATGCAGACAGGAGTTCTCCTCCAAACATTGTAATTCTTTTCAAAGTAGAGGGTTTATGTGCTTAATAGTGGCATGCAGGTAAGTTTGCATGAGACGCTAACAGCTGTGAATTAGTCACAAAGCTCTAACACAAAATGTGGTGCAGTTAAGTCCAGGACTTGAATTCTGATGGTACAACTCTGTTTCAGTACTAATATTTTCCATTGGAGCCTTGGTCTCCTGTTTAGCAAGATATACTGCAGAACAGATCCTTCCATAGTCACAGTGTTTTTGATTCCCTACCTTGCAGCTGCAATGTAGCGTAATTAGTCCCTGTCAGCAAGTGAGGTTGGACCTGCAGAGGCACAGGCATGTTGGGGCAGCAGAGTGGCTCAGCTAATAATGCCCACAGACTTGCCAATCTGTATTTCACAAATTTGTGCTGCCTCTGATACACCTTTCCCTCTAAGAAGGGAAAAGATTTCCTGCTGTCCTTTTGGTGTTTGAGTATTTGAAAAACCATTTAATAACTCATTATCTCACTTTCTGTCAGTCACTAATTCCCCTCTCTGTGGTGAGGTCATGGGAAGATTGTTTTCCAAGATTTGTGTTTTAATGCCATTTGCTTTAAACCTGCTTCCTGAACCCCACATTTTCTCTGCCCTGCAAGGAGGCAGAATTTCCTTTAGCTCTCTCCTAGGAGCAGCACAGTCTTCTGCAAGAATACTCTCCGTTCAGGCCAGAACACAGTGGTTTTCATTGAGCAGCTTTTTAAGCAAATCGTGTTACAACACAGGACTTGGACAGTAATCTTGCTCCCAGCAATGATAAGGAAAAGAGCATGGTATTAATTCTTCCAGAAAGGACTGTGTTGTGGTGTTGTGTTGCTGTATACGACACCCTGAACTGGAAAGGCTGATGCTGTTCACCTGGACACTGTGTAGCACGACCCCCACCTTGTCCTGGGTGGATTACACCACACATAAATAGGTGCTGTGTGCTGGCTCTTACACACACTGCTCCTTAGCAGCCACTGAAACATGTCAAGTGTCACCTGGGCCAGTGGGATGGGGTAATTTCCACTGGAGCCAAGAAAAAAGGGCTGTGCAGAGCAGCCTGAGATGTGAGGTGCCTCTGTTTTCCATGTGTTCAGCCTCTTGGACTCCCATGAATGAGACAGTTGGGCTTAGGCTTTTGTCCTGTGGTTTCTCCAGGAATGAGCAGCCACAGAGGAATCGTATCAATACAGAGAATGGGGACCAAAAGGCAAAGCCCAAAAGATGAAAATTGGTAGTACTTACGTTGTAGCAGCCAGTTTCACATCTCAACTAACTTTTTATCCATGGGTTTAGATCTTGTTGCCCCTTAACCTTTGTTAAGACAAAGTCATGCATACCATAAAAAGTGTCTGTTGACAAAGGTAACTGCTTTGGTGGTCATTTTTTATTGAAGAAATCTGTCTAAGGATTATGGAATCACAGAGTGGTTTATGCTGGAGCCACCTTAAAGCCCATCCTGTCCCACCCCCTGCTCTGGACAGGGACACTTTCCACTATCCCAGGTTGCTCCAAGCCCCATCCAACCTGGCCTTGGACACTGCCAGGGATGGGGAGTCCACCTGCACATATGTTCTGACTTTCATTCTTATCCCTCAGGTTGCATTCTGACAACTGACCTACCTGAAGGTTTGTGGGCTTCAGTGTCCAGCAGTTGAATAAATTTAATAGAATCACAGAATGGTGTGTGTTGGAAAGAACCTTTAAAGCTCATTTTGTTCTGACCCCTGACATGGGCAGGGACACTTTCCAGGTTGCTCATTGTCTAGTGTTTGTCAAAATTGGCTCTGTTGCTGCTTTTTTAACCCCATCTCAGGTAGGCCAATACCTGAATCCTGACCTAATGCCTGTTATAAAGGTGGTTTATGCTGAGATTTGGTTGACTGTGCCAGTGGAAATAAGTGGGCTCTGACCTTCATTGGGTTGCTTTCTCACCATGGAGCTATTTGAAAATGAGAATTAAGTGCTTGTTTTCTAACAAGACATTTTTAATTGCTGTTTTTAATTTCTTTTGTTAGAACCCCCAAGGCTTGTCATTTCACCCAAGAACCAGACTTTTAGAGAAGGCTCTGAAGTGTCCATCAGGTGTTCTGCCACAGGGTACCCAAAGCCAACAGTTGTATGGACACACAACGATATGTTTATCATTGGCTCCAGCAGGTGGGACTTGGAGTTGTCTCCATTTATTTTAATATCATATGTGAGGAATAAGGTTTGAATATTCAACTATTTCCACAGGAGTCTGTGAGTTTTGGAAATAGTACCTCAGTCTTTACTTCTCTAAGTCTTTAATTGCAATTACCTCATTTCTAACAGAAAAACACTTTAGCTCTCTTCTCCAGGATTTTTTACAAGATTAATTTATGTACTTTTCACAAAATGTAGTGCTAGATAAAATAGTGTTTATCGTGAGAAAAAATCACAAACCCAGAAACGCCTATTTGTAAACCATCTGCTTGTGCTGCTGTGGCTGCTTGGAGTGTGGATATAACCATTGCTCTTTCTAATCATTTTGGTTGGTCCCCTGTGTGTTCCTAGGTACAGAATGACCCCAGAAGGCACCTTAATCATAAGAAAGGCAGTTCCCAAAGATTCAGGAGTTTATGGTTGTTTGGCAAGTAACTCAGCTGGGACAGAGAAACAGACGTCCACCCTCACATACATCGGTAAGTGAGAGAAACGGTATTGTCAAATTAAAAAAATAAACTAATTCATCATCGGGGGGAAGAGCTGTTAAAATGAGTAGAACTTTGCAGAACATACTGGGAGAAATTTCAAAAACCTCAGAAGAGATGTTGAACAGCTCACAAATGACCCTTTTGTTTTCTGTTCAAACCTGAGTACTATTGTTAGTATTTGGAGCTTGATACTCTTTCTAAAAAGAAAGCTTTTTAGGTTAAAAAATCTTTTTTGCTTTAAAAAAACCCCAAAATTGGGTCTTACTTTGGGATAGACTTGGAATCCTGAGTGGGTCTTTGGAAAAGAACTTGTGTTTCTGTATCAAAATACTATGTTAAAATATTGATAGAGTATTAAACTGCTTTATAACCAACATCTGCCTGGAGGAGGAGAATGACTCTTCATGTTTGTACTTTCTGCCTGGTGAAACTTTTCTGATTTTGTCCTTCTATTTCCTGTACATTCTGCATATGTTTCAGGTGCTCTGGACCAGACTTTACTTTTCCTTGTTTCCCACTGTTTATCTTTCACTTCTAAGTCTGTTTGACTTTTAATGCAAACATTCTTCCATTATAACAAGAGAAAATAAGAGTCTTTAATGGTTTATATCTTAAAAATGATCTATGCTCTGGGCAAAGGGCTCATTTTTTTCTGTCTTGTTTCTTTTTAGAGGGCCCAACATTGACCATAGTTCAGAGTGAAATTCTGGTTGGTCTTGGAGACACGACTGTTATGGAGTGTAAAACAACTGGAATCCCACCCCCCCAAGTGAAATGGTTTAAAGGTGTGCTCATTGCTTGGTGATTGAGACATTTATTTAGCAGCAATATTCAGAACAATGATCTGGAAGTGACTTCCTTTCTCTCAAGAGCTTTTTGTTGTATTCAACCAGTGACAGACCTGAGAAATTCTCTAAATCTAGAAGAAATGGCATTGACCTCTAGGGCATAAATTCCTGCTTCTTTTTAAATATGGTGAATAAACACACTGTAGCATAATTAATAATAATAGTAAAACAAAGCTGAGCCTCCTGCCTACTTAAATAATGTTCGTTCTTCTGTCAGAAAATGTTTAGCTTTATGCTACAAAGATCACAAAACCTATTTTCTGTAGCCTTTTCTGTCCTGTTTTCATGTAGCCTCTAATTAGGGAAGGAGAAATACAGCCTGATACACTGCCCTAATGCTGATCTCTGCCCAGAGGTACTTGGGTTTGTGTTTACCCTGTTGAATCAATAAATCAAAAAGGATGTATTTAATGTAGTAATGAATTTTTCCTCTCAGTTGAGTGAGAGTCAGAGTTCTCATCCACTGAATTCATACAGCTGTGTTGTGAACTAACTCAAACTTGGACACTGTTTTGTTGGGATAATTTTGATAAATATAGGTATTTATCATATTTGATGTAAACAGTTATTTTGCCTTTTTCTATCCGGACTTAGGTGACTTAGAGTTGAGGGCATCAGCGTTTCTCATTATTGATACTCATCGGGGACTTTTGAGGATCCAGGAAACACAAGAGCTGGATGCTGGTGACTACACATGCGTGGCCACCAACGAGGCAGGGAGAGCTGCTGGCAAGATAACTCTGGATGTTGGCTGTAAGAGTTAAAACCTGCATGGGGCACACTCAGGTTATAGAGTTTCTGTACTGGTCAGGGGATGGTGCCTTGGCTCCCCAGATGTTTCTAATGGATCTCTGTGTGTGCTGGGAACACATTTTGGTGCTGTTGGCTAAGCAGTTTCTTTGTTCCACTTGGACTCCAGCTTGGAATCACAAAATGATTTGGGTTGGAAGGGACCATCTGTTTCCAGCCCAGGCGTACTTCTTTTGCAAAGTGTAAAAGTTATGGGGAGAGAGGCACAGGAGGAGGAAGCTGTTCAAACCTCAACCTAACAAAATTCTCAAATAGAGAATTAATTACACAAACTTGAGTTACTATGTGAGGTTATTGTAATTTAGCCCTCCCTCTCCTCTTTTCCTAATTCTTTCCATCTGCCTGTGGCCTGACATATCACGTCCTGTTAAATGTTCCTGTCAGGCACATCCACTTTCTGAACAAGTGGTACTCTTTGCAGAAGACAAGGAATTCAGCAATGCTGACACTTAAGGTGTTTCTAGAGTTGGGAATGGTAGAAGAAAAACTGTACACAGTGGGACATAAATTGAGGTCATCTGCAGTGCAAGATAATGGGATGGCTGTGTAGCAATGCTCACTTCGGGTGTGTGCTCTTTCCCCAGCTCCCCCCGTTTTCACGCAGGAGCCGGGTGATGAATCCGCGGATCTGGGCTCCAACGTGACACTGCCGTGCTACGTGCACGGCTACCCCGAGCCCAGGGTCACGTGGAGGAGGCTGGACGGGGCTCCCCTCTTCTCCCGGCCCTTCACACTCAGCTCCAGCAGCCAGCTCGGGACAGGAGCACTGGCCATCCAGAGTAGGTGGACTCAACCTTAAAAGAACAGAATTCCACAAGGAACCAAAGCATTTGTGAGGCCTTTAAGTTACTACATGACCCTATTAAATTAGCTCTGTAACAAGACTGGATTTTTATCACAGATTGTGTTTCTGATACTGACATCATTGCTGTTGACGTGCAGTTCAGTTTGCTATGAGCTTGTGAATTCAGTTGTGTTTGGTCATTGGCTTCACTTTCTTCATGCAAATTATTTTATCTTTGTTGAAATATATGTGGGCTATAGTTTCTGGTAATGAGGAGCCATGAATTTTCATTTTTGATGGTTTTGTTGGTTTGGTTTTGTGTGAGGTTTTTTTGTTTGGTTTTGTTTTGAGTTTTGTTTGGTTTTTTTGTTTTGGTTTTTTGGTTGTTTTTTGGTAGCAAATTGGTTCTAAACTCACTGGTTTAGATCTGTCCTAATTTGGGTAATAATTAAAAACTCTGCAAGTAGCTTTGTGATTTTGATTGTTTTGGAGCATTTAAGTCACTCTTATGCTAAGTGATATTATTCTGTTTTCTTAATTAGCTTTTTATTCCTCTCTATATTGTCACTGCTTCTGTACGTGGTGACTGGTGGAAAGGAACGCTCTGTTTCAAACGGAGTGTTCGAAGGTGGCAGAGACAGGAACACGGTGTCCATGTGGAGAGGGAGGGTCAGGCTGTCCATGTATCATTTCAGATGCTGCAGTCAGCTCTCTTTTCTCCCCCTGTAGATCTGTGGGTCAGTGATGAAGGGACTTATATCTGTGAAGCTGAGAACCAGTTTGGAAAGATTCAGTCCCGGCCAGCCACCATCACAGTAACAGGACTGGGTAAGGACAGTGCATGGCAGTGGGAGCTGCTGTTGTTTGGGCAGCAGACAGGATGCCTGGGGCTTATGTCCATACATGCTGACCTGTATGTGTGCTGTAGTTATGTATTATCCATATAAACTGAATTAGAAAATGTTTACATGGAATATTGTAATTGATTTCAGTGGATTTTGCTTGTTAGAACATTTTTTCACTGTCTGCACCAACTGGAATTAGGTGTACCTGCACTTTAAACATGAACCTTAAAGAAGTGATTTGTCCTGTGGGGTTTTTTTATTCCTAAGTAAATTTGTTGAGGAATGAAAAATCACCATAATGATGAATGCTAATGATAGGGTTCCTGCCACTTAATTAATCTAAAAAAAAAAGAGGCAGCAATGAATGTGGTGGTGTCAGTTTTGAGATGAGTGGGAAGGAATCAAGAAGACAATGCATGTCTGGCCTTGACCACAGAATCCCAGAATGGTTTGGGTTGGAGGGACCTTAAAGCCCATCTCATTCCACCCCCTGCCATGGGCAGGAGCACCTTCCACTATCCCAGGCTGCTCCAAGTCCCGTCCAACCTGGCCTTGAACACTTCAGGAATCCAGGGGCAGCTGGAATCCAGCTTCTCTGGGCACCCTGTGCCAGGACCTCACCAACCTCCCAGGGATGAATTTCTTCTCAATATCTCATCTAACCCTACTCTCTTTTAAATATCCATGCTGTTCAAGGCTTGGTTATCTTAGTTGGACAATTGGCAATAAAAGGGAAAATAATGCAATGGAATGTGTACATTTGCATGAGGATAAGAAGAGTCTCTCTGCCATCAAAGAAACCATTTGTTAACTTCAGACATGTTGCAAGGGCCAATAATAGTGATAGTGTTTGATAGACAT
Source organism: Rhipidura dahli (assembly GCA_013399225.1). Classification (NCBI taxonomy): domain Eukaryota; kingdom Metazoa; phylum Chordata; class Aves; order Passeriformes; family Rhipiduridae; genus Rhipidura; species Rhipidura dahli. The sequence goes on along the minus strand of VXAC01006559.1, from coordinate 131,140 downwards.
GGTTTTATCTGTTTAAAAGTATTATTTAATGCCCACTTAATTTAATTTCTCAGACGTTTTCCCAGGCGTGCTTGCTGTTGGCTTTTCACAGAATGTGCAGATTTTCTGCTGGGCTGTGACCTCTCTTCTTATCCTTCCCAATTTCATGTCCAATGGAAATTACAGCTAACTTTTTGTCCTCTCCAAACCCACTACTTCTGTTCTTCAGTATTTTGCCCAAGTAAGGAAAAATGATACATCAACTTGGTGCCAGTGGAACATGAGTTCCCGGGGAAACCCTTGATTGGATGCAGTTTCAGTTGGACAGCATCTCCCATTTGCTGCTGTTCCTTAGGCTAAGGAGCACTGGTCATGTATTTACCCAGCTCCCCATCTCTCCTGTTCTACCCCACCCTGACATGGGTTTCTCTTTTTTTATGCCTTCAATTTAATACTAATTTAATTTAATACTTTACATGAATATATAAAAATTCCTAATAATTTCTTCTCATTGTTCCTTTTGTTCAAGTCACTCCTCTGATTGGAGCAAGCCCGGCCACAGCGAATGTCATTGAGGGCCAGCAGCTCACTTTGCCTTGTGTTCTGCTTGCTGGAAACCCCATTCCAGAAAGGAGGTGGATTAAAAATGGTGTGGTGGTAAGACTGCTTTGTTTCCTGTGAGATTTATTGGCAGAGGAAAGCTACCACTGACATCTCAAGGCATGATAACAGCTTGGTTTAATTTACAAAAGTTAATGTGATCACTGCCTATAGCAGAGAATTTCTGACCCTGAAGCACAGATGAGGGAATATGAGATGGCAGTGGCAGATGTGGAGGTCTAGAAAAGAACTTGGAACCAAAGTATTTGAGAATTATCCTTTTATCTTCTATTTTGCTTGCTCTCAAAGGGGTTTTATGCATTTTTGTAGCTTGTGAACTTCAGCTGTGGACTCTGAATATGGGAATGCTAGTGGAATGTACCTACTAGAATGACAAAAGTGGGTTTTTTTAAATAAAGTTACCAGAAATTTTCTGTAGATTTAGGATGTTTTAACACTTTGCCTTTTCCTGTTGCTGATGGGCTGAGGTAAATACTGGTATCCCTATTCCATAGCTTCCTTTCCTGGTGGTGCTCTACTCAGAGCATGAAGGAGTGTGTTTTCTTTCCCCCCTGGGAACACATCTAGGTGACCTTTAAGGTCCCTTCCAACCCAAACCACTTGGAGATTCTAGGAAGGTGCTGTCAACACCACACCTGGGTTGGGTGTGTGAGTGAAACTTCAGTTCTTTAATACTAAAATTTCTGACTTTACCCTTTGAAGCTGCTTTTTATCTTTGTGTCTAATTTCTCCCTAAAACTCTTTCTGCACAACTGGAATTAAAATATTGTAGCAAAATGCCTAATTCATTGTCACAAAGCAGAACCTGGTACTGCCTGAGCCCTGTTCAGGTTTCCTGCTCAGTTTAGGTGTTCCTGGGAATCACTGGCTTTTCCTTAGGCTATGCAGGGAGCACAGGCTGTAAGCTCTGTGAGAAATACTGGCAGGATCCTCCTTGTTGAGTTGCTAATTCCTCTCTCTAGTAGTGCTGGTTTCCTGTCATTGTAAACTGCTGGGAAAAGCTGCGCTCCAAGGAAAGTGTTGGAGTAAGTTACATTTAGAGAAGAATTCAGCTGCTTCTGAGTGTGACTGGAACAGATTTGCTTTCTAACAACCCTTGATGAGGGACGGCTGTGCTGCCAAGCTCAGGGTGTTTGTAGTTGCCGTAGTATATATAACTCTTCAAGGGTTACTCGTTGGTGGAAGTTACAATTCTCTTTCACAATGGTTTGCTTCAGAGCTGATCTGTTTGATGGATATGAAAGTCAGAAGGTTATGATAACTGTAAAGGAAAATAATCTACTTGTGGAAGAAGAACAAGTCATTGCACTCATCAATTACTGGAATAGCCAATAAAAATGCAGTGAAATAATTGAGCTAACTTTGGGTTTGCTTCAGTTAAAAAGAGGAGGGGCAATGCAGGATGTGCTGTGGCAGAGCAGAGTGGCTCTTGCAGATCTTAATCTCACTCCAGCAGTAAATACGAGGTGCTACTAAAACTCTTAAGTAAAATTAGCTTTGCATGAAAGATGGAAAGTAGGAAAAGCTCTAGTAAAATTCTCCAGGAACACATAATTTTTAACAATGTGACATAGTCTAGTAAAGCCACACTGCCTCCCGAAGTGAACATTGTCAGGGAGTATTTTCCCAGTGAAAGGTTCCGTCTCTCCTTTGGCAGCTGGTTCCCAATCCCTACGTGAGCGTGCGCAGCGACGGGAGCCTGCACCTGGAGCGGGTTCGGCTGCAGGACGGGGGGGATTACACCTGCATGGCCAGCAGCGTGGCGGGCACCAGCAACAGCACCACCACTGTCCACGTGTTTGGTGAGCAACAGGCCTGGCCTTCATGCTCGTGGGCAAGCAGGGGCACCACTGACCATGGCAGCTTTCACTGCTTTGCTGCACTTACACCAACTTCCCACATTTCCTCTTTTGTCATGATGCTACTTTGTAAAGTAACACGGGGGAGATTGGGTCCACTGCGCAGGGAGGAGCTGAGTGATCAAAACTGCTTTTCAAGTAAAATCAAATAAAACTATGTTGTGTTCACAAAAGATCCTCATTCAAAGGCTGGGCTGTGCAGTCTTCATCTGGCTTAATTAACAAACAGGTGCAAGTGGGAGTTTGCTGGGAAACCGTGAGAAGTGCTGTCTGAATGTTTCATAACTGGGGTAAGGAAGCACAGCTCATGGGAGAATTAGAATGAAAGAAATTGAATTATGAGTTTGGTAGAAGTCATAATTTGTTTGTTGTTTTTGGTGTCATCCCCGTTCTCCTCCCCTTTATGTTTTCTCTTTAATTAAAGCATACCAAAAACTGTACTGACAGCAAGACAAAGTGTTGTTAGCACTCTGGTAACCCATCTGTGTTTCAGCTGAATATATTTGTGTTAACTCTGTGAGGCCACAATCACTTCATGGTTTCTCACGTGTTAAATTTTCTCACGTGTTAAACTAATAATGGAAGATTTATTTTAAGCTTCACTGAAGATGCTGAAACCTCCTTTTATATAAAGAATGACTATAAGTTTTTAATACAGGCAAGTACTCATAAGGTCTTCCATGTCAACACTGTTTTTTGAATATTTCAGAGCTTGAGAACAAAAAGGAATATCTTTGTGCTTGTTTAGAAATATCTAGGTTTTGCTATTGAAGCCTTAAATCTCACCTTATTTTTCTATTAATTCTAAGGCAGCTCAGCTGAGTGAGGTAATTGGGGTCTGTTTTCTCCTGTTACTGATTTTGAGAAGGAAAACCTAAAATGTTGTCAGAGGATAATGTAACAAAGCCTTTCTGAAATAATTTCAGTCAGTGAAATGCCTGCAGTTTAAAATTGCATGTACATAATGCAGGGATAAGCTTATGGCTGACAGGCTCTGTGGTGAACAGGGAGTTATTCTGTCCTGAAAGGCTGGAAAGTGGCTCCTTGTCCATTTTAGGGTTGGAGAAGAGGCTGAAAGGTCCCAAACCCTGCTTGCCTGTAGGAAGTAGTAACTGAATACAAGGATTCTGTCATAATAGTTGTGCATGTTAAAATGTGTTCTGCATGTCTTTAATATTTGCCTGTGTTTGTAGTCCTGCCTGTCATTCAGCACGGACAGCAGATATTCAGCACCATTGAAGGAATCCCAGTGACACTGCCCTGCAAAGCAAGTGGAGTTCCCAAGCCGTCCATTGTCTGGTCCAAGGTAATCCCTCACCTTTGAGCTGGTCATACTAAAAAATGGCCTGAACACGTAATTTAGTTGTCATAAAAACTATATTCAAAGAGCACGGCCCAAAGCTCCAGTTGTGAGGGACCTGGAAATCTCTGTTTATTCAGAGCTGCTTTTGTTTCTTAGAGCAGAACTTTTGGCTGTGGTTCTGCTCCAGCTCAATGTTCTAGTCTTTGGCAGGGCTTAGGTTATCGCTGTATCTTTATGGGTTTTACACTTTAGAAATTGTTCCTGTTCCTGTTGTGAGCTGATAATTTGAGTTTAGGCAGCCTGCCACAGACTGAGAGTTCATTATTCTTGTGGAGCTCTGACTTTTTTCTCTGAGGAAGGCGTACTAAATAATGGCACTGTGGGGCCTTGACAAGATGTTCACTGAGGAGGACCTCAGCCTTTGAGGGAATTTGTCTTAAAGTCAGGCCATTTTTTTTCCTCCTTCAACAGGGTAATTTCTGGTCGTAACAGTTATGTTACAGCTCACATGACATGGTGTGAAGGCACTTCTGGGCCTCAGAAGTTATGCAGATGTAACTTATTGGGACCTTGAGAACAGCTTTGTTTCAAAGAAGAAGTAGAACATTCTTCAAACTGTTGGTTTGGTAGGGAGGAGAACATGGGAGGATTTCTTATTCTTAATTATCACTTATTCAATACAAGGAAGAGTCAGCTGACTAAGAACAAGTTTGTGTAATGTAGTCAAGATTCATTTTGACATCAGAAATCAATGTCAGAATTAACTCAGATGAAATCTTGATTATTGTTCTTGACTATTATTTTCTAAATTTTCTTTTAAGACTTTGAAGGCATTCTGTGAAATGTAGCAAATTTTCTGCATAAGAAACCTTGTGCTCGTTACTGCTTAGAAAGTGATACTCAAGGACTGTGAAAAGTTAATTGTAGTTAATTAGTTTGTGTAAATGGAATTTTAGGGCCAAGTTTCTAAGCTAATATAAAATATTTTGTCAATCTCAGCCTCAAAAAGAATAAAAGCAGCTTTTATTGAATTAAATAATTGTAATTTGGTTTATTTTGGAAAACTCCGTCACTGTGGACTTCTATTATTTTTCTTTCCCCAGAAAGGAGAGGTAATCCTTCCCAATAACGTGAGGTTCTCAGCAGGGTCGGATGGCAGCCTGTATGTGGTGTCCCCAGGGGGAGAAGAGGGCGGGGAATACGTGTGCACTGCTGCCAACGCTGCTGGCTATGCCACCAGGAAGGTGCAGCTGACGGTCTATGGTGGGTGTCTCCTCATCTCAGCTGCAGTGTCTCTGTCACCCATCCAGTGCATTGGGAGCTAGACACACCCAGAGCACATAGGATGGGAACTCCTCTCTAGTTTGTGCTTTTGGATCCCCAAACCAGGCAGTTTTGTACGTGGCTGATCGCAAAAGGCCTGTCCTTCAGCCATCATAATTCCCTAAAGCCTCCTGCTCCCTCTTACCTTGAGTTCACGGACCTTGGGCTGAGCATAATTTTGGCTTTGTGGAAGTGGATAGGAAGCATCTGTACAGGGATAGAATTTCCTGCTGATGGAAGAATGAAGATCCATTAACCCCACCTGTCCCAAGCCTTCCTGTCATCATGAATCCAAATGTTACTAAAATTTGGTGTAGGTGTGCTTTGCAAGGCTTTTATGGCTTGGAGTTACTGGGGCTGTAGTATAACAGTTCAGGGAGTTGTTGCAAACTACCTGTGCAATACAGAGCTCAGCACATGCAGGAATTACAGCCATCTGTTCTATCTGTCTTTTTGAATGGATAGTCTGGACTTTCTGGTATTTGTGGAGTTTCATGTGGGGCCGTGTCTGAGCTACAGGCACTGTACATTAGCATGGCAGTGATTTATCTCTACTGCAGACAGGTCATTAAAGTGGGATTGTAATGTTTTATACCTGATGAAAAAAGAGATGTTGTCTGGTGTTACAGTTGTACAAATGTGTATATTCATTGCAGCTTCTTAACGTGTTCCATGTTATAGTGAAACCTAGAGTGTCCAGACCTGGAGACCAGCAAGGAAATGCACATGACAAACCCATAGAGGTCTCAGTAATTGCAGGGGAAGATGTCACACTTCCATGTGAAGTGAGGAGCTTGCCACCCCCCATAATTACCTGGGCCAAAGAAATGCAGCTCATATCTCCATTCTCTCCAAGGTAACGATGTTCGATGAAAACAAAAGAAAAGTGAAATTGCCTCTTAAGCTTTAAAGATTTTGGAAGGGTGTGTGATTTCTGATTGCCACAGGATTGCTCAGAAGCTGTTACTTTGTCCTGCATGACCTCTGACTGGCTCTTGAAACTCCCTTTCTCAAGACTACTAAGCCTATGCATGGTTGCACAGCTCCCATTCCAGCATGTGTTTATATGCAATCTCAGGAGGCTAGGAGGAAAGAGATCCTGGGTATTTGTACTGTGGTGGTGCCCAGAGACCCACATCATCTGTGCATGATTATTATTGTTTAAAAACTGTGCTTCTTTTCTTATGTACTTCACATTTATGCTCAGGGGAGTACTGTCTGTGATTTACACGAAGCCTGGGCTGCCAGTAGGATACAGATGATGATGATAAATGTTTGGGTGTGCTGACAAGGGCGTGTTGCTTGCTGTGTTTTGGATCAAAAAACTCACCAGAGACTCTTGAACATGTGAAAGCAGAGTTAAATACTTGTAAAATGTTGAGCTGACAACCTTAGAGAATGAAGAGCTGGGGACTGTGCTGGACAGTGTTGGAGTTCTCCCTCTTTATTTAATGTGGCACAGAACAAGAGGGGAGATGAGCCAGTGATTATTCCCTGGATGCTCCCCATTGGAGTGCCAGGTACAGTCACAGGCTGTGCTGTTGCTTTCTGCTCCTCAGGGTCCCTCAGAAGGGCGAGGCACTGGCTGTGTCCATAAAACGGGGAATGGCAAGACTGGCCACAGACACACTGTGTTGGCTGGTGTCTCCCAATGGTCCCATGGACAGAATCAGCCAGTGTCTGAGCTGAGTTAAGGAGTTGTACCGGAGATACTCTTTCCCCTGTGGCCAAACCTGCACCTTGGAGCCATTCCCGGGAGCTTGTGACAGCCTCAGGAGCTCTTGGGTCACCATGTCTGCTGAAGGAGGCTCGTGTGCAGGGAGTTGGCTTGTTCTCAGTAATCCATGTGGAATTCTCTGCTGTGTCCTGTGAGCATGTTGCATGCACTAACAAATCTGCATTCTTGGTCTCTTGCTTGTCCTCATTTTACCTCAGGAGACACTGATAAATTAGGGTACTTGCTCATGTCTGTTGTGGTGAGATCCAAGTTGTCCAGAGGAACAGAAGTCCAGCTCAGCCCATTCCATAAAATTGTTTACAGATGTCAGCAAAAGTTACAGATCAGTCCAAACAGAATTGTTTGAGACCACCCAAAGTTCTTGTTAGAAATGTGAACAGTAAACAAAGGGAGAGGAAAATCAGATATGCAGGAACTTCTACCAGAAAGCAATCATAATTAGTGGACGAAATCAAGGAGGAGAAGTTGCCTCAGAAATTTGTCTTTTGGTCTTATAAAAAAGGTACCAAGAAGTTTGGAAAGGTACAGGCGGTGGAGGAGATATTGTAGTATCAGACAGATTTTACACTGGAGAAAATACATTTCACTTTCCTTCCATTCATCTCTCCAGCCATTGCAATCCCCAGGTTCACCATTTATGTCATTATGATAACATTGTCCTAATTAGTGTCAGAGAAAGGAAGACAGATATTCCCACCAATTCTGGATGCTACCTTGAGTGCCAGGCTTGATTTTCTTTGTGTCAGTCCTTAGCTGTCATTTTTCCTTCCCTCCTCACTTATTTTCCCTGTCTCTATTTTTACCTTTGATTCCTACAGAAGATTTTGGCTTAGCTGGCCAATGTAGCTTCTGGTGTTACAGTTCTTTGACCAGAACTGTGGAAGAACTTAATGCTGTGTAGTTAATTATTTACTGGGGAATAGTAACAATTCCTATAAACACCAGAATGGCAGTTTTGAGTCAAAATCCTGTCTTCCATCTTGAATCAATGTAACATCATTTTCTGGCAGGATGAAACAGTATTAAAAGTTTTAACTTTCTGACCCTACTGACCTAAGTTGAGCAAAAATTTTTAACAGGAGGGTGAAGAGCTCCATTTCTCTGCCTCTACCACATTTTAATAAGTCCTACAAATAGCTATAACCAAATTTTGTAGTTTGGATCTTAAATTTTAGATATTTGCTGTGTATTCTGAATATAGGGGCTCCATAAAGAGTTAGGAAAAAAAGAGTAACATAAGTCATATTTGAGTTATATGGTCAGAGAGGTGTTATTTTAGCTCATAGCAATCATTAGCAGTGTGTAAGGAGAGGTCATTCATCTTTCCATACATGTTTATACGGTTTATCTGCTGTTTCTTTTTCCAGACACACTTTCCTCCCCTCAGGGTCAATGAAGATCAGCGAGACCCAAGTCTCAGACAGTGGAATGTATATCTGTGTCGCCACAAACATTGCTGGGAACGTGACTCAGTCAGTGAAGCTCAGTGTACATGGTGAGTTGGAACTCCAGGATTCATCACCTGCAAGTTTCCACATGGAACTGAGCATCTTGAAGAGATTTTCAGAGGTTTTTCCTAATTGACATTTAGTCTTCTCAACTGTGGTTCTTTCAGATCACATTATCTTCATATGTGAGTTACTGATTTTGTGGAAGGGAAATACTTTAAAAACACACACTATGTAGATATGTGTGAAGGTGTCTTGTGGCTCCAGCCAGGACCTGTGTCCCCCTCCCTCTCCTTACCTTTATCCCATGTCACTCCCTTGTCTCTCTCCTGCTCTCCCCATACTGGGGCCTAACCACTGTCTCTTAACCACTCACACAATGTCACATCTGGAAAAATGTCACTTGTTATTGTTTCAGGCTTTTTTTTGAAGTCTTTTTTATTGCCAGCAATCCTTAGAAAAAAATATTTTAGCAAAAGACTTATGGTGGATTTATATTATTCTTTAGTACCAGCAAAATCACTTCGAGTCATATTTTATCTTCCTGTATGAACTTGTGTTTGGAAGTGTACAAAGATCAGGGATTAGGGAAAGGAAATTAAAATGCCAAAAGGAAAATGTGATTAACTTTATCATAAAAGGTTTTGAATTGTTCTGTGTTGTGAGGAGCCAGTACCCACAGCTCTTCCAGTGTGCTCAGAATATGACAGTGCTCATGGGAGTTGTGCAGTAGAGTTTGAAACGTGGCTTGTTCAAATAAATGCAGCACCAGGGTATTTCCCATCCTATTCTGTGCAGAGAACATGTAGGGCTGCTTTTGTAGTCACCTGAGAGTGTTTGCTTTCAGTAAATAAGAAACACTTTCTAAAATGATAAAAATAGAACAGTTTCATAGGATCATAAAAGGCTTTGAGTGGAAAGGGACTTTTAAATGTCACCCAGTGCCACACCCTGCCATGGGCAGGGACACCTTCCACTATCCCAGGGTGCCACACAAGCCCTGTCCAACCTGGCCTTGGACACTTGCAGGGATCCAGGGGCAGCCACAGCTTCTCTGGGCACCCTGTGCCAGGGCCTCCCTACCCTCACTGTAAAAAATTACTACCTTGTATCTGGTCTGAATCTCCCCTCTCTTAGTTTAAAATAGTACCCCCTTGTCCTATCCCTCCAGGCCCTTGTCCCAAGATCCTCTCCAACTCTCCTGGAGCCCCTTTAGGCACTGGAAGGTGCTCTGTGGTCTCCCTGGAGCCTTCTCTTTGCCAGGCTGAACACCATCAGCTCTCCCAGCCTTAGGAATGGTCCTGTGCATTGTTTCTTCCACATTTCTGTGGATTAAACTTGTCTTCTTCAGTTCCTCCAAGGATCCAACGTGGGCCTCGAGTACTGAAAGTGCAGGCTGGGCAGCGAGTAGACCTTCCCTGCCGTGCCCAGGGTGTCCCTGCCCCATCGGTCTCTTGGTTCCAAGGCAGAAGTGCCGTGCCCACAGACGGGGAGAGGTTCCTGCAGAGCCCGGATGGATCTCTGGGCATCAGCAGCGTCCAGCTCCCTGATGCTGGCATCTACACCTGTGTGGCCACCAACAACGCAGGCACTGACACGGCAGAGGTCACAGTACAAGTGCAAGGTACTTGCTTGGGGCCACGCTCCTGCCCTGGCCTGGGCTGGCAGGGACTCCCTGCCAGTGCCGTGGCGTTGGGGCTTTGCAGGGCAGGGCTCTCTGCCACCCACTGCTACGTGATGCAAAAGCCACATCTGGTTTAGATGTTATGTTCTGATGGTAATTGAGGAGAATTAGAATGAGCAGGAGGTCTTTGGAGTGGTTGCAGGAAAAAAAAAAAAAAGCACGTGCTCTCTCTCTCTATATATATATTTAAATTAAAAAATGATGTTGAAATGGTGAAAGGGTAAGTGGTCAACATGCCAATTTAAATATGTAGTGTAACTCCTCACCTGAGGGGCTGACAGATGTCAGTGGAGCATGACTGACTTAAGCTAAGCAGGAACTATTTCTTCTTTGCAAAAGTCTAAAGGCAACATTCTGATCCCTGTGGATTAGAGGTGCTGAGAAACACTTCTTACAGACAACAAAGAACTCTTAGTAACTTTATGCAATTGAAAAGAATATTCTTTGTATAGTCTCAGTCTGCACACAAGTTTAAAATGAGACTCAAGAACAAGGGATGGCAGTAGCAGTAAAAAATGTGGTGTGGGGAAAAAATAGTTAAAATAATGTTTTTCAGATTATGCAGAAACATTGCCTTAAAAATAAATATAGCGTGATTAAAGAGAACTATTTTCTGTCAGGTTTGAAAGCCTCTTTGTACTGCTTACTTTGTAAATATTCCCACTGAAATGGAGGCTTCTTGTATAGTACCCATTCCAGTCAGTGTAAAGAGGGTTATTGGAATGTGACCTTGTATGAATGAGAGAGACTTACAGCTATGTGTTGTCAAACTGTATTTTTTACATTTGGAGCAGAGATCAAGCAACTTTTTGGGTCTAATTTTCTTTCAGAGTCTCCCACTATTGAGGACCTGGACCCTCCATTCAACAGCCCCTTCCAAGAAAGAGTGGCCAACCAGCGCATTGCATTCCCGTGCCCTGCAAAAGGTGAGTGTCTTGGTTATCCCTTGTAGTGACAAAAGGATCTTTTTCTGCTGACCATTGCAAATTACAGAGCTGCTGTAAAACTGTGCAATCCACACTGTATTTTCCATGTATGCTTTATATGGAAAAATTCAAACTAACAGTGATTTAAATAACCACTGTGTGTGCAAGTCCTGTGGAAAGTCATTGCTAGCCAACAAGGATTTTACAGTGTTTAGGATGAAGACTTTTAATGTTAAAATCATCCTGTAACAGCTGGGGCTTCCTCTTGGAAGCTCCTGGCCTCCCCATGTGTTGTCCTTCCAGCAAGACTTCCAGCAAGCAGCAGGAGTTGTTTGAATCAATCTTGCTCTGAGCTGAGCAAAGTGTTTGTGGCTGTTTCCCCTTTTCCTTGCAGGTATTCCCAAGCCTGCCATCAAATGGCTGCGGAATGGGCGGGAGCTGACCGGGGCCGAGCCGGGGCTCTCAGTGCTGGAGGATGGAACCCTGCTGGTCATAGCTGCCCTCACACCCTTGGACAATGGGGACTATGTGTGCGTGGCAGCCAACGAGGCTGGGAGCACACAGAGGAGATACAGCCTGAAAGTCCATGGTAAATAATATGTACAGCCCTTGGGGAGCTGCTTTGGAAAAGTGTCCTCTGTTTTCTTGTTGGAAATTGCATGACCCAAATCTGCCCTTGTGCTGTTAAATTATAAAATCTCATCTGAGAACTTCCTATTTTTCTGACACTCTCTATAGTTTTTCTTTTCCCATGTTGTTTCTGATCTCCGTTACTTTATCCACAAACCATCTTTGTTTTGCTCAAGGATACGGGTACATCTTATTGGTAGAAACTCCAGTTACACTTGAAAATTTTAATGAAAATAACAAATAAAGCTTTGTACTGTAGAAGTTACAGATGGAGGGCTAGATCTGCATTTCAAATAAGAGAAGAGTTATCAGAATAAACACAGACTAGGAGATTTCTAGTTGCTAATATTCTTCTTCTTTCAGAATCCTAGTTAGAAAATAGAAACCCTACAAGCTACTTTTATTCCAGCCTTGTTCACTTCCCATGATAGTTCTAATGCCTGAGCAGGATTATATCCTTGTTTTGAGAAGAGCAGGAATCCCATCTCGTGCCAGCAGGGCTCATCAATGGGCTTGGGACTTTATAATCCACCATGTAAGGCTATTCACTTTGCTTGCATAGTGGGGCAAATGATAGATGGGCTTCTTGGGCCTGACTGGACCAGTGAAGAGGAAGGATGAATCTGGAATATGCTTCCTTCATATGCTAAGCAAATAACACAAGATTTCAAGCTTAAATTTCAGATTAATTTTAAGATTATTCTCTTAAAACGCTGATGGTGCTTGGGAGTCTGTTATTGGGCGAGAGATGACTGTTTTTGGTAAAGAGAAGAAAGGACACAGGGAGATCTGTCCGGAGCCAAAAGACAAATGAAAATGTTGGGAAGGGAATGAGAAGGGTTTGCGAAATTTTGATTTATAGTGGTCCTTGACTGGGATGGAAAGGAAGAAGGGGGAAATCACTGGAATGGAAGACTTAAATCATGATGTTGAGCTTTCTTGCAGTTCCTCCTGAAATTAGAGATCACGATAAGGTGACAAATACATCTGTGGTTGTTCATCACGCTGTAAGTCTCTTCTGTGAAGTAACCGGTAACCCCTTCCCAGTCATCTCCTGGTATAAGGATGATATCCAGGTATGTGGGTTTAATCTAACTGTGGACTTTTGAGGGCTTGGTGGTATGAGAACTCATTGAAAATAAATACATGTACATGCCTTTATGTATATTTAAGTGCTGTAAGAACACCCCCACAGAAAGGCAGCTAAATATGGCTCATCCATTAATTCTGTAAGTCAAATGTACACTCTTTATTTTCAAAATTCCCTTAGCAATCTCCCAGTATTGTAGGTGCCAGTCCATGCAGAGGGGACCAATATTGGAATTTTTTTCATTCTATAGGTGGCGAAATAAGAACTTTTGGAGGTGAATTGACTTCATCAGGATTATGCTTGAGTCCTCTGTTTTCCCCTTGTAGCTGATTGAGTCACAGTTTAAGATGAGGAGAGGTCCCTTTATGCACTCCTGGGACTGCCCATTGCTGCTGGATGGAGTTTTCCCACTCCCTGCTCTAGGCTGAGCTACAAACCATATTGAATAGATTGCAGCAGGGCAGGAGATTAGTGCTGAAACTGAAAGGGGAAACAGATTATCCTTCCACTAAAACTACCATTTTCTTATAAAAATCCAGCTGTGATACTTGGCTGCTGTAGCTTGGATCACATAAGGCTAATGTCTCGGGTTCCTCTAAGGTTGTGGAAAGCAGTGCTCTCCAGATTTTGCACAACGGGAAGATACTGAAGCTCCTGAAATCTACTACTGAGGACGCCGGACAATATTCATGCAAAGCCATAAATGTAGCAGGAAGTTCTGAGAAGCTGTTTAACCTCCATATACTTGGTTAGTTCCATGGCTTTGGGGTTGATTTTTGTTTGGTTTGGGTTTTAGTTGGTGATTGGAAAAACAGTTGATATTTAAGAAGCCAATGAATTTCACCTCATTATAAATAGATTCTTCCACTCACTGACCATGAAGTATTGGCTGCTGAAGCACTGAGTGCTTAAACTTTGCCATCCTTGTACCAATACAGACAAAATGCTGCTTTTGATTTCTGGGCTATGGTGCTTTGTTTTGTATTTGGGGTGTGCAGTGTGACATAGGGGTGTTCCCAGGTACAGCTCACCAGTGCAGGTGTGGAGGTGCTTGTCACGATAGACAGCCTGTTGTGATCTGCAGAATTCCCTCTGCAGTGAACACTGAAGGTATTTCAAGGGAACAGTAAGATCCACTGCTGCATTCCCTTCAGTCACAGGGCACGGCTTCCCTGACTAAATACCAGTCCTTCCTTAATGTTTGTCTTTTTAAAGTTCCACCAAGAATAATAGATGCCGATACCCCTGGTGAAGTAGCAGTCATCCTCAACCAGGAAATCCGTCTGGAATGCAGAGCCAAAGGCTTCCCTGTTCCTGACATTCACTGGTTCAAGGATGGCAAGTGAGTATATTTCAGCTTTTGTGGTTTGTGTCAGGCTTGTCCTTCCCTAGAGCGGAGAGGGAGGAGGTGCAGTGTTTAACTACTTAGTGTTAACTCAGTGTCATCAGCATTTGGGGTGTTGTGAGGTGGTAAATTCTTTAATCAAAACTTAACATCCCACTTTTCTTTCTGAACTCGCCCATTATTGGCACTTGTAGAGCAGATTTTGGGTTTTTGGTGCAAGGTGATGGTTGAAGCAAGACCAGCAGAACCATTTCTTTGAGTTTATTCTGTGAGTTATTCTACCTGGATTATTTTAAGCACATCATTAGTTAAAATGCACTTGTTTAGCTGAGGTGATTTTTTCACTGGTAGACAGAACTCATATCAAACACTTTGCTGGCTAGTGCCTTGTGCAGTTCTGCATATATACAGTAAAGGTTTGAAATATATATAGATGTATACAAAGGTTTGTATACATACATACGGTAAAGGTTTGAAAACATTTATAGCCTGCATATTTCCACTCCTCATCTCATCTTCCAGGAAAGCGCACCAGGAGAAGAATTCTTGCTGGCTTAAATATTAGCTGAAAACCCAGCTGGGTTGGGTGTTTTTGGTGTTTTAACAATTTAGTTCAGTATAGGCATTGGCCAGGACTCAGATATTCTGCTGTGGCAATTCCTTACTCTTTGCTATGGATGTGCTGTTCCTGTGTAGTAGTTGACATTTTTTTATCAGCAAAAGCCTGGCATGACTAAATAAATTAGGAAAAGGAGCTGAGGTCAGATGTGTGACTCTGGTTCTGATGCTGGCATCCTAGAGGTCTGAGAAAAGTACTTTATGTGGTTTGGTTTCTTTTAGAAGCTAGGATTAGAGTTAATCATAATAGCTTGTCACTTCATGGTGGTTCTTGTGATTAATGCCATTAATTTACTGCTAAATGGCATTCTTGAATGGTACAATTACTGCCACGGAAGGGCCTCTTCTTATTATTGTCAGTTTAAATTAATGCTGAAAGGGTGGGGGCAGAGTTCTGTGAAGCAAAATGGTCTCTGTTTCAGGCCCTTGTTTTTGGGTGATCCCAGTGTTGAGCTCCTGGATAGGGACCAAGTTCTCCACATCAAGAGCACTCGCAGGGTTGACAAGGGTCGCTACCAGTGCAGTGCCACCAACGCTGCTGGCAAACAAGTGAAGGAGGTCAGGCTCATTGTCCATGGTAAGTTTATGGAATGCCTGATCCCAGAAAATCCTCTCGTTTTACTCATAAGGTTTCTTTTTGAATGAAGATACTCAGGCAAATACAAATTAAGCCTCTCATCCTACAAAATTTGTGTGTAAACTTAATTTAATAATCATGTGGTTCATAAAATTACCTTGAGAGTATTTGTATGTATGAAGTTAAGTATGGATGTAGTCTTTGCAGACTTGGAAAAACACCTTGAAATGTTGTTTATATGCTTTTTTTTTTTCTAATTAGTGAAAGCCAAAATTCTTGAGGGGCATTCTCAAATTCTGCTATTAGTTTCAATGGAATTATTTTATTATCACATTGGCTTTATTGCTTTGATCTGTTTTAGGGAGGAGAAAGTTATTAAGATTTTGATTTTAACATGCATTTGGTCTTATTTTACTTAACCTGGTCCTAGGATACACCCTGTGCCTTATGGGACTCAGAAATTCTTGTGCCTGGAGTGTGAGGGGTAGGGATTTGAGTGTCTGAGTTCTCAAGTCCTCACTTGCTATAGATTTGGTCCTGAATGTTGTGTGTGATTCTGTGAACTCAATGTGCATTATTTCCCTCATCTGGGACATTTCTGGAGCACAGAGCACCTCCCCACAGGCACAGGAATGTGGCTGTACACCAGTCGTGGTGAAACCTTCTTCTATCATGAACAAAGAGTGCTGGGAAGACTTGCCTTGGGATTGTGCCTGTTTTGAGATTAGAGGAATAAAACGGCTCCCCTCCTCCCCCCCAGATGAAATCCTCGCAGATGAGTATATTTATTTCAGGTTCTTCAGGAAAGATGAATTTGTGACAGCAAAATGGAACTTCACTTTTATATATATATTTCTCATTAGTCCTGCCTGGACTAACAGAAGCCCACAGAATAAGTGAGGAATCTCAATGCTAATTCTTGCTAGTTCTTACTTTGTTTCAGCTGTTTAGCCCTGCTTTTGGCTTTGATATTTTTTCAAAACACCGTATTAAAACCATTCCTAGTCTCTGACAGAGAAATGCATTCGCCTTTGAACTGAGTGTGTTTTGGCAGATTCGGTGGATTTGGGGTTTTTGATATTAAAAAGTGTTTAATTAGTAAATATTTCGTTGTGGTTTGATAATTGCAGGATCTGTCTCAGGTGGGGATTCATCCATTCACAGGCACTTTGCTTTACATTTCTGCTGTGGTGTTTTCAATGACCACTGTGGAAGTCAGAGGAATCCGTGGATGCACTGAGCATGTTTGGCAGCAGAGGAGTCAATGTGTCTGCCAGATGTGTCTGGTACTTTCAGCAGCTATAAATTTAGTCGTTGCCAATTGCACCGTGTTTTTATTGCTTCTATAGAGATTTACGGACTCTTTATATTGGCTGATTTATGCAAGAGCTTGTTTGCTAGAAAAATCCATGTCCTGCTGCCTAGAGAGGAAGGGAAATGACTATGGGCCAAAAAGCTTCAAAAATAGGAGCATAAAGCAAGACTGTTAAGCTCATACTTAGGCTCAAAGTAAGTGACTTCATCCTCAGAAGTTTGGAGCACAGAGCAGTTCCCACTGCCGTTGTGGAGGCTCTTGGGTGTGTTTGGTATTTTCAATAGCAGGGTGCTTGCTGGAAGGATGCACCTCCCCTAGGTATCCAGGGATTGCTCTTTCTTTGGAGACAGGGAAGAGGGCTGCCCAAATGCAATGCAAGAGGCCTAGAGGCCCAGCTGTCCCAACGTGGCACACATTGGAACCTGGTGGCCTTTTTGTTGCGTTCTCTTCATGCTTTCAATGCTGTGTGCCTTGGAAAACTGTACAGGTGATAGACGAGCCATGCTGGGCAAAGAACTAAACAAAACACAGCAAGGAAGGGTTGGAAGGCTGATGAAGATATTTTATTCTTACAGCATTCTAATGTTTTGCTTAAATCTGCACATATTTGTAGCCTAAGGCTTTAATGTTGTTGTTTTGTCTTTTGAACTAGTCCCCCCTAGTATTAAGGGAGGAAACATTACCACAGAGGTATCGGTGCTCCTCAACAACCTGATAAATCTGGAATGTGAAACCAAGGGAATCCCTGTGCCCACCATCACCTGGTACAAGGATGGGCAGCGTGTGATTTCCAGCCCCCAGTCTCTGTACGTGGACAGAGGGCAGTTCCTGCAGATCCCGCAGGCGCAGGTGTCGGACTCTGCCCAGTACTCATGTCATGTGAGCAGCGCTGCGGGGACTGCGGAGAAGCTCTTCCATGTGGATGTCTACGGTGAGGGACAGCTCCTGGACTGCCTTACTGCCCCAGCAGAACAGCTGTGCGAGAGATTTTCAGCCTCTGCAGCCTGGCAGTGGCTGTGATTGAAGTCTGGCCTCTGTTGGCAGGGCTGTAGAGGGAGATTTAGACCCTCTGCTTTATGGGACTCTCCAACGGCTAGTGACTTCATGGAATTATAGAATGGTGTGGGTTGAAAGGGACCTTAAAGCCCATCCAGTGCCACCCCCGCCATGGGCAGGGACACCTTCCACCACCCCAGATTTGCTCCAAGCCCCATCCGGCCTGGCCTTGGACGCTTGCAGGGATCCAGGGGCAGCCACAGCTTCTCTGGGCACCCTGTGCCAGGGCCTCCCCACCCTCGCAGGGAACAATTCCTTCCCAATATCCCATCTACCCCTGCCTTCCCTTCACCCGCCTTATTACCCTGCTTTCTTCTACTCAGCTATTTCTTTTCCATGTATATCCATTCTCTATCTCACATCTGCATGCTAAACAATACTTACTTGAAAGAACCACTCTTGGTGAGATCTTTAGTGTACTCTTTTAAGTCCTTGTTGTCTAGTTCTTCCCTCTCAAAGTTCTGCATATCCTCTCTTTTATATAGCTGATCACTTTTGAACTACATCATTTGACTTCTCTGCCTTGCCTCGTCCCAGCAGCAAATTCTCATGTGAAATTGTGCATGACATGATAGCAGATGGAGCCAGAGTGGGTGGAACAAGCCCATTTTCTCTTGATACATTTTCTGGCTGCAGAATTAATGGCTTGCAATATATTTTTTCCTTCCTGCAGTTCCTCCAGTAATTGAGGGCGATGCTGACACAGCCCAGAGCAGGCAGGTGGTTGCTGGGAATTCCCTGACGTTGGAGTGCAAGGCTGCTGGCAACCCTCCCCCTGTCCTGACCTGGTTGAAAGACAGGGTTCCTGTGAAAGCAAGTGACAAGCTCCGTGTCCTGGCTGGGGGGAGGCAGCTGGAGATCCTGAATGCTGTTGAGGCTGACCGCGGCCAGTACTGGTGTGTGGCCACAAGCATAGCTGGAGAACAGGAAATCAAGTATGACGTTGAAATCTTAGGTGTGTGAACTGCAGATTTATCAGATTCCCTTAAACCTAAGATGGAAAAGTACCATGAAACCTATGCTTTTATTTCTGTTGGTATCAATATATTAAGGTCAATTAGTCACACTCTATATCTAGCTGAACCTGGGCACTGCACAACTTTTCTGTGCAGGGCTACAGGACAGTTGAAGACTTGTACTTCCAGGTTAGTTCTTGAAGGATTTTTGTGTATGTGGTAGGTAAATACTATTCTCAGTAACCTCTAAAATTCTTCTTGCTTGTCTTCAGAGAAGAAAATCACAGAAATCCATTAAAAATATCACTGAGTAGTTGTCTCTGGGAGAGGACATCTTTCTCTGAATTTGAGTTATGTTGTCCAAGTTTTGAACCTTATACTGAAAAAAATATTTTTTCTTCTGTATCCTTTGAATCCGTTACCACAGTCTGTATCTCAACAGTCCCTTCTGAATGTCTTGAGGTAAATGAATGTACAAAAATGTGAATCACATTCTCCTGAGATGGAAGAGAACTGTTAAGAGCTAATTTTTAGGTTTTGCTCACTTGAAAATAATACTGAATGCAGATGTAGAGCATCACTTCTGCAGGTAAATGTCACCGGTCTTGATAGTGGAGGAGCTGTGTGGCAGCACTTCCTTCCCAGAGAGGATGAGACAGGGTGAAGAGGACCTGGAAGAGGATCCTCTGCACCTTTGTTTTCTCCTTCTGCTGACACAGAATACTAAAAGGCCGCCCCCTTCCCACTCATTCACAAGGTTCTTCTGACAAAATCTGGAAAACACAGCCAAACAAGAAACAGTAAAAAAGTGAGAACAGTGATTTGAAGCCGCAAAATGTCACTGAGCAGATGTTTCCCTTCAGAGAGGAACAGTGGTTCATAATGAATCAGGGTGTGTTTAACAGTGCTGTTTGAGAGAGACTTGTTTGATATTTGTGATGTGTGAATGTTTCTGTTGGTGGATTTTTCTCCCTTACAGTGCCACCATTTTTGGAAGGTGGGGATGAGCTCTTGGGCTACATTGTGATTCTCCATAGCCCTTTGGAACTGGATTGTTCAGCAAGAGGGACACCCTCACCAACCATCACGTAAGGGCACTGGTATGACAGTAGAAAAAATACAAATAAATCTGCTGGTTGGTTAGGTGAGCTTTATGAGCCACCTGTGTTAATCAATTGCTGGTTAATGAGTAGAGGACAAACTCCTGGTTCCACTGATAACAGCATCAGGCACTCACTTGGCAACATCAGGAGTTTATTTTAAAGTAGTTTGGTTTGTTGTGCCAATATCCGTGTCCTGGAGATTAGGATAGAAGACAAGAGCAGACAAAACTGTAAGTCCTTTGCTAATGCAACTTAACGTGCCCTTTTCTTCTGCCACTCATAACTGCTTTTGCTTTGGAGGTTCCTCTCTGCTTCTGGTGGTATGTGTTGTCACCTTTCTGACATTGTCTTTAGTGGTTGTTCCCCAATAGTCCCTTCTGATCAACCCTTCAGTCCATGGCACTCAGACAAGGGGAATACAACCTGACAGCTCCAGACTTCTCTAGAAATGCAGAGTTGCTGAGGCATTCTGTCTAACAGAATTGTGCATATTTTAGGAGTGTCGTTGATCTTACTTTCACAGACATGTGAAATGGAACTTTCTTTTTGGTAGGTGGTTCAAAGACGGTCAACCAGTTGGAGAGGGGCCTGGACACAAGGTCTTATTAAATGGACAGAAACTTGTAATCTCTCAAGCTCAAGTGTCAGACAGCGGCCGCTATAAATGTGTGGCTGTAAACAAGGCGGGAGAACATGAAAAGGAATTTGATGTTACTGTGCACGGTAGGTTACTCAAGGTGGATGGGAAGCAGCAGACTGCTTTTATTTCAAATCTCTGGCAAGAAGGTACTCAAACTTTCTATAAATGTTTGTTTGCATTAGCAGGTTGAAAAACTGGAGAGGAGATTAGATGAAATAGAATCATAGAATGGTTTGGGTAGGACATCAACCGTGGCAGGGACACCTTCTACTAGATTTGGAAGTAGAAGGAAAGCTGCACTTACCTCTGGGATATGGCTTCTATATATTTAAAGGTACATGTTTAAATGATGCATTGTTTTTGTTTCTGGTGCTTTTTGCAGTTCCTCCAACCATTAAATCAGCTGGGCCTTCTGAGAGAGCAGTTGTGCTTCACAAGCCTGTGACGCTGCAGTGCGTAGCCAGTGGCATCCCCAGCCCTTCCATAACCTGGTTAAAAGATGGACAGCCAGTGAACACAGCCACGGGAAATATCAGAGTAAGCATGATTCTTTTATGGCATCCAAACCATGGAAGGTAATTGCAGTAAGTTATACATGTTAGTGCTTCTTTTCCTTTTGCTTCCCTCACCCTGTGATCAAGTGCTCAAGATCCATCCTGCAGAGTGAGGGGCTTTTTACCTGCCTAGGGTGGTGTCTCAGGTAATAGCAGTGCTTAGGAGACTGAATCCCACTAGACACCTCGTATCAGGAGAGTCCATGACTGGAAATTCAGAATCTGTCTCCTTCCAGTTGTACTTTGCCGTTCAAGGTCAAATGGTTATCTACTGAGTGTGAGGTGGCCCTATCCACTCATCCCTGTGAGGCGGGATTAGCTGAGCTGTTCTGTAGTCACTGCAGCAGCTACTTCTAATTCCCTTCTCCTGATGAGATCCTGCTTTTCCATGAAGAGCTCCTCCCTCGTGCTCACATGTTCCAGGGGTGAGTGCTTGCAACAGCTTTGATTTCCCATGGCTGGAGCAGTTTTTGGCATCTTGCCTGCAGTCTCCTCTGCCTGCCCCTCGCCAGCCGGGTCTCCTCACACCTGTACACCTCCTGATGCTGCTGTCCCAGGGCCATTGGCATCTCTGACCCAGCAGTTTCCTTTTTCCATGAGCCAGGGTTGGGAGGGGATGAGCCTGGCTGTGTCCATTCGCCCTCTCACCGAGCAGCTGTGCAGGGGACAGTGGTGTCACACGGGGACAGTGGTGTCACACGGCTCCTCTCTGTGTTTGGCAACAGCTGGAGGCCTCGGGCCGTGTCCTGCAGCTTGGTAAGGCCCTGCCTGGAGACGCTGCCCGCTACACCTGCGTGGCCACCAACGCGGCGGGGGAGGCGCAGCAGCACACCCGGCTCCACGTGCACGGTAATGCGGCCGAACGGGGCTGTCCCAGCTCTTGCGCCTGGGCTCACTTTGCTCTGGCTTTTCTCCCGGCTCCGCACATCCACCTCTCAGTTCTCTTTCTCTGTCCCCACTCACTCCATCAGTAAGGAGTGAGGTCAAAACTGTCTTTTGTAGAGACAGGCCTCTCTCCTGTGATACCAGAGGACACAGAAATGAATGAATGAATGAATGTCTTTCCAGGTACCTCTGCTGCTCAGAGGTATCCCAAAAAAACAAACACATTCCAAATAACCCACCCCTCAGAAGAGTACTCTCTGAATCAATGTGTGATATACCACCACTGGCATTACTAATTTCATCCAAGCCTTTTGTGGATACTGGTATTCCCTGTGACCCTGCAATGGAAAATTTTTACAGGAATAACTTTTCTGAGAAAGGAGCATTTTCTTGTGGGGGGATTTCTCAGCCTATTTAAAAGGAATTTTATTTTGCAGCTAAAAACAGTACAAAAAGAATCAGGGAAACTTGAGAAGCCATCATTTGCATGTGAATTTAATAAATACTCTCACCATGATTTATGTATATTTGGCTCAGAAGTGGTCATGAAGTGTTGTGCATTGCTGATGTGACCCAGTCCTCAAAGGAAGTGTGGAATCCTCAGGAAGCGCAGGAAGAGACTGTGGCAATATTCTCACAGAGTATGGCTATGTTGAATTTTATTGCCAAACCAAGCCAGTAACTGGAAAATGTCAAACTGAAGTGAGGAGAGGTTGCAGAGTCTCCACGGATGAGACTTAGACAGAGAAGCCACACTCAGACTGTGATAATTGCATCACAACTTATTTCAGTGTCAGTCCCATGCTCATAAAGCTCTCCTTTGCTGTCAGTCTTCATGTTCAAAGTGTCATTATCTGGTGTTTCTGTTATGTTTCAGATTTCTGAACTTGAGGAAGGCTGTCTACACCACTCAGTTTACTCTCACCAGGTGAAGTGAGAGGAGCTTGCCACAAGAAAAAATTGCTGTTCTGTGTTGTGTACCCATTACTTGCAAATATACCTTAAGTTCCATTTTTCCTGAAAAAAATTAAAATTAACAAAAATAATGTTTTATTCTTCTTACCACTAATGAGATTATATAATTAGGAAGTATTCCCATTTCAGAGATGAACTTTCTGGAGAAATTCCTCAGTCATCCAGCAGTCACTGCCCAAAGTTTCTCCGAGGGTAGATGACTTTGTGATTGGATGCTCTGCTAGCTGGCTGGCTGAATTAATGAAAACCTGCTGTCTTTGTCTTTTCCCAGAACCACCCAGTCTGGAAGATGCAGGAAAAATATTAAATGAAACAGTGGTGGTGAATAATCCAATCCATCTTGAATGCAGAGCATCTGGGAACCCTCTGCCAGGTATCCATGAGTTCCTTGGGGAGCATCTCATAAAGGGTTTTACTCTCATATGTCTTTGGAAAGTAATGGATGTGCTAAACGTGGAGCTAATTATGTGGTTTTAAACCAGCTAGAAACTGTGTGATGAGGAATGTCAATGTATGGGCTAACATGGAGGAAGGACTGAGGAATTCAGTGATCCGCACTGATAAATGAGTGAAAACACATCACAAGGATAATCCATTCCTTTGTGATGGCCAGGCAGAAGCACTGTTGGATTTCTACTGAATGAGCTTTAAACACATCCACTTTTGTTTTCTGTTAGGTCAGTATTTGTAAGTGTAAGGCAGATCTAAAATACATGATGGATTGAGTGTGCCTGTGAAGTGTGCCCATGCCTAGGATTTTTTTAATGTGTGTTTTTTGTTACCTGATAAGGTATAAACGGGCATGTTATTATGAGAGCAATTTGCTGTATTAATTGTTGTAGAGCAAAATGGGGGGAATAGTTACTAAGAGCTTATATCTAATATAGCAAATGATTCTTGTGAAACATTCTTATAGCAACATTTTCAGAAGGGTGTTACTACATTTCAGATGTGTATCCAGCTTCTCCTTTTCTGTCTTTTTAAGAATTAATTCATAGCGAAGTATTATTTTCTAGAATAATTTATACTTGCATTAAAAAAATAAAATATTGAGGAAGTAAAATGTTATAAAAACATAAGAATTTTTTATCTATTTTACATTAATTTTTTTTTTCTCCCTTTTTCCTCTAAATTTTCAGTTATTTTAGAAGAAACAGTTAAAACAATAGGTTTTAGATAATTTATGCTATAAGATCAGTTTGGTCACCCCAGTATGATGTGATGGCACATCCTATTGTCAAGATATAACATTAGTCAGGAAAGTGAGAACACAGCATCCTGACGGAAAAGAGAGAAGATGTGTGCAAGTCTTGCCTGTCAGTCAGGCCAGAGCACTTTGTGGGTGTGAGTCTTTCCCCAAAACCCCTTCTGTATTACAGATAATCATTCCATGAGTAGTAATTTCGTCTGAGTAGTGAAGTGGTACCAGCAAAGCCTCAGTGACCCATTCTCCTAATGGATGGTGCCATCTTTTGGCTGAGATGCAAAATCTGCAGATTTTCTTGGTTGTCAACTTCCTGTAAAATTTTCTTCTACAGTAATACCAGTTTTCTGTTCTTTATTTTTGGTTTTTAACCTGCCAGTTGCACTTGGATTTGGTTGCTTACATTTTGATTCTTTGTCCCAGGTAGTTCAGTTTAATGTAGTGACAGTTTAGGGTAAAAGGTAAAATTGATACATATTATAGAATCCCTGGCTGGATCCCCTGTATTATAGTGTCCCTGGATGGTTTGGTTTGGAAGGGACCTGAAAGCTCATCTCCTTCTATCCCCCTGCCATGTGCAGGGGCACCTTCATATTTTTGTGTGGTTTTAAACAGCTGCTCTTTACCTTGGTATAAGATAAGTAAATTTCCTATCATTTGCTTTGCATGATAATTTTTCAATTTCAGAACACTTTTCCATAAATATCATGGTGGGGGTGTGGATGAGAGCATCCAATTTGCTGTTGAATTCTGAAGCATGGTCAGTATTTTGTACAAATCTTTCAATTTCCTAATTTTCTGTTACATTTCATTATTCTCAATGACTATTAACACTGCCACTGACTGTTTAAGGTGGCCGTTGTGTGTGAAAGCTGAGGTGGCTGGGGTGGCAGCTCCGTGGTGCCGTGTTTGTGGGGGCTGTCGGTGACTTGTCCCCGTTGCTCCCCCACAGCCATCTCGTGGTCCAAGGACGGGCGCACGCTGGGTGACAGGGGACAGGTGCTGCACATCGAGGGCGCCCAGGTCACTGACTCCGGCCTCTACAGGTGCCTGGCTGCCAACGCCGCAGGCACGGCCGAGCTGCTCTACAGCCTCCAGGTCCATGGTGAGTGCTGAACCACGGAACTGCAACTCCTGGAGCTTGGAGACCTCTGAGAGCATCGAATCCAACCATTCCTGGAGTGCCACCAAGGCCACCACTGACCCATGTCCCCAAGTGCCACATCCACGCGGCTTTTAAATCCATCCAGGGATGGGGACTCCACCACTGCCCTGGGCAGCTGTGCCAGCGTCTGACTACCCTATCCATGAAGAAATTTGTACTGATATCCAAATTAACCTTCCCACCCCCAGCACAACTTGAGGCTTTTCCTCTTGCCCTGTATTGTGACACTTAGGAATAACACGTGGAAGCTCCACCTTTGCTTTCCTCCTTTTCCAGTCTGCTTAACAGACTTGGTGTCACTCATCACATAATCACAAAATCCCAGAATGGTTTGGGTTGGAAGGTACCTTAAAGTTCATCCAGTGTCATGCGCAGGGTTATCTTCTGCTATCCCAGGTTGCTCAAAACCCCATCCAGCCTGGCCTTGGACACTTCCAGGGATCCAGGGGCAGTCACAGCTTCTCTGGGAATGCCATTTCAGGGCCCTCACCACCCTCACAGCCAGAAATTCCTTCCCAATATCCCATCTAACCCTGCCCTCTGGCAGTGGGAAGCCATTCCCCCTTGTCCTAGCACTCCATGCTCTTCACTCTTTTGTTTTCAAAAACACTAGAATAGGTGTTTTGAATGCAGAAAATGTGCTAAGGGAAGGCATTTCTAGGAAGACTGAATTTGTGGAAGAGGTATTTCGTTTAAGGGATCACTGGAACAATTTGGAGGGCCTGGCAGTTGCTGGGGTTTGTTGCAGGTGACTTTGAAGCTCACAGTAGACAAAGGACACAGGTCAAATTCTCTTTATAATCCAGGAATTTTAAAGAAAAATGTGCTGTGTCTAATAAGATGAAATGGAAGTGTGGATGTTTGCTGACATGAGACACCTGAGCAAAAGCCAAATTGGAACTTTTCCAGTGATTTCAGTGGCTTTTGGATGTAGCCATAATCTAAATTCTTATCTTTGATGCATGCATGTGCATGTAACTGATTTTCTGTGGGAGTCTTGCATGCAAAAGTGTGGCCCAAATTTGGCACAGTGTCCCCAGCTGAGATGCACACAGAGTATATAGTTCCTATTAATGCTAATTAATGACTTGGGCAGTGCATTTCCATGGATTTAATGACCATCATGGGAAAAACTGATGGCACAAGACGCAGTCAAAGGCAATTAACCCCACCCAGTGATTAATTGCCAGGAAATCCTTAGCGCTAAGGTCGTTATTCTAGTTTAATGAAACATAACCCCTCAGTACATGTGCATCTTTTTAGGGGTGGCAGAATTTCAGTGAACATGTCCAGAGTTCTCTAGGGAGCTAAAACTTTCTGGCTAAGACACAGAGCTTCCCTTTGTAGAAAAGAGTACGTGCAGTTGCAGCCACAACTTATTGCATCAAAGGAACTAATTATATCAAACTCCTGTCCATGAACCTGCTTCATTCATCTCGTGTCTCTCCAGGCTGGCAGTGGAGAGCTGCTGGAATTCGTCATCCACAGGTTTATCATCTACTGTCTTTAGAGTTTATGAGTTTGAGAAGACAAAACTTGAGGGTTTTGCCCTCTTCACAGGTGAAAGCAATGACTCCTTAATGGAGAGCAGACTCAAATGTCAAGTACTAAAAGTTGTGCTGCATTTATGGAAAGGCTGCTCTAGATTTCAATACACACCTGCCTTGGTCAACTACTGGTCTTATTCACCTATTTCTGTTGTTAGTAGTGTTATCAGATATTTTTGGCATTAAAAACAGTGCTTGATACTGCAGGCTTAACACTGAATGGAACCAGGGAGGCAAACTGAAGGAAGCAGGTCCTGGAATTCCAGTTTAGTATATTCATAGGATTTCTTTGTATTAGTTTTTTTCTTAGTTAGTTTCTTAGTTTCTTTCTCCCTACTATAGCTCTCAGGCATTTGAGAACCATGAATGCCATTGCATTGTAATAGGAAGAACACTGTGTGTAGAAAAAAGAGTATAAAATTATAAAATCCTGTGCCTTTTTTCTGCCCTTACTGCTATTACTGAAATAGATGTAAGAGTGAGGAGAATCACAGAATCATGGAATGGTTTGGGTTGGAAAGGACCTTAAAGCCCATCTGGTTCCACCCCCTGCCATAGGCAGGGACACCCTCCACTATCCCAGGTTACTCCAAGCCCTGTCCAGCCTGGCCTTGGACACTTTCAGGGAGAGGCAGCCACAACCTGTGTTATAAGCTCTTAGAGGTTGCTAAATTCATTAATGAATCTTATTTTCAGTGCAGAACTTATATATGTTTTCTTCTCTCACACAGGAGGATATCTATGAGTAGCTCACACCATTCTCATCTCTTTGCAGGAGTGACTTCAAGCATTATGTTTTCATCTGATACTGACTTTCAAACTTTATCACTAAGTTATTAGTGGTAGGAGCTAATAGAATAGTTTTGATTCTCCTAGAACATGAAACATCTTCCTTTTTTAGTGATTCTTGTCTCCCTTTCTACCTGAGCCCTACAACATTTGCTAGACTCTGTGCCTAGAGTAAGTGCTTTAGATATTCCATTACAATGTTTTATGTCATCAGACAGGCAGATGTTTTCCAGTCTAATCTGGTAAATATTCCCATATGCTGCGCCAGGCCGGTTTATCACTCTGTGTATGGATTTGCTTGATGTGGTTTATATGGTAAAATCCTTTATTTAATCCCCACCACTTCTAAAGACTTTCACAAAGTCTAAATGGAATAGTAGAAAAAGTTTGAGGGAATATTTTCTGGTTTTATGGTGTGGTTCCTGGGTTTCACAGCTGTCCTGTGGGCTGTGGGCCCAGTCCCACAAAGCTTGCTCACAGTAGTTTCACTGCAGTTATCTGCCTGCTCGTGCAAGGGAAGAGCAGGGTCTGGCAGAGAGCAAAGATATGACAAGAGTTCAGTAGGAGTAACATGAGAAAAGAGAAAAAATATCCAAAACTAGGCAACCTATTTAATTTCATTGTGATCAATACCCTTATGTAGCTGTTACAGCCCTTTTTCTGTGGTTTTTTTTTCAGTCCCCCCATCCATCTCTGGCAGCAGTGACATGGTGACAGTAGTGGTCAATAATCCAGTGAGGTTGGAGTGTGAAGCCAGAGGCATCCCTGCCCCTATCCTGACATGGCTGAAGGATGGGAGCCCTGTGTCCAGTGTCAGCAATGGGCTCCAGGTACCAGGGTCAGATCCTGCTCTGTCTGTGGTATTCCCTGTTGTGGGAGGAGGCTTTTAAGTCAATGGAGTTTGGTGGAAGAGAATAAGTCGGAGGATTTGGAATAAAAATATAAGGCCTTCTGCTCTGGGTTGTTTGTGTGGGTTTAGCTCCAGTGATTAGTGTGTGAAGTGGAAGACAGAGATATATTGAAATAAAGTGGTCCTTTTCAGCTGATGTCATACTGAGTAAGTTTGCATCAACATGTTTTCCACTTACTGGGAAGAAGAGGAAATTGGACCAAATTCCTCTGCTGAAGAGATCTGGAGAGCTTATTACATACAACAGTAATTCAGAAAAGACAACCAACCTCTGATATAAGGAGATATTTCAGAGGTAAAATGAGAGGCCATGGTTGGTTTTTAAAAGCTGCTTTTACAATCTGAAAGGGAAGAGAGGAAATTTGTGTTTTATAGGGACAGCTTAGGGCACAGACAAAAGTTGTGGCAGCATGTTTGAAGCTGGTGGGAGGGAGGGTCATCCAGATCTTGCGAAGTCTTGAGAATGCTAGGAGTGCCCTATGGACTGGCATGAAGTTAGGGTTCTGCTTTTGGAAGTCTGGATTAGAAAAGAACACTGGAAGAGCATAGGGAGCAGGGGGATGGTGGAAAGCAGTGGCGAAACAAATGTTTCATTGTGAAATGAACCCTAAGAGCTGCCCCTGCCTGTGTTTGACGCTGGGGTGTGTCTGAAGGTGCTGTGCTCCCAATACAGGTCCTGTCCGGTGGCCGGGTGCTGGCACTGCCCAGTGCCCAGCTCAGTGACACGGGGACATACACGTGTGTGGCAGTCAATGCTGCGGGGGAGGGCCAGAGGGACATCGACCTCCGCGTTCATGGTGAGTGACAAATGTCTTTCTTCTGGTCCTGAGAGCTGTTCTTGGAGCTTTAATTTAACACACTGGGTCTAGACCTTGAGCAGCACTGAGTAAAACCAGTCCCAACCTGTAATGGAAGGCCAGGTGAGGAGGAGTGGTATCTGTATGGAAGTTTAAACATATATGTATATATATATGCACATCCACTCTCATTTAGTAAAGCATGTAGGTGTGTCCTTCTGTGTATCCTTGAAGAAATGTAACTGCAACAGTGAATTCACAAGTTTGATGCATTAAGGCTCGTGTATAAATGATAAAAGAAAATACAAGTCTGTGTAAAGACATGTAGATCTGCCAGGTGAGAGATATTCTTTGGGCCAGTGCTCTGTTGTCTTCTGCACTGGAAGGAATCACTGGGAGTTCCCCATCCAGCTGTGCTGAGGATGAACAGTATGTGAAATGAGGATGAACAATAATCTGCCATTTGTTTTAGAAATGTTACAGTACCAGATGTGTAGAGGGACATTTGGAATTGAGGCACCTTTGTGGTTTTGCTTCTGCTTTCAGTAGGTCAGTGGTTGGAGTCTGCCAGTCTCCAGCATTATGGCAATCCTGAGTGGAAAACCTTGAAAGAAAAGTTAGGAGTTTGGGATGGGCTCTGAGCAGGGACAGCTGGCCATGTTATTCGTTCCTGAGTCTGGCTTTCAGAATTGCCTCCCTTGGTTAGGGTACCCCTGACTGAAGTCCTGGTGACTTTTGCATCTGGAAGGGGCAGTTCAGAAATCCAGAACTCTACTGTGGCAAGTGAGCTTGGGTAACGTAGACTGGAACATTTTATTTCTAGAGCAAGGAATGTCAGGGTCTCCTTTTGAGTTTGAGGATAGATGTGTATGTCTATGTAATGTGACATAGGTATACTTTTTATTTCTCTCTTACTTTCTGGAACCTCTGTCCATTTTAGCTCGAGGAAATGAAGAGAGTTAGTTAGGAGTTGCGTGTGTTTAAAATCAGTGTTGTATTAGAAGCTGGCCAGGGTTGAGCTCAGCTGCAGGACCAGCTTGAGTGAGGCTGTCACCAAAAAGTAATATTGCTCTTCAGACTTGCCTCATAAGGGCAATCTAATTAAGAACCCACAGGAGGAAAATAATTTGGAGTACAGTTGGAGCCGGGTTGGTTGGAAATGTGTACTGAGCCAGGAGTTGGAACAAGCACAGTTACTTACAGTTACTATGAGCATAATTAGATTAATTTTAAACCCCACTCCTTCAGAAATAAGTGCTTTAATGTCTGTTGCTGTGTCGTAAACTCAGTTTCCTTTTGAGCATGATTCAATTCATTTAGCCGAGAGGAGAAGTAATTGGTGGAAAAGTCTTTGGAAATAAATTTGCCTTCTGCAGGAATGGATCAGCTTCCAATTTTCAGTTCCACAGTACTCATAAAGAATCTGGGCCTTTGTGAATTCTAGAAAGAAAAAAAGATTAACATTTTTTTTCCTGCTTATTATATTTCTTATCCACAGGGACCAGGCTTTTCCCTAAATTATTTCCAAACTGTGAAATCAGCAGCTGTGCTCTGTACTTCCTGGGCAAGAAACACAAAGCTTGATTGTTCCTGGTCTTTTCATGCCACCTTGAGAGCTGTCTTGCTGTCCCCTGATTGCCACTTAGAGACATGTTCTGGTCTCTTCTGTGTGATTAACCCAGTGTCCTTGTTCTCACAGACGGTCCCACTGCCTCCCTTCTCTCCCCAAGGTTCTGTGCACTCAGACCCTCAGTGGCTGGGGTAATGGTTTCCACGACTAAAGGGCAAAGGAAATGTGACAACAAAGGTTCTTATATTTGTTCCTGGCCAACTTCTTGGGGGGCAGTATTTCCTCCATCTTCTTTTTGACTCCAGCCATGAACACTTTCCCCATGGAAAATTGCTGACTTGCTGTGTTCCAAGGTTTAGTTCTCAGTTGCCTTCTCAGGTACTTTTGTTTTTCTGGTTGTGGAAACACAAAATTTAAAAATGGGAGGAAAAATGTGTTTCCTTAAATCCTGACACTGTTCAAGAACAGCTAATAGGTTTCAGTTGAAATGTCCACTATTTTGGGTTTTTTTATTTCTACACAGAAAACTTTCCTTCCAGGAAGAGATTTTTCTACTGTCTGATTTGGAAGTAATAGTGTATAATGAATATCGCTGAACTGCAGGACAGTTGTAAAGACCGTGCTTAGTGCTAACAACTGCAGTAATTAGTAGATCCCACACAAACCTGATACATGAGCTAATTGTAGACTGTGATTTGTTGACTAAGTCATTAACCCATTGACTCGCTTGCCAACGCTGTAAGTTCTCCTTCTCTCAGCTGTATTTGGCCATCTCTGGGCAAATTCTCTGTAAGTCAGAGTTTTTCTTAAACTCAAGTATCCTTCTTGGCACTGTCTGGAACAGCTTGAGACATTTTCAGCTTCTGGGGCTGATTATTATTTCGTGAGCTTTTTCACTCAACAGCTCTTTTTCTTTTTAGCAGGAATGCATTCCCCCATTTTTATATACTGGGGATTTTCCTTTCTAGCTACGTTTCAAGGGGGTTCTTTGCTAGTCTTGGCTTATCCTTAGGATTTCTCTGTAGCTGATACCTCACTAGAGTGTATTTTGTGTGGATGATATTCTGTAAGTAACAGAAATGATTGTTGTGGGTTTTGTGGTATAAAGGAGACTGAAATTGTGTGTCAGAAAGGTGTGTCATTTTATTTTTGCTAAGTGAAGTCCCTTAACTCCACATTATGTTTGCTCGGCGAAGTCTTCAGTGCCCAAAGGTCCCTTGGTTTGAGCAATAGGACATGAGGAAACAGCCTCAGGCTGTTCTGGGGGAGGTTCAGGTTGGAAAAATTTATTGGAAGGAAGGATGGTCAGGCACTGGCACAGCTGCCCAGGGCAGGGGTGGAGACCAGATCCCTGGAGGGATTTAAGACCTGTGGAAGTTGCCCTGACAGTGCTGGGGAATGGACTCGATGGTCTCAGAGGCTTTTCCAAGGTAACCAGGTGTGTGATTGCGTTGGTGCAGTTCCCCCTGACATCGTGGGCGAGGAGCAGAACGTGTCGGTGCTGCTGGGCCAGGCGCTGGAGCTGCGGTGCCACAGCAGCGCTGTGCCCCCGCCCCGACTCGCCTGGCTCAGGGACGGGCGGCCCTTGCTGGAGAAGCCAGGCCTGAGCATCTCTGGAGATGGGAGCGTGCTGAAGGTAAACTGGGCAGGCAGGGGTGGGGTTTCTTCCTGGGGAGTTATCCCCTCTGTGGAGGTGGGACAGCATTGGGCTCTCTGGGGCTGATGCCTTAGGTTTTAACTTTTATATTTTTCAAATTTTGTACTGCTCAGTGTGTAACTCTGAAACTTCATACAGCCTGTTAGCTACTGTTCTCTCATACTCTTTGGGCCTGAACTCGAGAACACCTTGTTGTCTCAGGCCCCAAAATACGTGAACTAAAGCCTCTGACAGGAGGAGAAAACTTGAGGTAATTACATCACTACCTGAAATTGAAATTAGAGAATTAACCCTGATATGCAAATAGACCAAACTTACAAAAGTGTGAAAAACCCATGACCCAGCATCCATCTTGGGTGGAGCCCCCTGGGGGCTCTTGAATGCCCAAGGTGTACCTTTGAAGGCCCTTCAAATAAATACCTGCTTTTATTCTCTTAATCTTATCTAGCCTCTGTTTTCAGGTAGCCACTTCAAGCTATCAGGGCAGCAGAGAGTAGTGGGTGAGGGGGGCGGGATGTCCGACACCCCAGCTGTCTGCATACAGAGCTTGCTGGATTCATGCTCTATTATTAATATTCAGAGAGACATACATAAAAATAAAATTGAAACCTGAGCCCCCTCTCCCTGCACATTTCATGAATAATTATGTAGGAAGAAGAAACCCAGGTCTTCCTTTTGTCCCCAGATTGAAGGAGCTCAAGTGCAGGACACTGGACGCTACACTTGCGAAGCGACAAATGTTGCTGGGAAAACTGAGAAGAACTATAATGTCAATATTTGGGGTAAGATTTATTAAGCTTATTCCACGAACAGGAACAAAGCTCAGAGATGAATTACGATGTGAGACACTGAAATCCTCTGTAGTTCATCAACACTAGGTTGCTGAGGTATTCATGCAGGGAGATGTTTTTGTATTTGCTGTACTTGAACAGGCCCAAGACAGTGCGTGTGTTTTTCAAATTGCTTTAATTTAGTTCTAAATTAACACCAGTTGCTTCACAGGCCTTTGTTGGACTTGCAGGAATGAGAGTAGTTAGAGCTCTAACTACTGAGTGGCATCCCTGCTCATGGCAGGGTGTTTAAGGTCCCCTCCAGCCCACACCATTCTGTGATGTATGATTCTATGATAAATAACTGGGTTTGGATCTATAGCTTTAATGCCATTAAAGTAACATTCCAACTTTCCACTTATTTAAATGCTGAAGCATTGAAAATTAGGATTAAAAAAAGCTGCCTTACATAGCTTTATTTGCTCTACAAACTTGTTGCTGAATCAAAAAAACACCTTCAACAAGTTTTTTCTATGGCTCTATGATGAATGTGGCTTAGGACATTATTTTAGTAATTGCTTTTGAGGGGTTTTCTGCACCATCATTTTCTTTCATATACAAATTGAAATGTCCTTGTTTTGCTATTATAAATCCATTTCTTGCTTTGGAGTCACAAGACTAGAATTAGGTACCAGGGTTTGTAACACTAAAATGACATTTTTTAATAGAAATTTCAAGTCTGTCATTATTAAAAGACCCATTCATGGCATTTAAGTCAGAGGTGGGTGTTGCAGTACCATGCCATTTTCCTGTGCTGAAGCAAATACTCTGCTGGTCAACCTCTGATCTCTCCTCTCCCTCCCAGATATTTGCACAGGACCTTTGCTGAAGGGACTGTGATTTGTTCCTTTGTGCAGTAAGACCATTCCAGTAGGATTTGAGTGGAGGGATATTTCTTTGCTAGTTAGCAGCTTTGAGGGGATAAGCTTGATAGAAACCATGGACTGCCTGTGAAAGCCATCTGTGGATAATTGTTTGAAATTAAAGTTTTCATTTATGCCCCAGCACCCAAAGTCCTCTTTGCCGTATTTTGAAGTTTTAAATCCAGGAAATATATCCTTCTGAGGATTGGTGAGATCCTGAGAGCTAAGTGTGGATCCAGGAGCCAGCCCATGAGTTAAATGAAGAGAATGGCACAGGCTTGTCGTGACTAGAAGCAGGGCAAATCAAGAGTAAATCAGACAGTACTATGAGGCTCTTGGCAGTGTTGTTTCAAACCCCACTCATCTGGTTGCTGCTGTAGAGCTGGAGGTGTCAGGAGAAGCTGGCTACTGTCACATGCATTGAAAATGTTCTGCATAAGTTGTTCACTGAGGAGGTTATATTTGCCAGGTCCAACCTACATTCTCCTCCACTTTTTTTTGGTCTTTACCTATGCTGTTTTCATCTGATGAAAATGGTTCCCTGATTCCTAATAGGCAATTAACCCTTCCCTAGGGATTGAACCAAAGTACTTTAAGATTTTAAGAATCAGAGTAAAACACTGGTCCCTTTTGTCTGCAGACGGTGTAGAGTCACAGAGCTGTAAAACAAAGATCCCTCTGTTGCAGGAGTGTGATCAGAGGGGTGGGATCCATAGCCTTGGATGTGGCAGCCAGTGTGCTGATGCAGGAAAAATTCAAAGGAAAAACGTAGGCTGAATTTTTAAAGTCACTGATGATGATCTCTCTGGGTTTATTAACTGAGGCCATGAATGAGGCAGGCTCTTAGAGCTGGAGTCAGTTGACAAAGTTCCCCAAACCAGCTTTGTGCAGTGAAGTCCATTCAAAGGCAACCCCAAATAAAGCCTGTGCATGCAGCAGTCCTCAGAGCCCAGAAGGTTGGACAAAGTCATTCCCAAGTGTATTGTTCCCTATCCAGGGCCTGGTTAGCATTGAGGAGACAATCCTTGCAATTGTTTCAGAGCTGAATGGGGGAGATTTGCATGAGAGTCATTTGGGGCTTACTGCTGGCTGATAGTGTGTTGTTTCAAAGGCTATGGTTATTTGGCTTTTCTTTGCAGTGTCACCAAGTATTTCTGGCTCGGATGGCAGCTCTCAGCTGACAGTCACTGAAGGGAGCTTGGTTAGCCTGATCTGTGAGTCCAGTGGCATCCCACCACCCAGTCTCACCTGGAAGAAGAATGGTGGGTAACTGCCCATTGTCTGTTTTATAAAGCAAAGGGGATAATTCTGATCTGCTGGGTTTTCTTTTCAACTTGTGTACATTTTGGATGGTGTGTTCTGAGGAGCTCAAGCATGCAGATATCTGCACAGCCCTGACATTAAGTAAAATGAACTCCAGGAGCAGATTATTCCCTTCTCTCTATCTCACCTCTGCTTGGATTAGGTGTCACTGCTCCTAAAGGTGCAAGAGAAGTGCAGTGCTGAGATTGCTGAGCTGACAGAAATGAACTGAGGAGCACTTAATATGTTTATTTACCACAGGGCAGCAGGACAGCAGCATGGTGCCCCATCCCTGGAAGTGTTCCAGACCAGGGTAGATGGGTTCTGAGCAAGTAGAAGAGGTCCCTGCCCATGGCACAGGGTTGGAATGAGATGATCTTTGAGGTCCCTTCCAACCCAAACCGTTCTGGGACTGTGAGATTTGTTTGTGGATCCCAGGTGTCAGGGCCAGGGTCACTAGGAGTCCCGTGGTGTGGAGTTGAGTCTCTTCCCTGTGATCTACTGCGTAACACAGATTCTCTGAGCTGGTTTTAAATCTGCAGCCATGGCATCCTGCCAAGTGGTGAAGATGCATGTAGTTGTAGTAATTGCTTTTGGGATCCACCAAACCCCTTCTCTCATCCCATCTTATTCAAGAGCAGTCTGCACACCTTTTGCTTTAGGGGTTAAAGTTACATTGCCAAACACCTCTTTAGGAATTGGCAGACAAAGCCAGCTATTTTCAACACCTTCTTTCAAGCATTGACACTGTTGGAGACAGAATATAAGACAAAATAAGATAATTTACTCCTCCAGTGTGATAATTCTTGTGTTATTAAACAATCTTATCTATATTTGTGTTTTTCTAGGCAGTGCAATTCAATGTGGTATGTACTTGTTTTAATTAATTTTGGCTCATGGAAAGAGCAGGTTTTAATTACAAAACACTTTTTCTAATGCATCACATATTCAGAGAACAGGAAGTTTATCAAGTTGTTCTTAAACCCTGTCTCCTGGAAGGTAAAAAGGCCTTGTATGACATGTAAATGCACTGCAAGGCTAATGTGTCTACACTTTATGGCAGGAAGGAAAGAAAATCTAGAAAAGCAATTAGAAAGGAAGAGGAGTAGATTCTGCAGCATGTTTGGCATTTGGTGCACTTTGTAGAGAG
Organism: Rhipidura dahli; assembly: GCA_013399225.1. Taxonomy (NCBI): domain Eukaryota; kingdom Metazoa; phylum Chordata; class Aves; order Passeriformes; family Rhipiduridae; genus Rhipidura; species Rhipidura dahli. The sequence goes on along the minus strand of VXAC01006559.1, from coordinate 94,731 downwards.
GACTTAAAATGCACAAGAGGGAAACCTGCCATGGCAGGTGCATTCCTTCTGTCACAAAGTCTCCCCGCAGTTTGGAAGGATAAAGATAGATAGTCTGCGGTTTCCAAGACTGAAGAATCTGCTCAGACAGTGCACTGGGAGTTTGCTGTCATGTTTCTGCTGAGGATTTCCTGAGCAGAAGCCTGTGACATACAACACACAGATGGTGTGAAAGCTAAATCATACGTTTCTAAGCACTGGCTGTGCTGGGTGAGACAATTGTACACTGAAAAATGAGTCACATTTTACTGAAAGTGCTGAGCTTTCGGCTCAGCGGAGGTGTCCTCAACTCTGGATGGATGTGAAGGAGAGTCAGCGTGGTTTAGCTCAGGGTATCCCATGAAGTCAGTGGTTAATACAGAAAGTCCTCAGGATATGCTTGTGCCAAGTTCCTGCTTTCTGGGAAGACTCTGACAGAGCCCTTCTAAAATGGGAATTGTGCAACTCAGTCCTTTGAAATGAGCCAGTGGACTTCAGACCACGTGATTTTCATTTGCTCCTGGCCACTTGTGTGGTTTTATCTGACAGAAGGTCTCTTGCAGGCTCTCCTGTGGTGCCGGAGCCATCGGGAAGGGTGCGGGTGCTGTCTGGGGGCAGACAGCTCCAGGTTGCAGTCGCTGACAGGTCTGATGCTGCATCTTACACCTGTATTGCTTCAAATGTGGCTGGGAGTGCCACCAAAGAGTACAGCCTGCAAGTGTACAGTAAGTGCCAGGAAAACTGGTCACAGTTCACCAGTTCTTCAGTAATGTTACGGGAGTGCGAGCAGGGCAGTGGTGTTGAGCTGCAGGATCTCCAGAGATGGAGTGCTGGCTGGAGGACATTCTGGAGGTAGTTCAAGGAGAGTGTTAAGTCATTGAAATTTTGGCAGTTTGGACTTTTAGCTTGACCAAGACATTGCATATCCCTGTTGAAAGTGCACAATTCAGGGATGTAACCCCTTTAGTCTTGTCCCCAAACTGAAGTACTGATGACAACAGTGTGAACCCAGATTTCCCTTCATTCCCTTAGTATTTTTGCCAGCAATAAAAGGAGGTATTTTTAAACAATCCCACAGAGAAGAAAATCTTCCAAAATCTGTAGGGATTGACAGTGTTGGGGCAGTCTTCTTTAATTTAATTTTTTCTCTTGTTTGCATTTAAAGATTGCCTGTAAGTTAATTTTTAAAAAACATTTTTACTTTATGCAGTGGGAGAGGGGGAAAGGAGTTGATTTGTTTTTTGCTGGCCCTGCTGCTCTGGAAAGTTGACTGTTATTCTGCACAGCAGCAGGTGAAGGTTCTGAAGTGCAGCTTCCAGTTGATTCCTACACTGTGCCCATTGTTCTTCCCTAGCTCGACCAACTATAGCCAACAGCGGTCCCCACCCGTCAGAGGTCGTTGTCACCCAGGGAAGCGAAATGTCCCTGGAGTGCGAGGTTCAGGGCACTCCTGAGCCAGCAGTGACGTGGCTGAAGGACGGGCGGGCGCTGGGCAGTGGCAGGGACGTGGCGGTGCTGGCTGGGGGCCGTGTCCTGCGGCTGGAGCGTGTCCAGGTGTCCGACACTGGCCGCTACGTCTGCGTGGCCACCAACGCCGCTGGGCTGGCTGACAGGAAATACGACCTCAATGTCCATGGTGAGTGGGGGCTGCCTGGAACACATGGAAGTTCACCCCTGGGTGGCCAAGCAATGGTGTGGAGCTGAGTGCACCTCCTGGATCTGCTGCAGGGGATGCAGATCCCGTTGCAGTATTAGGAAAAACCCAAATCCAGATTTATAACTGCTGAATATTTTAAAAACATACCTCTCTGTTAATATCAACCCACTCCCGGTTGCTTCATCACCTGAGATAACCAGGATAATGGTACAATTTTACATGATACTGGGGTGAGTGTCACGCTGGGAAATAGTCTGTTGTTGGAGAGAGAAATTAAGGTTTAACCAAGACACCCTGCTATTTGCCCTCAGTAAACTAATATTTGGGTGACACAATATTTTGTGAGCAAAATGAATTTGTATTTTCTCTGAGGTATGGCTTTTCCTTACTCTTTGCTCTAGTTCCCCCAAGTATTGGTGGTTACCTGCAGCTGCCTGAAAACATCAGCATTGTGGAGAAGAATCCCATCTCCCTGGTTTGTGAAGTCTCAGGAATCCCCTTGCCAGCAATAACGTGGCTCAAGAATGGGTTGCCCATCACCTTGAACAGCTCGGTGCGAATCCTCTCAGGTACAGAAGCTGGAGGGCAGATGACAACATCTCTCATTCTCATGCCCAGAAATACACTCCACTAGCTCTCCTATTTATATTTCCCCACTTCTTCCTCTTCACAGTTGTTATACCATTTAAAGAGGAAAAATCTTTGAAAGAACAAAGGACAAAAACCAAAGCACATCTTTAATTTCTATGGGTCTGTATATGAAACCAAAGGGAGCCTCAGAGATGAGCTCATGTAAAAAGCATCTCTGGCTGTCTTGTTTCTTTGACCTTGTGTTTGCCACTGGCAAGTAGAAATCTCATGGCAATAAGTTTTGATGGAGTTTCTAATTCTCTGTGATGGCCGCCATGCAAAGCCTGCATCATGAACATAAGAAAACTATCAGACAGGTAAAGAGCTGGAAGATGTTTAAGAGCTCAACTAAGACTGCATTTGAAGCTGATAAGCTTCAGGATATTTTAAGCAGTGCAGCTTTTAAGCTTTTAAGTCTACTAGACTAAGACTAAACTTTTTAAGCATTTTTCCCCCCATTTTTGCATATGGTGCATGGAAAAAGGAGTGGGTGTGTGATTGTTTCCCAGTATAAACCTGGCCCTGGGAGCTGCTGTTCATTCCTTTCTGTGTCAAGTTGCCATCAACAAAAATAACAACTTCTGGGCTTGATTGTTTCTGTCCTGTCTGTTGCTTTCTACACCCACACTAATCTCACCTCCCGGATCACCGAGTTGGGAAGGAAGAGACAAAAATTTGTTTATTGTCTCTGGATGTTGGCTGTGTGGGAGGAGAAACATGCCAGGACTTGGGGCTTTGTTTTCCTCCAAACTTTGTGCTTCAGAAAGCTACACATTATGGTAGTGAACTGTAACCAACATGGCACTTGGAGCTTTATTTGTGCTTGTACAACTGTAAAAACTGTAAAAACAAGAAACTTGTAAAAAACAAAACCAACAAAAATCTTCCTCTACTTTTGGAGTTTAATACTTTGCCAAAGTAAGATTTTGGTTCTCTTGATTGAAAACATACTTGGCATTGCAGATAATTTCAGTGTGTGGACACACTGCTGGCAGCTTTTTGTCAGTTAATTCAGATCATGGAATCACAGAATGTCCTTAGCTGGAAGAGACCAACAAGGACCATCCAGTCCAACTCCTGCCCCTGCACAGGACACCCCAACAGCCCCACCCAGTGCCTGAGAGCATTGTCCAGATACTGATGTTTGCTTTTGGTGGTCCTTCCTGCATATCTTCTAGGAAAAATTTAAAAATCCAGTGTACCCCACCTGCTTCCCATGCAGCCTGTGCCTGAAGCTTCGCACTGGCTTTAGGAAGGGGAAGAGCTTCTGTTAAGCCAAATGTAGGGAATCTGTCCTGCCTCAGCACTGGAGGCCTGGGTGTGCTCTGGTGTGTGATGCCAGGGAAGGTCACAGTGTCCTGTAGGCAGGTTTCTGCTTCCGCTTTGGCCTTGTGCAGGGGTGGATGGGGGAAGGGATCAGGGAGACATGAGACTGGAAGACCTCAGCCTCCCTCAGTCTCCCAGTGCTCCCTCCAGCAGGCAGGATTCCATGCGCAGAGGTACATCCAGTAACCAGCTCAGCACTTTGTTCCTCCAAATGCATGACCAGGATCATACTATGCATCATGTGGCTATGTCCCAACAGTGATAGCCAGAGGCAGGAGCTGCCCAGGGCAGAAGTGGTATGGGTTAGGGAATGTTGCTGATGGGAGAACTGCTAACCAGAAACTGGGAAAAGCTGCAGGCTGGCTGCCACCTTTGGTTTCACACTCAAATGCTCCCTGATGTAATTTCTGCTATTCTTCTGCCAAAAAGCAAAGAAAGAGAAGTTACTGTGCTATGGCTCAGCAGGGATATTCCTGGTCTTTGGTCAAACAGACTTGCAAATCTTCCTTTTAAATGAACGTGTCTGTACAAAGGTGACCTGATGACTACAGAGTTTAGAGGAATCTGTTCTTTGAAACCATTGCATGTAAAGCAGGGCTATTGTCAGCTGTTATTATTATTATTGATGGCATAATTAATGCAAATGCTAGAAGGGAGAAATGGAATTTTATTCCTGTCTATGCATGTGAAAATACCTTAAGGGTATTTATAACACAACATGTTTATGAAACTAAGCTTATTTTTGTGTGTAGATGTGTACACACATAAAAAGCACTGATGAGGCATTATTAATTTTCATGAATATTCATCTAGAATCTCAGCATAGCAAGGCACTCTTTGTGAGTGAAAACCCTGCTGTCTGAGGCACTGCATGCTGTCCCAATTTCCTGCCCAGAAGTGTGTGTTGCAAGCACAGTGTTCCTGCCACATCCTAAGTGCTGATCCATGAATCCCGTGCAGGGGAGCAGGGTGTGTGTGCCCTCCCCAGCCCTGGGATGGTGCTGGGTGGCAGAACAGGGTGTATGTGCCCTGCTGGTGTGGCAGAGCAGGGTGTGTGTGTCCTGCCCAGCCCTGGGATAGTGCTGGTCAGAGCAGGACTCTGATGCTGTTTTGGCTGTCTCAGGGGGCCGGACGCTGCGGCTCAGTCCCGCGGGCGTGGCACACGAGGGACATTACACATGTGTGGTGACCAATGCCGCAGGGGAGGCCAGGAAGGACTTCCACCTCTCTGTCCTGGGTGAGTACCTGCTTGGGTTTGGGGCAGCACAAGAGAAGGGTTTGGACAGTAAGGCAGGGGGGGGCATTCTGTATACTTTGCTGGTATTTTAAAAAATATTATGCCGAAACATACATCCTTAGGGAAAACAATAAGTGAATCTGATACCACAGACAGAAAATCAGGTTGTAAAGAGAAGCTTCTTCTACGTAGAATTATAGAAACCTGGAAGGGTTTAGGTTGGAAGGGACCTTAAAGCCCATCTCATTCTACCCCCTGCCGTGGGCACCACTGTCCCAGGTTGCTCCAAGCCCTGTCCAGCCTGGCCTTGGGCACTTTCAGGGATGGCAACCTGTGCCAGAGCCTCCCCACCCTTGCAGGGAAGGATTCCTTCCCAATATCCCATCTATCCCTGGCCTCTGGCAGTAGGAAACCATTCCCCCTTGTCCCTCCAGGCCCTTGTCCAAAATCCTTCTCCAGCTCTCTTGGAGTCCATTTAGGTCCTGGAAGGGGCTCCAAAGTCTCCCTGGAGCCTTACCTTCTCCAGGATCAGCAATCTGAACTCCAGTACAGTGGAACCCTTCCGTCAGCAGAGCCTCTGGCATGACAAAGGATATAAACTAATGTGGTAGGGGATGATCCTGCTGATGGACTTACACCAGGAGTTGTCCAGCAGGCTCTTTAGATGCTATTTGGAACCATTAATTTATTATTTTATCACATTGCTTAGTTTTGCAAACCAGAAAATGCTACTTTTGAGTTTAGTAACTGTTATTTTTATCAATAATTGTCAGGTCTGGCACAGTGCAGGATTTCTCCCAGCATTTCTGTGTAGAATTTTGTTCTAAGTTTCCTTTCTCTGAGGTGCTGAACACCCTCATCCTCCTTTGCCTTCAGCTGAAATTGGGCATATTCAGCCTGTAAATGATAACTCCCATTCAAGTCAGTTCATGTTTATTTGATGAGCTCATGGAAGTGTAAGTGTGGTAGGATGGAAGAGATGGAAAAACACTGGAAAGCATTCATTGTCTGACTGTTTTCTTTGGAGGCTTTTAGTAGCAGGGTGTTCTTGAGAGTTCTGGGAATCTCTATTGCATAGGCTTTGTTTGCCTTGAAAAAAAATGCTCAGTGAAGCAGATTTCAAGTAGAAAATTCCATTGTTCAGTCTTCTCTTCCCTCCCCCCAGTAATTCCTTTGTCTTTCTAAAGAAAAGTTACTGGAATGGGGCCTGACAGTGGCACAGAATCTTCACCAGTCACTGTCAGTGGGAACTGTACACAGGCATACCAGGGTTTCTCTGGGTTATTGTAGGAGGTGCAGCAGTTTGAAGGCAGAGCTTGGTGTAATAAACACAATATTTATATATTTAAAAAGGGTTTGGTGTGGCTTTGCCATATTTTTGAAATTAAGATGTGTTGACGACTTACTGTATTACTTTGGGGTCAAAGCAATGAGTTGCTGTCTTTGTTTATGAATAGTACTAACTTTTGGCCTGACTTAAGTCCTGAACTTAATGATTTTGTTTCCTCTCATATGTTTCCTTCACTCCATTTTGAACCCTTCATTAGTTACCAGAAATCTGGTGTAACATTCTTGTCTCTGTTGACAATGAGTTCTTCGTATTTCCATGATTCTTACTTTTATAAAATGTTTGATTCCAGCAATGAGCTAGATCGCAAATAAGCTGCTAAATATGTTTTAATTCCTTTTTCTTAGGTCTTTTATCTAGGCTGAAAGTTTGCATTTTGCAGGATTATTAAAGCATAAATCTGGCTCCTTACTCTGACATTTTTGTTACAAAACTTCTCTGTCTCCTGGAGATGGAGCTGCTTTCTGATAACTACAGGTCTCCTTTTCAGCCTGTTACACTCCATGCCTACTTCGACCTGTAGTGCCAATTTCTTTTGGCCTGATCTACAAATGCCTCTACTTTGAAAGAAATAATTGATCACAGCTCTTAACCACTACAGCTACTCCCCAGCACCCTCATAACCTGCTCTTCTCATCCAAAAGCCCAAGTTGACCAGGATTATTTGGAAACATGTCAGCCACATCAGCTATACAGTAGAGGTTTCCTTCCCTTGAGCGGTCTGCCTGGGACATAGGATAGGTATTTTAGGAGTTTTATCTTGTATTTCCCTAGAGAAATGTAGTTTGTACCACAGCAAGGTGCCTTTAGACCTATGTAGTGTGTTCATTCCCATATGGAATTTGCAGAGAACACTGACAGACTGTGGCACAGCATCCATTTGTTGGGAATCTGATGTGTTGCTCTTGGTTTTTTATGGCTGTTACTGTGTAACCAAACACAAACAATGGTGAGGTTTTTTTCCTAATCCTGTGTTCCTGGGCTCATCCCTTCTAGCAGGATCATCAAGCAGCCTGTTGTATTTCATGTTGCAAGGAATCCATGCTGATGTTGTCTCCTTGCCTGTTGCAGTGCCTCCAGGGATTGTGGGGGAAAATACACAGGAAGATGTGAAAGTGAAGGAGAAACATGGAGTTACCCTGACGTGTGAGGTAACAGGTAAAAGAACAGTTTATGATTTACCTTTGCTCATCAAAGTTGTGGTGAGATCTCTACTGGTGATGCACAGCATGTTTTTAATGGATTTCAGTTCAGTGGGATTTTTAAATCTAGGATTTAACTGTGCTGCTTAGAGCAGGACTGAACACTCCTTGTAAAGGTTGGATGGCATGAACCTAGAGGGATGTTGCTGTGATATTTCTTCTCCAAAGGCCTGTGGAATTTCAGAGGAGGTATATATCACTTCAGGAGGTTCAGAGACTTCGGAATGCATATGCCAAAACTTTCCCCCACAGGATGTACTTGAAAAGCACACCGAAAAGTGTATTTTCCTGTTTCTCAGAAATCTAGATATATCCTTAGAGGTTATGCACCAACTCATGTTTGCCATTTTCCTGACTCCATCAAGGGAACCCTGTGCCACAGGTCACATGGCTGAAGGATGGGCAGGCTCTGGCCGAGGGTGGGGATCCCAGGATTGTGTCCAGCAGGCGATCCCTGCAGATCTCTGAGGCACAGCTCCTGGACACAGGCCGGTACACGTGTCTGGCATCCAACACTGCTGGGGACAGGAGCAAAACCTACAGCCTCAACGTGCTTGGTGAGCAGCTGGGCTGCCTCTGCCAGAGGAACAAGCAGCTCGGGGAGAAGGGGAGTCCCGTTGGAATTCTGTAGGCTTTATTGACAGCAATGCATAAGTTGCCTATGATTAGAATTTTACATCTTAGTAATTGATAAGTAAAAGCGGTTTAATAGAAACACCAGTGTTGTGCTTGAGACAGCAAAGCTGGAACACAGGGAACAGGATGTCATCCTTATGGAATGGGTGGGACAGCACTTTGGCTTATTGTCATTCAAGGAAGGAGCATCTGAAGAGCATTTCAGATAGTGATCTCTTCAGAAAAGCTGAAACCATCTGCACTTCTCATTTTGTTTTGTTTTGGTTTTTTCCATGAGGGTTATTGCACAATGAAGTGCAAACAATGGCAAGTTTGTTTTCCACAGCCTTGTTTCCTAGGCTCATCCCTCCTTCCAGGTTCATCAGGCAGCAGCAGCTCTGCTCAAGGAGTGGTGGCTGGATTCCTGGGGACCTGTGCTTGACAAAGGCACAGGTGGGAGTGGATTCCACTGATTTGGGATCACTGCTGACTTCAGAACAGAACATAAGACCAGCTGAGTGTTGTCTGGGTCTGGGTTTTGGTGCTCTTTGTAGGAATGCCTCCCACCTAGCTGGCACTGCAGCCAGATTCCTAGACTGAACAGGGATGAGAAAATAGGGTTTACAGAGAGGAGCTTTCGTCCCTGTGGTTATTGATTTTGTTGTTCCCAGTGGCTCCAAGCATTGTGGGAACAGACAGCCAAGGGAATGCAGAGGATGTCACCGTTATCCTCAACAGCCCCACCTCGCTGGTCTGTGAAGCTTATTCCTACCCCCCAGCCACCATCATCTGGCTGAAAGATGGGAATCCCTTAGAGTCCAGCAGAAACATCCGCATTCTGCCAGGTAAACTCTGTTGTTGTTGAGAAATAACACCTATTTCTTTTATTGCATATTTTTCTGTTACGGACTTCTTTAAAAAATCAAAGGATATATTTCTGTTAAGTGCAATGCACTGGCACAGGTTGCCTAGAGAAGCCGTGGCTGCCCCTGGATCCCTGCAAGTGTCCAAGGCCAGGTTGGACGGGGCTTGGAGCAATCTGGGCTAGTGGAAGGTTTCCCGGCCCATGGCAGGGGGTGGCACTGGAGGGCTTTAAGTTCCTTTCAACCCAAACCATTCTGGTGTTCTCTGTACTTCTCTAGCAGTTCCCATTCCAGTATTCTTAAGTAATTCACAATTAACTGATTGTTTATTTGTGTTTTATTACGTATTTATCCTCTCGTACCATCAAGCAAATTGATGGGAAAATTCATATGAGTTAATGATGAATATAAATGACTTGCAGTTAAGTGTGGAAATTAGATGGAGAGAGATATAAATTAGTAAAGAGAATGACCTGGGATTTTGCTAGGTCATTAGAAGTTTGCCATTTTTACTTAGTAGAATAACTTTTCCCTAATACTTGTGGAGGTGGAAAATGGGAACAAACTTCAGAGGGAACAGTGGAGTGCTGTAGATGTACAAGTGCCTTACCTTGTTAACTGCAAGTGTTCAGAGAAAGAATGAGTCCTGGCTAAATATCTTCAAGAAACTCCCTGAACAAATTTCTTGATGAAATTTATTAACAAATTTCCCAAGAATCCATAAGCAACAGGAGTTGTGAGCCACAGCACCCCATGAATCATGCACTCATTTGTTACACATGGTAATAAGCAGTCAGGTTTTCTGCTCTTCTCTGGGCTGATTTTGGACCAAAGGGTTGGAAACAGACTGCAGGAAGTATGAAGATAACTGGGAAGCAAGTGTATGGTGTGGGTGCTATTAAAGGTTGGTGTCTTTGGCAGGTGGGCGGACCCTGCAGATCCTGAATGCCCAGCAGGACAGCACTGGAAGATACACCTGCATAGCCACAAACGAGGCTGGGAAGGCTCTGAGGCACTATGAAGTGAAAGTCTACAGTATGGCAATGCTTTCACCTTTTGAAATTTGTTTTTATTTTGCATTCTTCAATTTTTCCCATTGCAATGTTGTTTATCCTGGTGACTTCAAGGTTTCCTATTTATGGCTTTGCTGAGCAAACATCTGCATTAGCTCCTGGCACTGGTGGAGGAAAGACACCAGGAAAGTTGATTGTTGCATTCTTTGCAATGCTACAGTTGGCCTAAAAGTCTTCCTGTCACTCAAGGGAGGACATTTAAGAAACACTGAACTCCAGTTTCCTCTGAAATGCTTCTTTTGGTGCTGATTTTCAAGTCAAATGAGTGCAGCACAAGAGGATATGTGAGCATAGAATCTCCTGAGCACAGAAACAGCTTTAGAAAAACAGAAGGGGGCCTCTACCTATAGTGGGACATTTTCTTGAGGAAGGTAAAACAGGAGGATACTACTTTTATATCCCTCCATAAAATTCCACATGGACAACAGTTTTCCCATTCAAGTCTTTCTATCAGCACATTGTCATTTGAGCATCTGTACCTAAATACTCAATTTTAATGCTCAAACTCTTCATTATGGGCTCAATCAAGCATGAATTTTACCTTTTTTTAAAATTTCCCAGTCTGATTTGGAATTGGTTTGCTCCCTTACCGCAACCATACTGTTACTTAATTACACTAAGTCCCTTATAAGGCCCCAGTGGATTTGGAATAATGAGAAGATGACAAAAGAGTTCATTAGTGATGCATGGCTATGTGAGAACGTAACTCTCTCTACCCCCCAATGCCATTGCAACTGTCAGTTATTAGGATACCATAAGTATTAGGGGAGAATTTAAAAATTCCCAGTGGAAAAAAAGAGTGGAAAATGCTCTGAAAGCATTTTACATAATTTCAAAAATATTATGAGACCAAGTTGAGGGCTAGCTGAAAAATTTTGAAACATTCTATTTTCCTTTTGATTCAGAAAGAAACAGGATTTTGCAACACTGGGATTTCAGTGGGATGGAAATGTTGAGTTTTGACCAGCTACTCTGAGTGTGGACTTGGGATCAGACATATGTTTCTGGGAATATTAGTTTCCATCAAAATGCTATTTAATGACTACAATACCCTGAACTTTATAGAATTGAAGCCAGGCATGTAATAATGAAGTGCTGTAGTTAGGTAGGGCTGTAGTCAGGTTTGCATGTTTAAAAGTGTTAAACACAGTTTTGTATGTTTTCATACATAATAACTGTACTAGAAATGGCTGAAAATGCACACATATATATAAAAGTAATAATTTGGCTGTGGGCAGGAGGCAGTTTATTGGGGGAATGCACATGCTTTCCCTGAGGTTATCATCTGGGATCTCCCTTTCTCCAGCTAATGTTGAAATGCTGCAGCAGGCAGTGAGCTATGACAGTCTCTCCCTTCTCTGCCTTTGTCCGTGTGCAGTTCCACCCACCATTGCCAAAGGGGATGTCTCAGGGACGGGGCTGTCACCCAGGGAGGTGAAGATCAAAGTGAACCACAGCCTGACCCTGGAGTGTGAAGCTCATGCTGTTCCTGCTGCTGCCATCAGCTGGTACAAGGATGGACAGGCCAGTCACAAACTCATTTCCTTCCTCTGAGGGGATGTGGGACAAGGACAGCTATGTGTTCCCTGTCCCTGGAAATAGCATCTGTGAGGGGCAGCAGGAGTCACCTGCACTCCCTGCTGCTGGCAGCATCACGCCCCAGCAGCTTGGGGTGTTTGCTGGCACCCAGACCTCTACAAATCGACATGCTGGCTTTTGGTGGGTGCCTGTCAGTGCCTGAGAGGCCAGAGCTGGAGTTTCCATGCCTTCTGTGCCATGAGAGGGAGCAACCTTCCTGGCAGGAGCATCCCATGGTGTGACTACAGAGCCTGTGGCTGTTGTGTAAAGCCCCCAAAGGCCCTGTTACACATGGTTCCCTCAAGTGCTGCCCTTGCCCTGTCCTGGCAGAACTCACAAAGCCACAAGAGCATCTGGCTGCTCCGGGGGGGTGAGGCACGAGTCGTGCCACACACAGCGCTGCATGGATCCATCTGGAGAGCTTGGGAAGGGCAGGGCCACGGGGACACGCTGAAATGCAGCACAAGGGATGAATAAAAAAGGAACTGTGCTACTCTTCTGTTAGAAAGGAGAGTATAATCTCTTGCTTGAGCTGTTCCTGGTAGTGCACTCGTCATGGAACAGCTCTTCCTGGATTTAACAAGCATGCAGGAATAACCTGGATGATGACCCTCTAGCTGTTTCAAGTGTGCCCTGCTGCTCTGGGATCCCTGGGAGTCCTGGTTCTATTGCCAAATAAAAACTCAATCTGGGGAGTTAAGAGGTCCCCAAAGGCAGTGACTGTGCACAGCTGGCTGCCACTGGCACAGCAGCTACTGCTCCATAGGCTGCCCTGGGTGAAAAGCTCTCACTCCCATCCATGGACTGAATGAATTGTCCCCTGCAGGCCAGGAGTTCAGTGCTGACTCCCTAATCATGGAAACATGGGCTCGTGGCATGGTTTGGGTTGGAAGGGACCTCAAAACCCATCCAGTTCCACCCCTGCCATGGGCAGGGACACCTCCCACTAGATCAGGCTGCTGATGTAAATGAGCACATGTAATGTGTTCTGGATTCACTGCTGACACACAGGCTGTGTCACTGAAGCCTCTGCTGTCACGTGTGAGCCACATTCTGGCACAGGAACATGTAATCCTGTGTCTCTCTGTGCTGCTGCTCTGTCCATTCTGTGTTCACGCTGTGTCCTTGCTGGGCAGCAGATCTGTAGATTGGGTTAGATGCGTTTCTTCATCTCACAGAAAGCTGGTAGTTTTCCATGTACTGGAAACTTGGGCAGTGAGTTCAGGGATTGGATCAGCCTTCTTGGATCCAATGTCACAAGGGCCCTGGCCTGATGGGGATGGCATTGCTCCTCTCAGCAGCATCCTGGAGCTAGGAGTGATGGAAAATCATATCCTTGAGGAGACCAGCCACCACAATTAGAAGGAAGAAGGTGCAGAGTTTCTGACAACCATGGAAAGAAAATTGTCTCCAGGAACTTGGAGCTTGATTGAGTTTCCTCATATTACTCCCACAAATCTGGCTCTTTCTAGTGTGTGCTTTGCTGAGTATTGATTGTCATTTGAATTGACATTGCAGCCACTGCAGGGAGATGAGCATGTCCTGATCCAGGGCATCGGCCACACTCTGCACATCAAAGAGGCCCAGGTGTCAGACACAGGGCGCTACACTTGTCTGGCCTCCAACATTGCTGGGGAGGATGAGCTGGAGTTCGATGTAAATATACAAGGTAAAAGGATAACAAAACTCTCCTGGTAGCCTGCTTTTCTAGTATTCTGAGATGTTGGAATTTGTAATTTTGTGTCCTTTACGCTTGTGTGGTCAAACCCAATGCTTTTGTGTTTTGTGTGGCTTTGATTTCAGGGATATTTTGCTTGTTGCTGACATGCAGTATTTGATTATTCTTTTTTATGTTGTGTTTCTGAAGTCAGTGCCATGACATAGCGACTCTGATTTTCCTCTAAATGCCATGAAAAATTTGAATTTATTTTAAACTAAGACTAATTTTATTTTTCTGTTTTGAGTAGTATTTGGAGGCCCCAGACATAAGCATCCTATTGGCCTACTGTGTATAAATACAAGAAAACAATTACGAGTAATTTCTGAAAATTTAGAAAAAATGAGAGCTTGAGTGAAACCAGATACCTCATTGTTTAAGTATTTTTGTTGATGAATACCCTCTGTGTTTGTTACCAGATCATCTTACACTGTTATTTATTACTCTTCAGAAAATACTCAGTAAATTGCTCAATTGTTCATTCTAGAAGAACTAGAATTTTCCTGGGTTATTTAAAGTGGGGGGAGGGATTGATTTAATACACTTAATTTTTATTGCTGCTATTGAACATTACAATACCTTCTCATTTCTTGACTTTAAAGCAGCTATTTCTGCTGCAAAATGCTAAAATTTTTTCTCTTCTTTGTTGTAGTTCCTCCTAGCTTCCAAAAGCCTTACAGGGAGTGGGAAGCTGGGAACATGGTGGATGCAGAAAGAGGTGGAGAAAATAAAGATGTGATTGTCAACAACCCCCTCTCACTGTACTGTGAGACCAACGCTGTTCCTCCCCCTGTGCTCACGTGGTTTAAGGATGGGCATCCCCTGAGCTCCAGTGACAGAGTGCTCATCCTGCCAGGTGGGTATTCACCTGGCACTCTCTGGCCCTACACTGAGGTGATCAGAGGGATGGAGCACCTCTCCTGTGAGGAAGGGCTGGGAGAGTTGGGATTGTTCAGCCGGGAGATGAGAAGCTTCAGGGTGAGCTCGTTGTGGCCTTCCATTGCCTGAAAGGGCTGGCGGGAAAGATGGAGACTGTTTACAGCGGGTGGAGGGACAGGACAGGGGGAATGGTTTCAAAAGAGAGTATGTTTAGACTGGATATTGGTAAGCAATTCTTGGCTATGAGGGTGGGGAGGCCCTGGCACAGGGTGCCCAGGGAAGCTGTGGCTGCCCCTGGATCCCTGGAAGTGTCCAGAGCCGGGCTGGACAGGGCTTGGAGCAACCTGGGCTAGTGGAAGGTGTTGCTGCCCATGGCAGGAGTGGGACTGGATGATCTCTAAGGTCCCTTCCAACCCAAGCCATTCTGTGATTCTGTGACTAAGAAATGGCCTTGGTGCTGGTATTTGTGTAGTGAAGACACACTTCTCCCCTTCAGAATGCTTCTTTAATGTTCTTTTCAGACTTGGTTGGCTGAAAATGTTTCTCTCCAGTCCTTGGCATTAAATTGTTTCTTTAATTTAAGAAACAATCCCTATAATGATGTGAATGTCACCACTGAACTCCCACAGTTAAACATGGAATTGCAGAAGGATTTGGTTTGAAGGAATCTCAAGGCCCATCTCATTCCACCCCCTGTCACAGGCAGGGACACCTTCCACTATCCCAGGTTGCTTCAAGCCCCGTCCAGCCTAGCCTTGGACACTTCCATGTGTTGCAAAATGAAGTACAATGATACTTTCTCTCTGATGTATTCCTGATTTATTTTCTTATTAAATTTGCTTTGACAAAAAGATAATTGAAGTAGAAAAGCCTCTTAACCAAGGAGTGAAGCATGGAAAACATGTTTGCAGCAGAAAAATGGCCACGATCTCCTACTTAAGCTCATGTGGGAAAGGGAAAGAGCTGCCTGCAGTCCTGAGTGTTGCTATGCAGAGATGGTTTGGGAGAGTGTTTAAAGAAGGGCAGTGGTAAAAGAGTAACATCTGCTTGTCCATCTTGTTCATCTCTTGAAAGAGCAATGACAAACACTCCCAAAGTGTGTTCCTAAGATTTCCTCTCCTTCTGAAGGTGTTTATATGGCTATGCTTTAATGAGGAATAGAGTGAAAAGTACCTCTGAGCCTCAGAAGTGAATCTTTTCAGTTTGGAACAGAATATTCTGTGCTTATATTTCCTTGTGCCTGTTAGCTCTGTGCCATCTTACTGAGAAATGTTTCTATTTTTGATAGAAGACTAATGCTTGGCTGCATATTGCTTCAGCATGTTCTTCCTTTATGGGGAATTAATTGCTCTTTTCTAACATTTCAGTATGAGCATGGCTGCACTCCAGCTATCCGCTGGTGGAAAAAGTAGCTAGGAAATAAAACCCTTTAGTTACTTATAATTCAGACCAAATGCTGTCCATTCATAAATTTGCTTGCTCAGATCTCTGGTGGGATGTGGTGTGGAGATGATAGAGAGTGCTTGATGCTGTCTTGGACTTTTGTTTGCAGGAGGCCGGGTGCTGCAGATCACACGGGCGCAGGTGGGGGACGCCGGCAGATACGAGTGTGTGGCGGTCAACGAGGCGGGGCAGGACTCCATCCACTACGACGTCCGAGTGCTCTGTGAGCTTCCCTTCTCCTTTGAGTGCCAAAAAAGGCTTCTGTGCAAAGTAACCAACCATTACAATGCAGGAGTCCTTCGTGTTTTTAATGTTTGTTTGTAAACTATGGCGTTAATATGTTTAGGATGCTAGAGCTGTACAGCTGTACAGGGCCATGTGATCCGAGTGTTGATGTAAATTCAATGTGTGTAGGTTATTGTTACAGGAACTCAGTTGTGTTACACCTCTCACTATTCCCCAGAAAGAAAAGCACAGGTAAAAATTCAGCTTTTATCTTGGTATCTCTTCAGCTTCCCATTGAGACTTTTCTCTCCTTCCTTATTTTGGCCATCATTTTCCACAGTTCCTGCAGAACTCCCAAAGCCTGAAGGGAATTTTGAGGGTTTAGAATAATGAATGCCTGCACAACCATTCTGATGACCTTTTGTGTCTGTTGATGTACTCAACGTTTTAGCCTTGGGAATTATTTACTTCTTCACCTATATGGCTGTGTTATACCACTGAAATACTGATTTATTGTTACAAAGGGGACCTTCCTTGAAAATCATCTTTTATTTTGATGGCAAAGAACACAGTGGAATAACTGGAAGATGGGTTTTCACCTCCTTCTCTCTGTGTGCTGTGAATAAGTATAGTTCTGCTGCAGTCCTTGGACTTACGCCAAGCTGTTCCAGCTGAGCTACTCATGGGATGGCTTTATCTTTCACTGGAGGTTTCATTCCTTCCTCCTGCAAACCCAGTCTAATCTCATGACCACCTGAGAGGTGCTGATGGAGTGTTCTCATCACCTTTGCTTCCTGCAGTTCCCCCATCCATCAGTGGCGCCGATGGAGACCTGCCTGAGGAGGTGACTGTGCTGGTGAGCAAGGAGGCAGCCATGGACTGCATTCCCAGTGGGAGCCCTTCCCCAAGGATCACCTGGCAGAAGGATGGCCAGCTCCTGGCAGAGGATGACAAACACATGTTTCTGTCCAATGGAAGGAAGTTACAGGTAGCTCATAGTGAAAAACTGGGTTTTGGCAGCAAAAAACTGTCTGGTTTTGCTGAGTAGGAGGTATTTTCTTTCTCCTACAAGGTGCTGCAAACATAAGGAGTTTTTGTCACTTGTTCCTGTCCCTCACCTGCTGCTTCTCAGTCCCATGTAGTTCCCTCAGATCCAGCAATTTGTGGGATCATGCTGTGAACCACATCAGTGAAATCGCTTGTTTTAAAATATTATTGACTTTTTTTGAGAAAATAGTGAAAATTGTTCTGAAGAACTTCCTTTCCCACTGATGAATGAAATTGAACAAAACTATGAAAGCAGAGAGCTGGACTTAATCCTCTCCACTCGCTTCTTTGGCAGTGAATTGCCTATATATTAGCTCCACAGCCGTATTTTGTCTTTTTTTGCCTTAGATTCTGAATTCCCAAATAACAGATACTGGCAGGTATGTCTGCATCGCAGAAAACATAGCAGGAAGTGCCAAGAAGTATTTTAACGTCAATGTTCACCGTAAGTACAGTCATCCATAACTTCTGTCTTCTGTCAAATGCTGGTTTAGCTTGACTGTGTTATTTTTTAGCAGAGTGCTCAGACCCCCTCATCTTCATTCATGTGAGTCCTACTGGGTTTGATGGAGATTATACAGAATTGAATTCAAATATCAGTTTAAAGTACCTTGACAACACATGGCTCTTGATACCACGTGGCTTTAGCTCCTCTTGAGTGTTCCAGAAAGGTGGGAATTGTTAATGAAGGGAGCCTGGTGTTGTGGCTGTGTTTGCCCTGTTTGGGTTGCTGAGCCCTGGAACCATGAATTATATGCAGGTTGGATTATAGTCTGTTTTGATACATTCAGAAAATGCATTTTTTCCAAGAAATTAATGATAGAAAACATTAAACAAAGATACACAGCTTGTAAAAGCTTCGTTTTTAGAAATGTGCCCTTTGAGGTTCCTGTCTGTTCTCTATTTTTGGTTTTCTTGTGGAGTTACAATAGGGTTAAAATAAATGTTGACCTTAAGCTTTTGAAGTCTAAAACAAATACAATCAAGACATTTTTCATAAAACAGTCTCCACTACCTTCCCTTCCCTCTCCTGATAACTTCAGAAAATCAGGACATTTCTAAGTAACATTTCAGAGTAAACCCAAACTTCCCCCCTTCTATTTCTACCCACTGTCAACTTTCCATCCTGAAGAGCAAAGAAGCATCATTCCCACCAATTCCTCTGCACCATTCCATGTTTCAGCCTGCCAAGGAATACTGGCAGCTACATCTTTATCTGCTTTATCTGACAGAAAACAAGGGCTGTTCTTTCTCCCACCTAAAGACAGTACTAGCATCTCAGGAATGTGAGGAGTCAGCTTATTGCACACAGAATAATTGCATTTTTTCCTCTCTTATACATGCAGCAAATTTACCTACTACATGGCATAGATTTATAGCACTTTTTGCTACTCAGTAATGCATTTAGCCAAAAGTAGTGTTGTCATGGGAAGAATTTGCCCTGGCGTTGTTCTCCGAGTTTTCTTTCAGTGTGGTCTGTCCAGATTTCCTGATGTGTGAGTTTTGCTTCTAAATCAAAATATTTCACTTTTCCTGACATTTGTGTTTAAATTGAAACTTCTGTCTTAAAAATATTTGCTTTTAATGACTATGGCTTAATACTGTTCTCTTAAAAGAAATATTTGCCTGAAACTTCAATTCTAACTTAACAGTATTACCAACTTCAGTCTATTTTTCTTAATGCAGTTTAATTTGAAAAATTAAAGTGTAGCTGTTCAGGAGAAGACCACACAGGGTGAAGCACTAAGGAAAATGCATTATCATTAAGCAGTGGGATCTGTGTTTTGTCAGTGTCAAAAAAAAGGCTATTTCCCAGCTTTTTTATGTGTTTCTAGTAGAAACGCTCTCATAAATTTAAATAAAATACTGAAGATGATGCTCTTTATTAAGTTGAAAAATTCACTTCTGGTCTCCAAGGTGAGTAATAAAACTAATATAACATCTTTTAAAACATAATAGGGAAATAATAGGTAATTTTCATGCTTAGTGCTGTATTTGAGCCCATGATTGTGTCCTTATGCACATACAGATACATTTGCATGTGCAGATTACCTGTGGTGCATTTGTGGGTGTTTTTTTGCTGCAGAAATTGAAATCAGCTACTGACACAGTTTAAGCAAATTTCATGAAAGACAGCTGAGATTTGGTCCTGTACATTAAATTACCCACTGCCAATAATCACATCTGTGGGAAAGGAACTGTAAAAGTAAATAAAAACAAAAAACGATCAAATGTCATCAGATCAGAATTCTCCACTTGCTCTAGTGAACCATTTTATCCTCTTCATCAGGGAAATATCCTTCAGTTATTCCAAGCTGAAAAATGTGAACCAAATTCCCCATTTACATGGACTCCCCTTGTTTGTGCAGTGCCCAGAGGAGCCATAAACTTGCCTTAATGACTGGTTTCTGTCACTCAAGTGACAGCAAACAGCTGGAGCATTCTGGGGGGAGATGGGCCAAAATACTTCAACGTTTCTGTCTTTGAAGAGGAGGATTCCATGTGTTCTTTGGAATGATTTTTCCACCCAATAGAGCCAAGAACATGCTTTTGCTTTCCTCATAAGTGTTTTATATATCCCCTCTGCAAAAACATGGCAACTAAAGCTTGGGGGTTATTAAAAGGAAGAGATTTACAGTTCTCTCATTCTAAATCGTTCTCGTAGAAAGGTCACATGTCAAACTATTCTTGATTTAAAAATCCTGGGACTTGTAAGCTTAAGGAATGCGCCCCTTGGAGCAAACCTGCATGCCAGGATTTTCCAGTGCTTAGCTCACTGCTAAGCAGCAGGTTTGTCTGGTTGACAGAACAACTCTGAACTGTGTCAGGAGGAATCAGTTTGGGGTCTCTATAGGCAGAAAATGGATTGTTCCAAAGAGAACAGGAGCAGCAAGAAATCAGGAAGAAGCAATAGTCATCCTACACGTTCTGCCAGTGGGAATTTGCTCTGTCCTGCCTCAAACAGCAAATGTCCAAAGAACGGTGTTACAAAATTGGCAGTGCATTGTCAGGATCTCGGGTAGGTTCATTAGCCCTCCCAAACTTCCAGCACAGAAGGACTGCAAATGAAATAATTGACGATTTTGTGAAGTACAGGAGCAGGAATGACCATTAGATTAGTTTCAGTCTTATTTCCAGATGCATCTAAAAAGCAGTTGGTCCATTCATAGGATGTGAAAGATTTTTGCAATCTGGCCCTTTGGCAAAATGCAGCAACTCAGCTTTATTGTAGTAAATCAGGGTCTTGTAAGATATTCTTTGCAGATAGATGCTATTAATGTATTTTTCTCTCCACAGTTCCTCCAAGTGTTGTTGGGACTAACCCTGAGAATCTTACCGTGGTGGTGAATAATTTCATCTCTCTGACTTGTGAGGTCACGGGCTTTCCACCTCCTGATCTCAGCTGGCTCAAGAATGGAAAGCCTGTCATTTCAAATTCCAACACTTTCATTGTGCCTGGTGAGGAATCTCAGCTATTCTGCAGCCTTTGGGCTCAGCTTCTGTCTGGTTTGTCTTGATAGGGCCCATGGCCCATGGGCGCTGGCCCATAGCACAGTGCCTGTGCTCAGCCTGATGCACCTGCAGTTCTAAACCAGCCTTTGGGATTGACACAATCAGCACAGAACAAATCTCCTCCTCTCCTTGCCCCAGGTGCTCGGACGCTGCAGATTCCCCGAGCCAGGCTGTCAGATGGTGGAGAATACACTTGTACTGCTAGAAACCAAGCTGGGGAAAGTCAGAAGAAGAGCTTCCTAACTGTCCTTGGTTTGTGTATTACTATTTTCTGAAATATTATCTATTGCTTGGAAAATAGGGGGAAGTTTATCTGCTTTATTGGGTTGTTTCAACAAAACAAGTGCAGAACTAACTCTGAGCTCCTTCCCCAGTGCCCCCGAGCATCAAGGCCCAGGGGGGAGCATCGGTGGCAGTGCTGAATGTGCGAGTGGGCACCCCAGTGACCCTGGACTGTGAGTCCAATGCCATCCCAGCCCCGGTCATCACCTGGTACAAGAACAGCCGCATCATTCCCGACTCTGCCGCTGTGGAAGTCCTGGCAGACGGGCAGACCCTGCGGATCAAGGCTGCAGAGGTGGGCCAGGCTGGGGGGTCGCTGCATCTGCCACTGCTCTGCCACTGCCAAGCAATCATTTCAGTCTTTAGTGGTGTGTTTTACTCATTGCATGCAGGAGATGTGTTTGCTGGAGGCTTTTCATCCTGTGAGAAGCACCTTGAGTCGGCAGAGGCACAGGCTGTTAATGTCTCTAAATTGTTGCATTAAAGTAAGACTCCATGATGATTTCTTTTAAAACTTGTTTTTATTTTAGGTTTCTGACACGGGCCAGTATGTGTGCAAAGCCATAAATATTGCAGGACGAGATGATAAAAATTTCCATCTCAATGTTTATGGTGAGCACCCTCTGCATCATCTTCCATAATTATTTTAACAACACAGACTTTGCAGATTAGGCAATTCAAAATCAGTTTACATAACATTCTTCCTGCTTCCATTCAATTCACAGTGCCTCCAAGTATAGAAGGCCCTGAACAAGAGTTGGTCAGTGAATCCATCAGTAATCCTGTCACTTTTGTGTGTGATGCTACTGGAATTCCTCCACCCACATTAGTGTGGCTTAAGAATGGAAAACCAATAGGTAACATTGTCTCATTCTTTTCACTCCCCTTTTGCCCCTCTTTGAGACCTCACTTTGCTATTTGCTGTCTGGTTTGTGTTTCTTCTTCATCTGTCTCTAGACAGACTCTTAGGAGATCTGATTAGAATTTTTGTCTTGAAACTTTGATGGAACAGTTTCTCCCAAAAGTGACGTTTGCTCCCTGTCGCCTGGTTTGGAATGATGACTTGTTTATGTATTTCAGAAAATTTGGGTTCTCTTGAAGTTCATATTTTATCTGGTGGAAGCAAGCTTCAGATCGCTCGCTCTCAGCTCCTGGACAGTGGCACCTACATGTGTATTGCCTCCAATCCAGAGGGAAAAGCTCAGAAAACCTATGTGCTTTCCATCCAAGGTAAGGAATGGGGAGGATGCAGGGAGCAGAACTGGTTGAACATTGGGTGAATGTGACACTGTGCTGGAAACACTGAGATCACATAACCACCTAGAAAAGTGGAGAATTTGGACTGTTATTTTTGTAACCAGAGGGGAGAGTGGTTGAAGAATTCAGTACTTCTGGTCCAAAATTTGCATGGAAAATACTATCCTTAAGCCCTGAATGTGGAACTTGAACAGAGTTGTGCAAGTTGTGTGCGTCTGCTGCTGGTCCCATCTTTCCTCCTGCTGAGTACTGGAGCTGCCGTGGTTGGCTGTGGAGCAGCACACGGAGATGGATTCAGGAGCAATGGTACCTGTTGTGCCATGGGAGGAGTTAGCAAAGACCTACTTACAGAATTTCCTTAGGAATACTGCACCTCAAATGACAAATCCTTGTATGTTATGGAATTGTCTCCTGCCTTCCTGTGCATCACTCTTAGTCTGCAGGTGTTGCATTTTCCTCTGTTCCTGATGACTCATCCCCACTAATTGCACTGGTGTACTCCTGCCTGCCAGTTTTTCCCCAAGTTTGGGAATGGAATGTCAAGCTGATCAGTGTGTCTGAAATTGCTTGAAATTCTCAGAACTTGTTAGTGGGACTGACAGTCTTGAATTCATGGATATCAGGACCGTCATCCTTGTTTCTTGGGAATACAGGCTGGAAATGGCTTTGATTAGGATGGAATTAGTTTGGCTGTTCACAGGGTTATGATGATGTTGGTCACAAAATCCCAGACTGGTTTGGGCTGGAAGGGACCTTAAAGCCCATCCAGTGCCACCCCTTCCCATGGGCATGGACACCTTCCACTATCTCAGGGTGCTCCATGCCCTGTCCAGCCTGGCCTTGGACACTTGCAGAGATCCAGGGGCAGCCACAGCTGCTGAGAACCTGCTCCAGGTGCTGCACTAAGGGCTGGTGCTCACGAGCTACTGCAGTGTGGCTGTTTCTAGTTCAGGTTACGTTTCTTGCTGCTGAATCTCTTCCCTTCTTGATGCATTTCCAGTTCCTCCCAGCATTGCTGGCTCTGAGATGCCGAGCGAGGTCAGTGTCCTCCTGGGAGAGAGCGTCCAGCTGCTCTGCAATGCCAATGGAGTGCCCACCCCAGATGTGCAGTGGCTGAAGGATGGAAAAACAATTGCCAGCGATGATTTGCAAAGAATAAGGCAAGAAAAATAACCAGACACTGCATTTTCTTCTATAATTTTAAAGCTCAGAGAGCCCTAAGAGGGAATGTGAGGAGAGCTGAACTGGAGTTTAGCCAGGTTAAGAACATCATCTCCCTCCTTAGCTTCTATAAATCAAGAATAATTTGTTAGTACTTCGATTTTTTAAAATTTCGTTTTATTAACAGAGATAAGTATATTATATTTATTTCTTTCTCAGTTAATAAATTCCATAAAAGTTCATCAGCTTCATCAAAGTTTGTTAAGGTCATTAAGTTCCTTTGGAGGGGAAAGATCTGAGGCATGGAAACATTTTACTTGATGCTTTTCATTATGGGTCCTTCAAAAGCCTGGCTGGAGTTGAATCTTAAAGTTAAACAGGACATCTCTAGGAAAAACTTCCTAGCCTATCTCTAACAATAATATTTTGCAAAACACAATGGTTCTCTCACCAAGCTCCCAAGAGGATAGAGGCAGTTATTGAAATGTCCAGACCAGACTGTTTATTTGCCAGGTCAGAGGAACACTAAACAAACTGCTTGTGCTTTGTGATGCTCCTCGTAGAGTGACTCCAGATGGCAGCACATTAAACATCTCCAGAGCTCTCACCTCGGACACAGGGAAATACACTTGTGTGGCTACTAACCCTGCAGGAGAGGAGGACAGGATTTTCAACCTGAATGTATATGGTGAGTTCTGCCAGATGTGAAACACAAATGTGCTCCATAATCCCATCCTTGGGAGCGTTCCCAAGGGAGAGCCCAAAGAGGAATGCCTGTCTGCAGTGGAATCCTGCATGCACGTGTTTCCAATTGCCTGTGCTGCAGATATTACACAGAATGCTCTGTCAGTGATAAAAGGGTTGAAATTCCTGATAAATCTGTTTTGGGATAAACAGGAATTAATTCCTTTGGTGGATTTCGTAATAGAGGGATTCTGCTTGTAATGAATTTTTATTTCTTGTGAGGAAAAGTATATTTGGGCTGATGTCCTGTGACACTGCTGTTTTGTTTTATTGTCTTCCCTAATTCCAATCAAACCACATCAGCTCAGAGCAGAGTGGTATGAAGAGAACTGATAGTTAAAGGTCCCAAGGGTTTAAAAAACGAGGGAGTGTTGGAGGAAATTGCACAGTTTGACATCCAGCAATCCTTTAGCAGCACAGGGAGTGGGTATTTTATGTGAAAAATGTGCTCATTAAGTACAGTGGAGGGGAGAGGGGAGAGTTCTGCCCAGGCAGGATTTCACAGCAGGGTAGGTGTCTGTCCCACTTACACACAGTTAAGAGTCAGCAGGAGCACAGGCACAAGTAGAGCAACAAGTGATAACCTTTGGTATCATAAATAACAGGCCTGAATGACTACAGCACATCTTTTAGGGACAGAATGGCTCTGCACAACAGCAGGGATTGTGTGCTCAGTTTGTAATGGTTGAAGTTCAAACAGTAACCAGCTTAAAGATCTTGTTGGTGTCACTGTGACAGTGAGTGATGGGATCCTAACTGAGCCAGAGCTTGGAGCTGCACCTGGCTTCTTTGTGTACTGAACCCCCAAGGGCATGGCTTTCAAACTAACCTGTGATCCCAAAGAGCCCCAAGGCAGCAATTAGTGTAATCAGCCAGAATACTCACCTAGGCATTTTGAACTTCCTCTGTTTAAGAATGAAGTCAGAAGATGCATCCAGACATCTATAAACTAACCTTCCTCCTCTGTGATTTCTCTGTATTTAAGGATATGAGTTTGAGTGGCCCCCTCTGGCCCTGAGTTCAACCCATCCCTTCCTGCACTGTCCTCCTCTCCCCAGGAGCTTCAGGACCTGAGCTCTGCCTTGTTTGCCACAGGCTGGCAAATCAAAGATAATTCTACTGTCATTGTACAGTGCCTCTGATTTGAAATGTGTGAATGGATGGTTTTTAGTGCCCAATGTAATTGTCTGAGAATTTACTCTACAAAAAATGGGATCCTCTTGTTGAATTACCAGTGGGGCATTAGGGGCAGAATTTCCTGCAAGGTGGAATGGTTTCAAGAGCCTGTTTTAATACATTCCTTTCTGTTATTTACAAAATGCAGTTCCTCCAACGATAGCCAATAGTAAAGATGAAGCGGAGGAGCTCACTGCCCTTTTGGACACCTCCCTAAATATTGAATGTGCTGCTGCTGGGACCCCCCCACCACAGCTCCACTGGCTGAAGAATGGCCTTCCTCTGTCTGTCTCCTCCCAGATCAGGCTGCTCTCAGCTGGGCAGATCCTCAGGTTGGTTCTCATTTCTTTTAACGAGCTCACTTTCTGTTCTCTTTTGCAGTATCAGCATTATTCTGCCCTATTTTTGGAAGCAAGAGTAAAAAACCATGCCACAATAAATGTAACGTGTTCCATGTATTCCATTACAGCTTGCTTAAATTGCCTTTTTCCTTAGGCTTGCCCGAGTGCAGGTATCTGATACTGGTGTGTACACCTGTGTAGCATCTAATAGGGCTGGAGTGCACAACAAACACTACAACCTGCGAGTTTTGGGTGAGTATCTCTGAAATGCTTTATGTAAAGAATATTAGTTCTTACTTTCTTAAACCTACTCTTCAGCTTTTCTTTCTCACCAACACCTTGTTGCAGACAGCCACAAGTATATCTTAGAGGTAATCACTGGGGAAATACTTACTTTTTTAATTTTGGGGATTTTTTTTAAAGTGGAAAGTGTTTTTACCCTAGAAAAGTCCTTACCCGAATTATCACCCATAGTCAAAATCAGAGTGGTTTGGGTTGGAAGGAACCTTAAAGCTTATCTAGTTCCAACTCCCATAATGTGTCACAGGTTTTTTAGAAAGAATAATATTTAATTTCTAAGTGAAGTTTAGCACAGGAATGTAAGTGGGGAAGTGCAGAAGGGCAGCTGTTCCTGCTGTTCTGTGCCCAGAATACCCCTGTACTGTGTGTGACAGATCTCTGTCCTCATGCCCTGTGCTGAGCTGTGTGACTGAGCACTGTCCCTGCAGTGTCCCTGTCCTCTGTGTGACTGAGCTCTGTCTCTGCAGCTCCCTTGTCCTGTGTATGACTGGGCTCTGTCCCCATGCTCTGTGCTATGTGTGACTGGGCTCTGTCCCTACACCCCTGAGCTGTGTGTGACTGGGCTCTGTCCCTACACCCCTGAGCTGTGTGTGACTGAGCTCTGTCCCATGCCCTGAGCTGTGTGTGACTGGGCTCTGTCC
This sequence comes from Rhipidura dahli, assembly GCA_013399225.1. Lineage (NCBI taxonomy): Eukaryota > Metazoa > Chordata > Aves > Passeriformes > Rhipiduridae > Rhipidura > Rhipidura dahli. Next base: position 68,458 of record VXAC01006559.1, on the reverse strand, counting down.
CATGCCCTGAGCTGTGTGTGACTGGGCTCTGTCCCTACACCCCTGAGCTGTGTGTGACTGAGCTCTGTCCCATGCCCTGAGCTGTGTGTGACTGAGCTCTGTCCCCATGCCCTGAGCTGTGGGTGACTGAGCTCTGTCCCATGCCCTGAGCTGTGTGTGACTGAGCTCTGTCCCATGCCCTGAGCTGTGTGTGACTGAGCTCTGTCCCCATGCCCTGAGCTGTGGGTGACTGAGCTCTGTCCCCATGCCCTGAGCTGTGTGTGACAGAGCTCTGTCCCCATGCCCTGAGCTGTCTGTGACTGAGCTCTGTCCCCATGCCCTGAGCTGTGTGTGACTGAGCTCTGTCCCATGCCCTGAGCTGTGGGTGACAGAGCTCTGTCCCATGCCCTGAGCTGTGGGTGACAGAGCTCTGTTCCCGCAGTGCCGCCCAGCCTGGACAACGCGGGGGGCACAGAGGAGGTGTCGGTGCTGCGGGGCAGCACGGCCACCCTGGGCTGTGTGAGCGATGGCTCCCCTGTCCCCAGCATGTCGTGGCTCAAGGATGGGCTGGCCCTGCGCCCCGGGGCTCGCCTGAGCTCCAGCAGGCGTGGGATGGTGCTGCAGGTGCTGAGGGCGGAGCCTGCGGACACGGGCAGCTACACCTGCGTGGCCTCCAACGTCGCCGGACAGAGCAGCAAGCACTTTGTCCTGAAGGTGCTGGGTGAGTGTCCTCCTCACTGCGTGAGCAGTGACATGACACTTAAAACACAACCAGGGATAAGGAATATTTCATAGGCTCACAAAATCCCAGCGTGGTTTGGGTTGGGAGGCACCTTAAAGCCTATCCAGTTTCACTCCCTGCCATGGGCAGGGACACCCTCCACTATTCCAGGTTGCTCCAAGCCCCATCCAACCTGGTCATTTCAATAAATAATAAATGAGAGAAATAAGGAAATGAAACATACCTAAAGATGTGTGAATGTGCAGTACATATATATTTCCGAACTACTGAAATGTACTACAATTAATATAACCATATGCTATAAATGAGTAACTTTGCTTAGCAGAAATTCAGCTTTACAGGAAGATGCACAGTTGAAAGCACAACAGTTAAGAAGCTGATAAATATATTTGCTGAAATTATATAATATGTTTTACCTGTGTTTTTGAAAACATTTTCCTGCTAATAATACTAAACAATAAATATGCAAACTAATAGGCAGAGTCAGATAGAAATTACTAGAGTTCCTCAGTGAGTTCACAATACACAGAAATAATTTATTTTAAACTAATTATACAGACTCTACCCAAAAGATCATATTTTCAGTCAGTTTTTACAGGTGTTTTGAGTCCATAAAGAACTAGAATGTTTTTTCTTCTGCAGAGCCACCTCGTATTAATGGTTCAGATGAACCAGAAGAGCTCTCTGCCATTGTTAACAACCCACTTGAGCTTCTCTGCATCTCCTCTGGCATCCCAGTGCCCAAAATCTCATGGATGAAGGATGGGCGCCCACTGCTGCAGACTGACAATATTCAAGTGCTAGGAGAAGCCCTCCGAATAACCAGTGCTCAGGTAGAGCATTTGTTTCAAAATAGGCTCAGTTTTGCAATCTCTAAAATGGTTCCTTAGGACCATCCTCAAAGGTGTCCTAAAAACCCCTAAAATTCATCCACCTGCATTTGTAGTTAGAGAAGGGTCCATAGCAAACAACCTTTAAAAACCTGCATCAATAAACTAAGGCTGGATCCAGCTGTGGATGCCCAGGTGAAGTTCCCCAGACAGAAGTGGGATTGGACTTGGGATTGATTGCTGCTTGTTTTGTTTGTAAAACCAACGCTTCTGGGCTGTACAATGAGGAGTTTATAGGAAGGAGAAACCATAAAGATGTTAATGAGTGTGTTCCGTGTGCACAAAAGGATTTTCTCGGTACCCAAACCTGAGCCTTCCTTAGATGGATCCCTAGCCAGTTCCATCTTTAGTGCTGGAGACACATTATCCAGAGAGATTTTATGGAGTCCTGCAACTCCTGAGCCATCTCTGAATAACCCCATCATAGTAAAATAAAGAAGTATTCAAGAACTTCATTACTTTCTTTCCAGGAATTCTGTGTCTCCTGTGCTTGTGTTCAGGTGCTCCCTGTTGTATGTTGTTGTTGTGTTTGTATTTCTTGGTTTTGCTGAATTTTTCCCATAATCGGAGGTTTCTGCTGAAGTTGTCCCCATGTTTCCAGGTGGAGGACACAGGAAGATACACATGTTTGGCATCTAGCCCAGCAGGGGATGATGATAAGGAATATTTGGTACGAGTGCATGGTAAGTTTAACTTAGGGGAAAAAAATACTTCTTCAAAGTGTAAACTCCTAATGTGTATGTCAGCATCTCATTTAACAAATGCATATTCCTAAAGATGAAATAGTCTGTGATATTATACCATATGGTCATAATTAATGCTTCTGATTAAGGATGGTTATTCTCAATGTGATACACAATCAGCAGGGAAGTTCCACCTGATTTCTGCTACAATTCCAAGTCTTTGAATATCCAGGAAGCTCACATATATCAGTATCTGGCTGGATCAAGTTTGTTGTGCTCACTCTATAGAAATGTGAAATATACTGATGTATTTAACACAGGTATTGAGAGGAAGAACTGATTAATGATACCACAGCTTTGCATTTATTATAAACTCAAGATAAATTGGAAATTTTCGATAAGTAGTCCTCCTGATGGTTTGTATGTGTGGTGTTGATTTTGTTCTCTGTCTTTGTGCCAGTCCCCCCCAACATCGCTGGTACCGGAGGGCCCCAGGAGCTGGTGGTGCTGCAGAACAGCCAGGTCATTCTGGAGTGCAGGTCGGACGCTGTGCCTCCTCCCACCATCTCCTGGCTGAAGGATGGAGAGCTGCTGGAGGTACCGAGGCTCCAGCCTTCGTGCTAGCCTTTTGCTCCCTGCACTTGTCACAGCAGTGCTCGAGGTCTCTTGCTCCGCTCACTCTCCCCTCAGCCCGAGTTACGTGCCTAGAACTCAGAGCAGCTGGGTAGCCCCAGTGCCACTACAGTCAGCCCCAAATGAGCCCCCAGAGCCAGCAGCCATGTGAAGTGGCCATCCCGCTGTTACTTGTTCTTTTTTCCTTTAGGGGGATCTCTTGCTCCTCCTGGATCCTCTGAGCAATGCTAGAAGCCTTCGGTAAACTCCTGAATGGCTTCCCAGGAAAGGTAGCTGAGACAAGACTGCACTCTATGTTTCCTTTGGCTATATTATGCATCCTCTTACTCTAGTAGCAATTAGAAAGGAACTGAAGTTCTCTAAAAGAAAATGGGTTGCTAATCACCAGGTTTTGTACCAAGTGCATCTTTCCCACTCAGAATTCCATAGTGCCAAGACTCTGGCAAGGCAGAGAATCTTTGCTGGTTGAGAGATAATTAGCCAGATGAGGATGGTTTATACAGAAAGAATTTTTTCCTTCCCATTCTTGGGATCACTCACAAAACAGGTCCTTTTCAAGTAAATATGAAAATTCAGTTATTAATTGAACTTAATTAAAAGTTTTCTCTCAACCTTCATTCATTAATAAAGAGGAAACAAATACAGATATGAATCGTCTCCCTTAACTGTGATTCATCACTAAACCTTCACCCAAGGTTCTGCTTGTTTCATTTCCCCTGACATGCCATTCCTCAGGCTCTTTCTCCGTGGTAGATTTAGAGGAATTAAATATCCTGGAAGAAGGATGTGATGGGTGAACATGTCTTAAAAAGTGCTGCTAAGGGACCATGATCTTAATATAGCCCAGGAACCAGCTGGAAACAAATTTAACAGGAACATTCTACTCCTGGGCAGTTAATTCTTTAATTGGGTAGTAGGGTTTTTTAATGAAAACAAGGATGAACAAGGCATGGAAATAAAATATGTGAATGCTTTTTGCCTTAGCCTTCATTGGAAAGCTTGTGTTTTAAAAGCAGTGCTTAGCGAACATAAACCATGAAAAGCAGCTACTGTTAAAAATATTCACCAGGAAACAAAAGTAGAGGAACACTGTGACAGTCAGAGGTGCTCAGCTGATAACCTGGGAATTATCTTTGCACTGCTGGTTCTCCTCCTGCCTCATGAATTCATGTCAGAATGTGAGGACTGAGGCTTCTTGGGACCTTAAAGCCCATCCAGTGCTACCCCCTGCCATGGTCAGGGACATCTTCCATTAGCCCAGCTTACTCCAAGTCCTGTCCAGCCTGGCCTTGGACACTTGCAGGGATCCAGGGGCAGCCACAGCTTCTCTGTGCACCCTGAGCCAGGGTCCCCCCACCCATGAGCTGATATTCTACACATCAGGAGAAATGAATGTCCTCCCCAATGCCTGGTTGCTTTCTCAAGCCCTAAGAAATGTAACAGCTGACTAATCCTGAGCAGCTGGAAATGGGTATCCTTGGGTGTGGGAAGAGAGGTGAGGAGCTCCTTGGCAAATCATCCTCCTTGCCTGGAAAAGTGGAGGTGTCAGAGTGACAAGAGAGGGCTGGAGAAAGGCAGGTTCTCAGCCTGCAGTGTTACTTCAATTTAAGTATCACTGGTTTTGTGAAGCAGCCTTGTTGTGGGGGATGTCATTCCTCCTGCTTTTGTTGTCTTCCACTGAGCAGGTTTTGAGGTGTGAGGCCTGCCCTAGTCCATCTCTGTGTGCTGAGTGATGGAATTGTGCAGCACCACCTTCTTTGTGCAGTGGAGCTATGGAGAGATCTGGCCTCCAGCAGCTTTGGAGTTTTGGCACTCTTCAGGGATTTTGGAAATGCATATTGAGAGTTAATAAAAAAAGTAGATAGGAGCCTCCTGGCCTAACCTGTCTTTTTTCAAACATAAGACTTGCTGAATTTGTATTTTTTTCTGAAATTGGTTTTCTGGCTTACTTTGAGTAGAGCCCAAAGATTAAGTTACACCTTCATCCCCTGTCTTATGTCATCTCTAGGTTTCTGTGTTTAGAAACCATCACACAGGTTGTGTTCTCAACAGGAAATGGCAGTGATTGCCCAAAATCTGTCAGTGACCCACCCTACTAGTGAATTGTGCCACCTGAGAGCTCCAGCCCTGCACTGCAGCCTTGGAGCTGGTGCCTGGTGTGAAGCAGGCTACCAGGGTGCTAGTGCAGAACCAGAGGAGTTGCACCTCTCTGGGGTGCTCTTCTCTGACCCTCTAACCAGAAGGGTAGATGGGAATGTCAGTTTTCAGTTCCATCCAGAGGGTGGGTAGCACATACTGGAAAAGCTGAGTTTGTGCTCTTTTTCCTGCTGGTTTTTATCCAGTCAGGTCTCTGAGCACTTGTAGCTGATGTTGCCATCAGTGATTGATGTGGATGTGATCAAGGCTGGGTATGGTAACAATGCTCTCACTGAACTGGCTCCTGGCAGGGGCTATGGAGTCACTGTAGGGCTGAGAAGAGGGGCAGCCTGTGCCCAGAACTGCTGGCTGGTGAACTGCTGGCTGGCAAACTGAGCTGGCTAAGCCCATGCTGCCTCCCACGTGACCCAGCCTGTGATGTTGGAAGAACAGTGTAGAGAAACTTCTATTCCTTCTGCCTGTAGAGTGCATAGATCAAAAGCATAAATGAAATTAATCATGTGCAATTAGCTGCCCCTTCCATAAAAACTCCAAAGCCCTTTGGCTCTGTAACAGCTGCCTCCTTCAGGCACAAGCCCCAGCAGGGTTTTCAATGGAGAACCAGTAAGCAATGATAAGTTTTGAAAACTACCCTCTTCTCTTCTCTTCAGGGATGTAAAGGCAGCAATGAGTTTGTCCCTGGTTTATCGGTGCCCTTCTCTCCTGGCTTTTATTGCTGTGCAGTGGAAGGATGTTCAGTGCTCAGGAGAGGTCAGCAGAGAAGCTCTAAACCCCTGCCTGTGTCTGTGTGCCCACAGGGAGGCCCCCGGCTGCGGATCCTGTCCAGCGGGAGGTACCTGCAGATCAACAACGCCGAGCTGGGTGACAGCGCCAGATATGTCTGTGTGGCCAGGAACGTGGCAGGGGAAACCACCAGGGAGTTTCAGCTGGCAGTGCACGGTAACATCATGGAGTAGCCTCAGGCAGCTTGGGCTTTGTGTGGCGTTTCTGCAGGAGCTCAGGCAGCAGGGACCGAGCATTTGTGGTCTCTTTCCAGCCATGTGTTGGCCACTCAGGCTATGCTCAAACTGGGGGGCCACATGCATGGCCTCACGTCCCACTGCTGAGCCTACAGCTGGCCCCCAGACTAAGGGACCTGCTGAGCACTCCCCATGGCTCACTCTCCATCCATCTGTGCTCCTGCAAGCAGAGGCTGCATCCAGCCATCATCCTGACATGGAGTCGGGATACATCCAGAGTGAACACCCGTGTCTAGGACTGACAAATACTCTTGGACAAACCCAGAGCAATTCTTAGAAGCATTTGACTGGCACCCTGGAGACAAGGTTTCACAGCTGGCTTGGCCACCGCTTTGACAGGTTACTTGAGAGCTGTGGCAGGTCCTCTGCACCTGGAGAGGACAGGGCTTGAGGGGCCTTATGCTCAATACTTGTCCTGTGCTGCCATAGCCCCGAGCTCCATTTTAAACCTTTTTATTTTCTCACCTCTAGTCTGATGAGAAGCTATTCTACTCTCATACTCTCACACTCAGGTGACTGGAAGGAGCTTTTTTCCTTTTTCTGTTCTGTTCCCAGCTCAGTCACATGGGCCCTGCCTTACACTGTGCCCCCAATGACTGACCTTACCTGGTCCAGCTAAAGTCCTTTTTTCTCAGAGTGTAATCAGGAAGCAAGGGGATTCCCACAGCCTTAGCTTGCCAAACTCCCTCTGTTTTAGCTCAGTGATGCTCTTTGTAGTAACTTGCAGAGCTGACCTTTGCAGTGCATTTCAGCCAAACTTTCTTTCTCCTTCCCTGCTGCACATTGGCAATTACCGTCACCCAGAATGGTAAGAAACTTGCTCCTGTGTTTGCAGTGACCCCAAACCTGCTGCTGCACCTCTTTTCATGTGTTCAGTTTCAGTCATGGCAATATAGTTACTTCCTTTGTATCATTGGCAATTCTCCCTTGCAGTGGCTCCCACGATCCGGAGCAGCCCCGAGGCCGCTGTGGTGCATATCAATGCCTCTGCCCTGCTGGAGTGTGCTGCAGAAGGAGTCCCAGCCCCCAGGATCACCTGGAGGAAGGATGGGGCTATTTTTACTGGAAACAATTCCAGGTATTGTCCAGAAGTCAGCATGAATAGTCTCCATTGCTGTTTAAGAATGCATTTATTACGGAAACTTAATTAGATGTGAAATTGTTCTGAAAAAAGTAGCAGCACCAAAGGTTTCATCCTTTTGCTGTTAAGAAGGATAAAAAAACTCCTTTGTCAATCAAATATAATAATAATTATTTTGACATTAGAGATTTTTAGCAGTAAATGTGAAAGATCTTTAGATTTTTATATATACATAGAGTTTTAGGATGAAGGCAAGCAATTTCATGCAGACCAAAAGCTAATCTGTATTTTCTAATACATGAAATTTTTTATACATGTTCTAGTACCAACTTTTATTATAGTGAATGGTTTCTGTCGTCTGACTGTTTTACAGGGAAGTAGTTTGGCATTTTCTAGGACTGAGCAAATGCTAAGGAATTCTATTATATTGCAAAGAAAAAGTACAGGCATTAATTAGAGCTTTTAAGGTAAAATGAGAAATCATAAAAAAGGAGGTTGGCTGTTTTATGTAAAATCAGTATCATTTATGTGAAATCACCATGTCAGCCAGATTTCATCATTTCTTTGGGAAATGGATGTGCTGGGAAAGAGTGAAATAAGTGAGAAAACTCTCTGCCCCAATGAATGCATGCCACATTTAGGCTGTTGCTTGTGTCCCCTGAGTCAGCTCTTGCTCTGACCTGCCAGGACAGCCCATGACCCTGTGGATGGATGGTGGGCAGCACCATTTGCTCTGTTGCAGATATTCTGTGTTGGAGGATGGGTCCCTGCACATCCCCTGGGCACAGGTGGCTGACTCGGGCAGATACGTGTGCATGGCCACCAACGCCGCGGGCAGCGAGCGCCGGCGCGTCGACCTGCACGTCCTCGGTAAAGCTTGTGGCTGAAGCCACTGACAGCAGGTTTCTTCTGCCACAGACAGTTTCAGTTTAGCCCTCTCTTAACTGCTCTGGTAAAAAA